>QXTE01000047.1:0-232182 GCA_003942145.1 Platysternon megacephalum
TGCCTCCTTGGTGTAATTAGGTAAGCTCCAGGGGGAACGGGCCCTGTTTGGCTAACACTCCTGCACCCCAAAGCCCTCATCCCCAGCCCCACACCAGAGTCCGCACCCTCAGCCAGAGACCTCACGCCTCTGCACCCCAGCCCCCCCACACCCTGAACCCCTCATTTCTGGCCCCAGCCCAGAGCCCGCACCCCCAGCCCAGAGTCTATACCCCCCACACACACCCTATCCCTCTGCCCCAGCCCAAATTCCCCTCCCACACTCCAAATCCCTCATTTCTGGCCCCACCCCAGAGTCCGCACCCCCAGCCCAGAGCCTATACCCCCTCCTACACCCCAACCCCCTGCCCAGCCCGGTGACAATGAGTGAGTGAGCGAGGGTGGGGACAGTGAGCAACGGAGGGAGGAGGAAATAGAGTGAGCTGAGGGCGGGGGCTCGGAGACGGGGCGGGGCAAGGGTGTTCGGTTTTCTGCAACCGGAAAGTTAGCAACCCTAGTTGTTCTTGATTAATTCTTTCATCCCGTTAGCACAAGAAATCCTACCAAAACACTTAAAATAGACTTTGCTCAAACTCCAACTAAGGGTTTCTCTTTGCTGGTCCATCATGTGATGTTGCGATCAACATGTGCTCTATTCAAGACTCACCCTCATTCAGTTTCGCTTTACCCACCTTTCCTGAAATGAGTAGGTGGAAGGTGCTGTAGCACTAACGCGTACTCAAAAAACATGTGGGATTTTGATTCAAGTATTTTTTCTTTTTTTAACCATTGAGTAAAATAAGTTACCATGGCAACTCTGGGACACACACACACTACTTCTGACACGCTAAGCACCTTAAAGAAACACCCTGCAGTATGACAGTTACGTTGAAAAAAAATAACTTCCAATTCATATTTGCCAATTAAATATTTTCTTCTTTCTTTTTCGATAGTTTAAAAAATATATAGGTCTGTGTATTGGAATTTGTGTGCCTTAAAAACAACAGAAAAGGAGAAACAATTCCATTTACCGGGGGAGAAAGGTATTGGTGTTGCTAT
Source organism: Platysternon megacephalum (assembly GCA_003942145.1). Lineage (NCBI taxonomy): Eukaryota > Metazoa > Chordata > Testudines > Platysternidae > Platysternon > Platysternon megacephalum. The sequence goes on from QXTE01000047.1 coordinate 1,038, forward strand.
GAAAGAGGGCAGAAGCTCTGTTTCTGTTTTGTTTCAGTGGGGAGCAGCATGGAGAATTAATGTTTTTGTGTTTGCTAGTAATAAAGTACTGAAGCAGAACAGAGTCCATCAGCCAATGCCAGATTTCTCTCTCAGGATTAGGAGGGAGGGAAACTGTGTGCATTGTACATGCACCCAAGTACCCTAAACCCTCTTTCACGGGGTATGGAGGAGCACTGAAGTGCTGCATTAGTGTTATTAGGAGTCTATTTGCCTGACTTTTTTTTTCTAATAATCAATTGCAGCTGTTTTTGGAGTAAATCCTTAGCTAGGTGCCCAAAACACCAGCAGCCAGACTGGAGCCTGGACCTTCCCCCCAGACCAAGTCCAGTGAGCAGCTGCAGAGCTGCTTTGTGGAGTTTAATTCAGTCCAATGGCTATTGCTGAGCACCCACTATTCCAGCTGCAGTCAGAGGGAATTTTGGGTGCTCAGCATCTCTGGAAATCAGACCCTAGAGGTCTCAAGCTGGGCTTCCAAAATTGGAAGCTGCTTTTGAAGATGAGACTATTAAGGGCCACTCTGAACTGTAATTACAAATATGCAAGCATGCTGGGTAAGTGAACAAATTCCACGATGCACACTTGTAATTGAAGTTTATGCATACATACTGCAATGTGCTTATGCAAACCCCAATATGCACCTATGCTTTGAGGTATTTATTCACCTACATTGGCTGCTCAAATTTTTGCAAACTTCTGACAATGTAGCCTTTTGTGCAAAGAATGAGAATAACTTCAGATAAAGCATATGAAAGCACATCAGCAGCCTATGAGATGCTATTCGGTGTAAATTAAGAACTCAAACTCCTATTCACTCCACATAATCCAGGTTAATTTACTTATTGTTGCTATGAGAAACAGAGTCCAGTCTTGATTGTAATTTGCAAACAAGTCAAACAGCAGTAAACCTTTCCTGTAATGATATTGACACCACAGGTACACCTTAAGGCTAACTACATCGGAGGCATGTTACCATTTTTCAGCCTCACATCCAAGGGAGCAGAGTAAATGGTTGTTAGCAGCTGATGGCTGTGCTGTAGATGTCTAGTGTGTCAATTACCTACATTTCCTATAACTGCTACCCAGAAGGAAAATAATGTGCAATTGTTTCCATTTTATTCAGGTTTATGGTTTTTTGTCAGCGGGTCTCCATTTGTCATTTTTTTCTGCCACTACTGTTTTGATTTATTTTAGACCTCAGCCAGCTTCTGATTAACACCTAAATTAACTTGAGACACCAGAATTTCTGGCAGAAATTGATGGCTTGTAGTCTTGCACCTAATGCAGTGCAGAAATTGACCAAATTGTTAACTCTTTACAGCATTGTGCAGTCTTAAATGAGACGCTAGAGAACATCAAAACAGCAAGCTTGAAAGAGCGGCTGTTATAGCTGCAATCTCAGTTCTCAAATCACAACTAACAGACTTTTGGCACTACCAAGTGATGCAATTTCTGCATTTTACTGCAGAGAACTTCAAGAACAAATGGAGAAGCTACTGGTCTGACCTTAATTTTACACTCTTTGGACTTGTTAAACATGATGGAAAATCATCAAAAGTGAGATTCCGACCCACCCTATAACACGGGAAAAGTTTGTTCTAGATGTAGAGCTTTTGTTCTTTTGGCTATACTCACTATTGTTGTTACTAAATCAGAATTCAAAACTCTACTACAGGCAGTCATAATGGGATCAAAGACTGGAATTTCTTTGAAGTTTGCCTTGCTCTGCTCTATTATAAATCCATACCTGCACTAATTTAGCAAGGTTTTCCTATACTAATCAGTCTCTCCCCCTCCCTAAAAAGAAGAGACATTGTACACACATTTTTCAAATCCCCGTTTGTTTGTGCTCATCATCCATATTCATTTTGCCAGGGCATAAGATTTAATTTAACCAGTTGTGAACCATGTAGTACAAGGAGGCCAGTGCTGTTTTCAGATAATTGTGGGCTAAAAGAGGTCTATCAATAACATAGAGCAATATAATTTTAGCTTTTTAATGTAGTTATTACTAGTAAGGAATATAGTGCTTTATTTCTGCATGTGACAAACTTGAAAGGTTTGGATGCTAACTATATAATCTTAATGAGATGATCAACAGCGTGTCTAACTTTTTATTTTATTCTTCGTGGTCAATATAGAGCAGAGAAAGCTTTCACCTTGCCTTAGTTTCCTGTTTTGTTTGAGAAAAATGTGCTGGGTGATTTAAAACAATAGTTTGCTGCCATTACAGGGAAGCTACATATAATAAACATGTGTTTCATCAACATGGAACATTATAGAGAGGTAGCAGCCTGTTAGGGTTGCGACCAGCTTCCATTACAGAGCCCTATTTTAGCTGTAACTTTAGCTTAGAATATTCAGTTAGTCTGAAAATTGCCAGAGTTACTGGGAAGGCAAAGGAGAACGTTTCTACAAAGTTTAAAGAAATTGGATTAAAGTCATTTTCAGTTAAACATCATTTTTAAAATTACCCTGATTTGAGTTTTTCACTTGTCTGGCATTTTTTGCCTCCCTCTAACTCAAAAAACTTTTTGTAACAACTATGGCAAACTTTCCATACTGTTAAATTTCCTTGAATGTTTATTCATCAGCTATATTTGAAGAAAATATATAGGAACACAGCACAGTTTATAATGATTTTTGTCAGGGACAGTGTTTGGTCTAATTGCGCACTCAAAGAGGCATATATTTTGAAGCCAGAAAGCACCATTCTAATCATCTAGTCTGACCTCCTACTCAACATAGGCCATAACATTTTACCAAGTTTTTTTGCTATTGACTTCAGTGGGTGCAGGCTAGGACATTACTGCCTACATTTTCAACAGTGGCTTTCATTTCAGGATCATTCAATTTGTGTGTGCCTAATTTTGGACACCTACAGGCCTGAATTTCAGACACCCCACCAGAGCTCCAGCTGAAGTTAATGAGAGTTCCAGGTACTTGGCATCTCTGAAAATCAGTAGGTGTCTATTTAGACACTCCAAAACTAGGCACCCAGAATTGGTGAACACTTTCTGTTGACCTATATGTGGCTGTGAGCAAGACAGAGAGGGGTGCAGGAGGAATGTTTGTGGAGCTATAGGACCAGGGTCCTTGGCCCAGGTTTACTAAGGGGAGATTGCGAAGATTGAAACCATGGTTACATTATAAGGCTCATTTAGCTTTGAAACTCCCAAAGAAAAACAAAACAAACCAACAAAAAACAAACAAACAAACAAAAACAAAAAAAAGCCCAGAAAAGTCCTTTTGTTTTAAGATATTATCACTGGCACCTGAGTTAGCAGTGCTAATTGAAAGGAATGGGACAGCTCACACCTCAGAGCTGCTGTTTCAGCTTCTCTACACACTCAGGCAGACAATGCTGCATCAGTTATTTCATGCTTTGAAGGTTTTCTTCACACCTGTAACGCTATACTTTTTTGTTTTTAATGAAAGCTGAGACTCTGGAGAATGGCTGCGAGGCCTTTCTGGACCCTGTTTTCCCCCGGTTAGTTTTGTGTGCCTCCTTAAGGGATGTGATGCACAATTTGGGAAACACTGGCCTAATACAATTTCTGTCTAATGCAGTTGAAAATGTACTTCCCACTAGAGGATACATCACAGTATTCAAGTCAGGGGGGGAAAAGACAAGTGGAAAAGGAAAAAATAGCTGGATTGGGGGCTGGAAAAATCAACAGGAAGACATATATACAAAAATATACACAGATATTCTTTTCATAGAGAAAAAACGTTCTGGATTTACATAATTACATATTTTAGATGAATGAGTATTTCACGGCACCAAGTTACACTTCTGATGTTTCTACCTCTCTGGAAGCAATCAGCAGTTGATTCAAGATTTCTGTGTCCACTTTAATTTCTCCTTCTCTCCACCCACCTGCATCTGTTTGATTACTCTGATACCTTTGCTTAATATTATGGAAATCCAATATTCATAAAGCAAGCAAAGAAAGGCCAAAAAAGTATGAAGCTGTGTGGTGAAATGTGTAGGCTGAAAAGAGATTAGTGTGTGAACACACTAAAAATCAAAATAAAATTAGACTGAAGCATTTCCTATTTCTACAATTTTAACCATCAAACATTTGCTGACCTGATATATTATTAGTGAAGCTTATAGAAGCACCCATACCCTATCCTCTCTCTACCCCACATTAAAGGAATTCTTTAGTTCCTAGAATCATGGGTAGAGACTGAATAGTGTTATCTTTTCTAGTCCATTCCCTTGCCAAGGGAGAACTGTTTCTTACACTATGCTGTTATTCTATTTTAAGAATCTTAAGCAATAAGGCTTTCATCACTTGACTTGGAAGATTATTTTTACTAATAGATTTTATGACTAAGAAGTATTTCCTGATTTAAATCCTACATTTTCCATGTCTTGAATTCATCCCAGTTATCTCATTCATACCATCCCAAACAATGTTTCCTTTTTTGCATTTCTCCCCAAGTGAGGCTGTATTACACTGTTTGGTGAAGTGTTTTCTGTATACTACTTACAGCACTTTGGAATCCCTTTAGATGTGTAAGCAGAGTCAGGATGAGCTCTACCCTGACATCTGGTGGTAAATTATGGCGAGTGTGGAGAAGAACTTCAGGGGCTGATCTTGTTTGCATAGGCACACCCACTCCGCCTAGCATGAGCCTACAGCAGCCCAAAATGGTAACTTTGGCTGTTGTAGGAGCCCCAGTTTCTCTGTTATTGGGGCAGGAAGAATAAAGTGTTGTTACCCTGGGTATGTGAATCAAGGCCAGTGAACTGTTGTATGACAGAGGGACTCACCATCAACTAAGTAGCACTTGCTAGACAAGGGACATGGGTTCCAAAACCCAGTGAATGGAGAGAGGTTGGGGACAGGTATTTGTATCTGATGGGATGGGCCCCTTTTGAGGGCCTGCAACACCAATTACATCTCCTTCTCTCTCCACTGTTGAATGTCAGAGCTAACTTTGATTCCATTAGGAGCCTAGTTACAGACTGCTGAGCTGAATTTGCTTTTGGCCAATGGTGCACCAGCACTAGGGCTCCCCTACTACAAGCTGAAATCACTAAGAGCTGAGATTGCTGTGTCAACTAGTGGGGGAGCCTGAAGCTATATTGCTGATCGGCTGGTGGAGTGGAGCAGTTTGCGGAGCGGCGAGCGGAGCAGTTTGCGGGACGGTTGGCGTGGCCCACGGAACGGTGAGCGGAGCAGTTTGCGGGACGGTTGGCGCGGCCCGCGGGACAGCGGAGTGGAGCAGTTCGTGGGACGGCTGGTGCAGCTCACGGGACGGATAGTGGAGTGGAGCGGCTCGTGGTGAAGACGGCAGCAGAACCCCACGGAGAGGCGGGGCAGTTGGCCTCGGACCACGTAAGGTGCCCCTTAACACCCTGCGTACCCTTTCTCTCCCCCCTTCCACCCAGGCTGTGGGGGGGCNTGGGCAGAAGGGTTACAGATGAAATATACAAAATAAATTATAAATGTTATATTAAATGAGCCAGTAGAAATACCGATACAAGCAACACAGATAATATTAAAGCCAAGAATTATGAGAACTGTATGCTTATAACACATACAACTGAAACAAAATCACAGACATTGTAATATTGCTATAAAATAAACTATAGAAGTGTATATATTAAAAATTACACATGACAAACAGAAAACTTTAGCATACTGTATGGAATTCAGCATCAAAACTTTAAGACAAATTACATGAGAGGTAGATATGGGAGGAGCTAAAGAACTGAAAATCTTAAAGTCTGAAAGAAACATCATTTCACAACTGTTGTAGGAATTAGTCCTACTCAGATCCAACTCTCACTGATTTCAGCCATTACCTTATCACTTCTTTATTTCTCAACCAACTCTTCCTCTTGGCAAAATTCTCAATCCCCCAATATGAAGATTAAATACATGGCACATTTGAACTTCTGTATTCTAATCAATTCTGAGTATACACAACATGTTAATAATTTTCCTACAATGTGAAAAAATCCCTTCAAAACCCATGCTCAATTAAAGGAAAACGGCTCATCACATTTATTCAAACCCTAACAATATTAAGCAGTGGGCTGAAAGCAAGCATAAATTTGTAGCTCATGGTTAATTTTGAGCAAAAAGTGGTGCTTGAAAATCTCTCCCTATAATGTAAAGCTAATTCTGCTACTATTGCTGATATGCCCATTCCATCCTAAACATCTTCTTTCAAAGGGACAATGGCAATTAAGTGCTGAACTTCAAAATCATTGTTAAGTCTTACCTATCTTCCCAGACAAAAAAAAACCCACTAGGCTAAACTGGAATTAATGTTGAGAATACAAATCTGTAACTTAAGGGTAGAAAACAAAACACAAAAACAATCATGAGATTGTTGCAGTTAAACCCAAATCAAGCATTAAAAACCCAGGAAATACAGAGATAAGTTTAAACTTAAAATAAATCTAAACACATAGAGATCATTCCCGAGAAATGTCTAACAACTGCTACATATCTTACAGGACCCAGTTTTAGTTAATTTTAACTGAAACTGATGAACATATGTACTTGAAACTTCTCAGAAAATTAATTCTGTACGCAGAGTAAATATTGTAAGCTTGGGGATGATGCACTGTCTTCTTCATATAGAACAAAGATGCTCAGACAAAACACAAATCAACCTTTACTAGAAAGTCACAGCTAGTGCCTCCATAGTGTGTTTATGGACCAGATACCTCTATGACACTCATGTGATTTATGAGTAACCACACTGAAGCCAACATATTGTTGCCTAACACATTTCTTTATAACCTTGTTTTATTCACACACATCCCTCGGGGGGGGGGCACATACACACATGCGCGCACACACCCCTTGGGGGGGAGGGGGGGGCACATGCACTCAGAATATCCATGTGATAAATTGTAGAACCCTGTGGTAAATTGCAGAAATATGTGATTAATTAATCTATGGTGTACCTTTGACCATCTCACTTGCTTACTAAGCCATCTCCTTATGACTTATTCTAACAGTTCAAAACACCAGAGCAACAAAACACTTTTTTTAAAATCAATCTGCCAGATAAATGTTTCCTCCTCCTCCTGAGTGTGGAATTTCTCTGAAGTTGTCTGCTTAGTCACTACTATGCAGAATTTGGAAATAAATCTGTGTTTCCTAGCATGTGTAAATTTATGAGGTGCTACTGTATCCACTTAGAATGTATTGTGCCTTATATTGTTTATAGAAATAAATACTTCTCTTAATGGAGGTCAACCTTCTGCTCCACCCACAAAGATATGGCCTTTTAAATTTTTGCAGCCAGGTATCTATTGTAAAAATATTAAAGGTCAGGCTTTGCAATATTAATCACACAATTAAGCACACTTAAACCGCAACAAATTGCCCACATTGAATGCTGCAATTGTTTTACGTTGTACCAATTATTAAAAGCATGCTTGCGTGAAAGCAAAATTATTAACAGTTTGTTCCACTATAACAAAACACATTTTTTACTGACAACTCAAGGGCAGCATTATTGGATACAGTGTCCACCGCATGTGAGTGAACACTAATATTTTGGTGCAGGAATTTTATGTATTGACTCACTGTTGTTTCACAACCAAAATATGGAACAGGACACTGCACTAAATCCTATCCAAAGTCCCAGACACTGAGGCAAAAACTTGTGTCAAGCATCAAAATACATATAAAAATGCCAGTTTTGGTTTTCATAAGGAAAAACATTGTTCTTACCTCAGCCCACCCATTATTTCTGGCCCTCAGCTCTTATAGAGTGGGGGGGAAATGGAGGAGCCATCCAGTCTACAGTACAACAATAATAATCCAGATGGACATAATGATCAAAATCAGCTCTGAAAGAATGGCTGAACCCAATTGGGACCCTCCCTATTCAATCTGACCTCCGAGGAAAAGGGTGAGCACATAAACTGATCTTGCAACACACCTCGAAGGTGAACAAATTCAGGTCCAAGGGGGTAGTGAGACACTGATTGCACCCAACATCTTCCCCAGATCTTAGATATAACAACGTAGGGCCTGTCAGATTGAGTGTCTGAGTATACTGATCTCAGCGTATTTATTTATTCATGCATAGATGGTTTCTTGTGAGAAGAGAGGTGCTCTCTAAAGCTATGTCTACACTATGAGCTAGGGTGTGATTCTCCAGCTCGTTACACATACTTGCGCTACCTCTCATCGAGCTAGTGTGAGTACAAATAGCAGTGTAGTCACAGTAGCATGAGTAGCAGCAGAGGCTTCCCAAGCACATACCCTTCGGTTTCAAGCTCAGCCATGCCACTACCTATGCTATCACAGCTACACTGCTATTTATAATCACTAGCTCTGTGAGACCTAGTGTAAGTATGTGCACACGCTCAGACTATAAGTCTAGCCTAAAATACCCAGCCCTCAGAGAATAAAACTAACATCTTAACTGTATCCAGAAACTAATCTGAAACCCTTGCAGACTAGATAGCTCAGAGGTAACATGTTCCCTGCATGAAACCCTAATATGGGTTCTGATCTTGCAAGTGTGCTCAAAGACAGACCTCACACCCCCACAGAGACCCACTCATTTCAATGGGGCTCTGTACGACCACAGGAGTCTGCCTGTGAGCATCTCAGTACAGTATTGGGACTTAACTGGACAACCACATTCTATCCCAGCAGAAGACTCCAACTGGTCTTCTGTGATGAGTGCATTGTGGTAATCCAACCTGCAGGTGATGAACACTTGGATAACCCTGGTGTGGGAACTCTGTATCTAACAGGGAAGATTGCAACCTCCTTGTCAAATATAGATGAGCAGTCAATAGGGCAAATCTGAGTTACAGAAGATGGCCAAACCAGTAAAATCTAATGGACAGATCACTTTCTGCATTCTTCTGGTTGTTTTTCCCAACCCATCAGCTGTGTTGTTCTCAGTAAGGCAGAGAGAGTTTGTCTTTAACAATTAAACTAACTTTATTTGAACATGGCAGAACATTCTAACCAGCGCCTGGTGTCTGCAGTAATGTGGCTCCCTGATCTGTCTGCGGTCCTGACCTTCCCCAGTCAACCTGGAAAGAAGTTGCGCCAACATCAGCAACAAATCAGTCTTGCCCAGAATGAGCTTCAGATAGCTGCTAGCTCCCACCCAAGTTCTAGTCTTAGCCAGCCACTGGAAAAGCTGTGTGATCGCACCATCCAAGTTTGATTTAATGGAGACATGGGGCCAGATTCACCAGTGTGCTTGATCCACTTTGCCTGTAAGCAGCACAAAGTGGATTTAAAATGGCCAGAGATGGCCAGTGCAGAATTCCCCTGTTCAAGGAAACTTCCTGCCAATAGAAAGCTGGTGGAGAGACTCTACCCCCTCCATAGGCGGTGCGTGAGTCTTCCATTTGGGGAGACTTACATGTGAGCCCCTCCCCCATCTGCTTCCTCCCCCAAGACACACACACCCCAGTTTGCCCGCTCCTCTCCGCCTCTTCCCACAAGGGCCCCCCCTCGCCCACCACTCACTCCTCTCCACAGAGAGAAGCGAGCAGCTGGTGGGGTGGGGCCACAGGGGAAGAGGTGGGGCGGGGCCACAGGGGAAGAGGTGGGGCGGGGCCGTGGAGGAAGAGGCCGGGTGGGGGCGGGGCCACTGTCTGGGCGCCAGTGCCTCCCCACACTTCTAGGGAACTTCGCTTCCGGCGCTCCAAAGGTGGCAGGCGGGGCCGGAGCACCTCCAAAGGGAGGTGACCCGCACCGCATCTGTGGCATTTGCCCTCCTGCATGGCCAGCCTTTTTTGGGGAGGCTTAGCCTCCCCAAGCCTCTTAGATTCAACACCCATTACCCTCTCTGATGCCAGTCACTTCTCTATCCCCAGCAGAGAAGCCGGCAGGATCATGGGGAAGCACAACTCCACTATGCCTGCTCCTCCACTGGCATACACTGGAGCTGCTCCCCTACTGCTTGATCTGCCCCCTGGAGCAGTGTCACCAGCAACTCAGGGTAATGCAACCTAAGCTCTCACACCATCTCGCATAGCAGCCTAACTTACATGATGCACCAGAGGGGTGAGAGAACAGAACTCTGTGGTACCCCACACAGGAAAGACCTCGTAACTAAAGATAGAGCTGGGTGATTTTTTTGGCCAAAGAGTTTATTTACCAAAAACTGCAAATATCGGCTGACCCAAAACTGTTTGTGAATTTGACCTGACAATTGTGCCCAAGGAAAAGTTTTTCAGGACCAGCAAACTATCTTAGTGTGCGTCCTTTTATAACCTATATCCCAAAGGGTAGGACACTTGCTGGGCCTGGGGGGAGGCCCAGGTTTGATTCCCGACTCTGGAGCAGGTCCTTAAATTCTGATCTCCCCACTGCCAGGGCTCTAACCACAAGGCAATCGGCTATTCTGAGGTGGGTTGCTCTCAATTTCTCCTGTTGAAACTGTTGCATGTTTTATAAATATTTAAATATTCATTGTGCCAATGACCAACAGCAACGAGAACGACTCTACAGCCTGGTGACTAAGGCACTCGTCTGGGAGTTGTGGATTCAAATCCCTCCTCTGAACCAGGCAGAGAAAAGATGTGGATTTTTCCAATTTGCTGACAAATCACAAACATTTTCTGAACCAAACCAAATATTTTCCCTGATCTTTTTGGTTCCCTGGAAGTACTAAATTTTTTTTTTTTAAAAATCAATTATTCACTCTACTCACAACAAACAAGAAATCACCGCACTGGGTCCTCTTTAAGTGAAAAACAGAGCAACTCAAATGTAATTCTCTTTACGAGAATCAGCAAGCACGCAATCTTTGGCCTGGTCTACACTACGATTTTAGTTCGAATTTAGCAGCGTTATAGCGAATTAACCTTGTACCCGTCCACACAACGAGGCCATTTAATTCGATTTAAAGTGCTCTTAAAATCGGTTTCTGTACTCCTCTCTGACGAGGGGAGTAGCGCTGAAATCGACATTGCCGGTTCGAATTAGGGTTAGTGTGGACGGAATTCGAAGGTATTGGCCTCCGGGAGCTATCCCACAGTGCACCATTGTGACCGCTCTGGACAGCAATCGAAACTCGGATGCTCTGGGCAGTTGGACAGGAAAAGCCCCGCGAACTTTTGAATTTCATTTCCTGTCTGCCCAGCCTGGTGAGCACAGGTGACCACACAGAGCTGAACAGCACAGGTAGCCATGCAGTCCGAGAACCGCAAACGAGCACCAGCATGGACCACACGCGAGATACTGGATCTGATCGCCATATGGGGAGAGGATTCAGTGCTCGCAGAACTGCGTTCCAAGAGACGGAATGCAAAGATCTTTGACAAGATCTCCAAGGGGATGATGGAGAGAGGCCACAATCGGGACTCCATTCAGTGCCGTATAAAGGTGAAGGAGCTCCGACAGGCCTATCAGAAGACGAAGGAGGCCAACGGACGGTCCGGGGCAGAGCCGCAGACATGCCGCTTTTACGATGAGCTGCATGCAATTCTCGGAGGGGCCGCCACCACTACCCCACCCCTGAGCGTGGACTCCGAGGAGGGGTTAATGTCATCGTTGCATGACGAATCTGCGGACGGGGAAGAGGAGGAGGAGGAGGAGGACGAACTTGTGGAGAGCACACAGCACTCCATTCTCCCCGACAGCCAGGAGCTGTTTCTGACCCTGACCGAAGTGCCCTCCGAACCCTCCCAAGGCGGCATCGCAGACCCCCTGGAAGGGACCTCTGGTGAGTGTACCTTTTCAAATATATCAAACATGGTTTAAAACAAGTATTTGTTTAATGATTAATTTGCCCTGGGGACTTGGGATGCATTCGCGGCCAGTACAGCTACTGGAAAAGTCTGTTAACGTGTCTGGGGATGGAGTTGAAATCCTCCAGGGACATCTCCATGAAACTCTCCTGGAGGTACTCCAAAAGCTTTTCCAGAAGGTTTCTGGGCAGGGCAGCCTTATTCCGTCCTCCATGGTAGGACACTTGACCGCGCCATGCTAGCAGCAAGTAATCCGGTATCATTGCTTGACAAAGCTTGGCAGCGTATGGTCCCGGTGTTTGCTGGCATTCAAGCAACATCCGCTCTTTATCTTGCTGTGTTATCCTCAGGAGAGTGATATCGTTCAGGGTAACCTGTTTGAGATATGGGAATGTAATTAGGGGGACAGAGGTGGCCCCGTTCCTACTGGGCTGTTTGCCTGTAGCTGAAAAGAAATCTTTCCCTGCAGTTAGCCAAGCGGGCGGGGGGGAGGGGGTGGATAATGTCGCTGAGTTTTTCGCGTTTGGCTAGCAGGGGTCTTCCCTGATACCAGCCACGTGGTGGGGGGAGGGGTAACGCGATCATCCCACAGAAGTGGATGGGGGGGCTAGTTTGCGATCTGCATGGATCTTCCATGGTACCAGCCACGTGGTGGGGGGAGGGGGTCATCCCACAGAATTGAATGGGTGGGTGGGGGGTGGTTGTTATGTTATCTGATGCTGCACGGTAACAGGGAAACCGCAGCACGTAAAGGGCTTTGCTTGCTATGGGAAAGGAGGGCGCTGATTTAATGCAGAAGCAGCAGGACAATGGCTTACCATGGCTGCATACAAGCCGAAATCTGTTGCCCGGCCCTGCGTCTGCTGTGATCTCTAACACCAAAGCCGCGGGCACTCAATATAAGATGCAAAAAGCGACCTTGTACATTGCTATGTAATGTGAAAAGTGTTCACCGTGAAAGAGTATAAGCATTGTTCTATAAAATGTATCTTTTTACATACTTCTCTCCTTTTTTTCCCTCCTACTGCAGCTGCAAATTCTTCCATCCTCCCGCCCCCAGCACGAAGGCTCTCCCAGATAAGGAGGCGAAAGAGGCGCACCCGAGACGATATGTTCTCGGAAATAATGCAGTCGACCCGGGATGAGAGAGCTAATTTTAACGATTGGAAGGAGACTGTATTGAAATTCCGTCAAGAGGCCAGTGACCGTGAGGAGAAGAGGGACCAGCGGGAGGACATGAGGGACCAACGGGAGGAGAAAAGGGATGAACGTGAGGAGAGAAGGGACGAACGCGAGGAGAGGAGGGACGCCCGAGAGGAGAAGTGGCGGGATGCAACGCTGGGGCTGCTGCGTGATCAGACAGACATGCTCCGGCGTCTGGTGGAGCTCCAGGAACGGCAGCTGCCGGATTACCGGGTGCCGCTGCAGCCCCTCTATAACCGCCCTCCCCCCTCCCCAAGTCCCGTAGCCTCCTCACCCCGACGTGTAAGAACGCGGGGGGGGAAGCTCCGTGCAACCTGCCAGTCCACCCCATTAGAGAGCCCGAGCAAAAGGCTCTCATTATTTTGAATGTTGTTCCTGCCCTGTTCCTTCACTCCTACCCTCCTCCCAAACCCCACCCGGACTACCTGGTTATTTCTCTCCCTATGTTCATTACCCCCCGTTAATAAAAAGTTCTTGATTTGTAATTTGAAAACGACACTGACTTTATTTTTTTTTAAATAAAACTGGGATCGAAGGGGGAAGGGGGAAGGGTGGGTTGCTTACAGGGAATGAGTGAATCAAGTGGGCGGGTTTTCAACAGGGACAAACAAACATAACTTTCACACAGGAGCCTGGGCAGCACTGAAACTTGTTTTCAGAGCTTCTCTGATGCGCACCGCTTCCTGGTGTGCTCTTCTAATCGCCCTGGTGTCTGGCTGCGCGTAATCAGCGGCCAGGCGGTTTGCCTCAGCCTCCCACCCCGCCATAAAGGTCTCCCCCTTGCTCTCACAGAGATTGTGGAGCACACAGCAAGCTGCAATAGCAATGGGGATGTTGGTTTGGCTGAGGTCCGAGCGAGTCAGTAACGAGCGCCAGCGACCTTTTAAACGTCCAAAGGCACACTCTACCACCATCCTGCACTTGCTCAGCCTGTAGTTGAACCGCTCCTGAGTACTGTCCAGGCTGCCTGTGTATGGCTTCATGAGCCACGGCATTAAGGGGTAGGCTGGGTCCCCAAGGATAACGATGGGCATCTCAACATCCCCAATGGTAATTTTCCGGTCTGGAAAGTAAATCCCTTGTTGCAGCCGTTTAAACAGACTAGTGTTCCTGAAGACGCGGGCGTCATGAACCCTTCCCGGCCATCCCACGTTGATGTTGGTGAAACGTCCCTTGTGATCCACCATTGCTTGCAGCACCATAGAAAAGTACCCCTTGCGGTTTATGTACTGGCTGCCCTGGTGCTCCGGTGCCAAGATCGGGATATGGGTTCCATCTATCGCCCCACCACAGTTAGGGAATCCCATTGCAGCAAAGCCATCCACAATGAGCTGCACATCTCCCAGCGTCACTACCTTTTTTAGCAGCAGCTCAACGATTGCTTTGGCTACTTGCATGACAGCAGCCCCCACGGTAGATTTTCCCACTCCGAACTGATTACCGACTGACCGGTAGCTGTCCGGTGTTGCAAGCTTCCACAGGGCTATCGCCACTCGCTTCTCAACTGTGAGGGCTGCTCTCATCTTGGTGTTCTGGCGCGTCAGGGCAGGGGAAAGCAAGTCACAAAGTTCCAGGAAAGTGCCCTTACGCATGCGAAAGTTTCGCAGCCACTGGGAATCGTCCCACACCTGCAGCACTATGCGGTCCCACCAGTCAGTGCTTGTTTCCCGGGCCCAGAATCGGCGTTCCACAGCGAGAAGCTGCCCCATTGCCAACATGATCTCCAAAGCGCCGGGGCCCGTGGCGCGAGACAATTCTGTGTCCATGTCCATGTCCGCATCAGTCTCGTCGCCGCGCTGCCGTAGCCGCCTCCTCCTCGCCTGGCTTTTCTGGTCCTGGTTGAGCATAAACTGCACTATAATGCGCGTGGTGTTTACAATGTTCATGACTGCAAACTTGAGCTGAGCGGGATCCATCCTTGCCGAGGTATGGCGTCCGCTCAGTTCAACAAGGAAAAAAGGCGCGAAATGGTTGTCTGCCGTTGTTTTCACGGAGGGAGGGGGAGGATGTTCCCAGAACCGCCCGCGACAATATTTTTTGTCCCATCAGGCATTGGGATCTCGACCCAGAATTCCAATGGGCGGGGGGGACTGCGGGAACTCTGGGATAGCTATGGGATAGCTACCCACAGTGCAACGCTCTGGAATTCGACGCTAGTCTTTGTACATGGACGCGCACCGCCGAATTAATCCGCTTACTGTGGCCGCGTACAATCGAATTTATACAATCGGTTTCATAGAATCGAATTCCATAAATTCGGACTAATCCCGTAGTGTAGACGTACCCTTAATCTATTGCCATAATGAGATTGTAGACCAAGGAAACCAGAACAGGATCTGTGCCATACCCAGGCTTAAATCCTTCAGGAAGGTCAAAAAAAGCTGAGAATTTGGGGTA
Organism: Platysternon megacephalum; assembly: GCA_003942145.1. Lineage (NCBI taxonomy): Eukaryota > Metazoa > Chordata > Testudines > Platysternidae > Platysternon > Platysternon megacephalum. The sequence goes on from QXTE01000047.1 coordinate 16,387, forward strand.
ATGCCAGAGCTGCCTCACCACAACCTCATTAATAAATTTCTCCAAATAAGGAATGTTACATATTTCCTTAGACAACCATAATTCAAAGCCATTTATGTGTATAGAGGGTATTTAATGAATCCATATTAATTTACTGAAACTAAACAGTAGTGTAGTTGCTTTGGAAAGTAATATGACCATTACGTATCACTGCAAGAACTAGCACCTTGAAACATCCAAGGAGAGTGTAAAAAGAGACAGGTATACTTGAGGAAAAGATCATCTGGATCTAACATCACCCTTTACTATATGTCCCCCCACTCTGCAATTATAGATATCTGCTTGCAGAAACAATACTTTACTATTTGCTTACAAGAATATGTTTGTTTCACTATGACAGACATCAGATCCACAACTATATGCCCCTCAATTTACTGTATATTTGGACTGCTAAGGTGTTTTCAATAATATTCTGTCTTCCTGATACATAGTGGTGCTGCTTAAATGGGAAATCATGTTATCTTTAAAGATTTATAAAGATTCATCATTTAGCACTCTGCACCCCACTGAGGCAGGATATAAATATTCAAAGTTTACCCTGCCCCCTACTCAGCAAATGAATCTGATTTAGTTACATCTTATGATCCAATTTAGTAGTTATAGGATCAGCTATTTATATTAAATAAAACCACTCTTCCAATGGACAGCAAGGGAAAATAAATCATTTGTCCTGTTAGATAGTTTCCTCCCCACCACTTCTATTTTGTTCTATGCTATAGATGCTCAGGTACCACGGTGACCTTGGTGGAATATAAACCTCACTGAAACAGAATAAACGTTAGTCTAATTCAAGCACACTAGGTGTGATACCATTGGTTCAACTTTCCTTGATCTACAGAGTATATTCAGGAGGAGTTGGGAGTTGCAGTTTGATAATATTTCTATTACAGTTAATTATTCAACAGTAAGAAAATAAAATGCAATATCTCCTAATAGTTATTTAGTTATTTATTTAGAAAGAAATCCATCTGACCAAGTTTAAGGGATAGGGAGAGAAGGGTGTTACCCATTATCCATACTGGGTTCAAGGCAAAATAAAAGTAGGTTTTCCTTCTAGTCCAGAAATCTCCTGGTTACTATACATCTCATGTACAGACACAGTGCTTGGAAGATGTATACGGCAATACAAAACTCACCTCTCTGTCCTTCAAGAAAAGGATTTTTCCATGCATTCAGATGAGGGGAAGACTGTTCTTCACACTTCTCAAATGCAAAAAGTGATCTGGTGGTCTGATTGTGGGCAACAGCATGGCCCTGGCAGACACAGGAACTGATAAGGTTCTATTTTTGGCCCTGCTCATGAGTCACAAACTCAGTATGTGATAGGTAACCACTAATAGTTACAGATGGGTCCAGCCAAAATCCCAATTCCAAACACACAAACTTCGGAGTTGTTCAGAAATCCTAACATGAATCTAAGTTTGACTTGTACAAATGGTACAATCTTTAATCAAATGATCTGAATCAAAATCTCTGATACAAACATCTCCACAAAAACTGTGGTGTTGGAAACTTGGATCCAGATGTTGTGGACTAAGTCCATCACTACATACAAACTAAACTACCTCTGTATTTCAAACTCACCAAAACTTGGACTCAGCTGCCTGGATTTCATATGACTATATACTTCTTCCAAAGTTTATGGGGTTTTGTACTCCTTGGGATACACACAAAGCTAGATTCTGATCACATTTTCATCAGCGTAAATCCAGAGTAACTGCACTGAAATCAATGGACTCCATATTTTGGAACTGAGAATCTTACTCAGAGAATTTACCAAAATGAAAATATTCTAATATAAGAGGTTGGAATTATAGATATCAACAATATCTACTAAGGTTGTGTTACATCTGTACACACACAGTTTCTAGCTGAAATGTGGTAGCTTGGATTAAATCAGTGGTGACATGAGTTTTTTGCCACCCTACAAAGGCCATAGTACCTGATAAAAGACAAATTTTATGAACACACAAAATTAGGGCAAAAAACTTCAGAACAAAAGAACATTCATTATGAGACAGGTAAGAATAAAGAAGAGTCCAACAGTGTAATAAGGATTCTAACATATGTTTAGCTTTCAAAACCATTATGTGTGTCAGAACTCATTAGATGCATTAATCTCCTGCATTTCAATGACCCCATACAAAAAAGTGCAAAGAAGAAGAAATCCTGAGGATTTTTTGTGTATTTTTGTTTTTATTTACTGTAGTTCATTTAAAAATTAATATAAAATCTAAAAGATTTAGGACCCAACAGCATCCTAAAGCCTCTGGAATTTTATGCAATCTGGCACATTCAATTTGAACCACTTCAAGGTTGATAACAGTTGCTTTGAAATTGACATGGTTCAGGCTGAAACCAGTCTTCAAAGAAAAACTGGCATTAAAAATCCTCAATCTCCATTTATGTTCTGAGCCCATGGCATGTGTGTATTTCACAAGGAGTGCACACTCCAGCCGGCGTTATTTAGTACTTAATAAAATTAACATTAGCTACAGAAAATAGGATTTGAGATGACATTTCAGCCAAGGGATCTTTCCAAGACTGGAGAAGAGACCACGGCTAAGAAACCAATTCTAATCCTATTTTTACCCCTCGCATTATTTGATTAACTTTCTAAACCTAGTTTAGCACACAACACATTAAGAGATGTGCAGAAAAATAGTAAATGAGAAAGAATACACTATTCAGTTCATATAATTTTCCCCCTAAAATGCCTGTTGTCCATGATTGCAGTGTGCTGACCCAAAACATCTATATTTATTTACTTAAGAAGGAAAATTCTCCAAATAAGTAAAAATAGAGTACAAAAATGAATTAAGTGCATCCTTTAAAGCAATTTCCTCTGCAATAGGGAGAGCAATCCCCTCTATGCAATTTATCTCTAATAATTATTCATCGACCATTATTTATTAAACATTTTCAAATGGGAAAAATCAGAATTCTAAACCCCCAAACTTATGGAACAGAAGAGACCGTTAAGGTGTCACGAGGATTAAACTAACCCTTCCATCCAGGCTCCCTTTTGAGCATATTTGGGATACATCTTTTTAATATTAAAAAACAGAACGTTTTTTCTCTGACTTACGGTTGGTTGTTCTGCTTTGATCACTCTGAACGCTGTCATTTGACTGGTTGCTTGAGACAGAGGATACACTCGAGCTCCTGACAAAACCAAATGCTGCCAGCTTAGCTGCTGGCAAGCGTGAATAGCCAGGAGGACGAAGTCCAGATTGACATGGCTTGGGGAGATTGGATTTTGCAGCATTTGGGCACTGGCCTTTTTTTAGATCAACTGAAAGAAGAAACAATTTGGTATTAAAACTAGGAAACCGGGACACGTCGCAGAGTACTTAAAATAAATCAATAAATTAACGTAATATGAAAATGAACATTAGTATTAAAAGCTGCCTAAACTGCACGGTTATCTTGGCCTTTCCTCAGCCAAATATACATTTAAAACTATTACGGTTCACAATGGATTACAAAAGGTGAAATACACTGAGAATCAGAACATATGAAGTAAAAAATCCATCCAATTAATGGACTAACAAGCAAATAAAATCTTTTATAAATGAGTTATTGTATCACTTTCTACCATTAAATCCTATTTTAGTTCTGCAAGCTAAAAGAAATATATATATATATATGGATGATTTTGGAAGCTATGCGGTAGAACAATTGTTTCTAAAATAGCAGCATGAAGCTGTATTCCCGCAAAGAAAAGGATTCTTTAAAAGCCAGATAAAGTTGCTAAATGAAATCACCCACCCACCCAAACTCTTAAAAGAAAGGAAATGTCCACATCAGATTCCAAGACCAGAAAGGATCATTGTGATAATTTATTCTGACCTCCTATAACACAGGCCAGAGACGGTTCCAAAATAATTATCTTTCAGAAGAACATGAAATACTGAATTAAAAATTGCCAGTGATGGAGAATCCACCACAACCTTTAGGAAGTTGTTCCAATGGTTAATTATGTTAATTGGTAAAAAGTTATACATTATTTCCAGTCTGAATTTGTCTAGGTTCAACTTCCAGCCATTGGATCATGTTATATCTTTCTTGCCTAGATTGAAGGGCCCTGTATTAAGTATTTATTCCCATGTAGGTACTTATAGACTGTAATCAATTCACCCCTTAACCTTCTCTTTGTCAAGCTAACTAGATTGAGCTCTCTCATGGCTTGGCTACACTTGCAAGTTAGAGAGCATTAAAGCAGCCCTGGGCGCCCTAACCCCTGACATGTCCACACTGGCAAGGCATGTAGAGTGCCTAGACTCTGCAGCTGGAGCGCTCCTGGTACTCCACCTCCATGAGAAGCATAAAGCTTGCTGTGCCCTGGCTGAAACGCCTGGGCGTCAGTGTGAACGAGGTGTTGCATTACTGTGTTGTGGTTAACCTCCGGAAACGTCCCATAATCCCCTGAAGTCAAGTGGCCACTCTTGTCATTGTTTTGAAATCTGCAGGAATGCAGATATCCCCTTTCAAAGCTCCGTTTCTGACAGCCGGCATGCTTATCTGCTCCGGGACAAAGCAAACCATTACTGTGGAATGCTGTGTGTGAGAGAGAGAGCCGGGGGGGGTGGGGAGAGGGGGGTCTGCTGCTGTCTGAACTTACAAGACAGCATGCTGACACACTCTCTGCACCCCAAAACACACTGTCTCTCCCCCCACATACACACAACACACTCCCTGTCACACTCCACTCCCACCCCCATTTGAAAAGCTCGTTGCAGCCACTTGCACACTAGCATAGCTACCACAATGCACTGCTCTTTGTGACGTTGCAAGAGCTGCTAATGTGGCCACGCCACTGCGCTTCCAGCTGACAGTGTAAACACACGGCAGCGTTTTCCCTGCTGCGGTCTCTGAAGGCTGGTTTAACTCCCAGCGCTCTACATCTGCAAGTGTAGCCATGCCCTCAGTCTATCACTATAAGGCAAGTGTTCTAATCCTTTAATCATTCTCATGGCTCTTCTCTGAACCATCACCAATATATCAACATCCTTCTTTAACTGTAGGCACCAGAACTAGACACAGGATTCCAGCAGCAGTTGTACCAGTGACAAATACAGAGGAGAGACACTTCCCTTAGATTGCGCTCTACAAAGGAAGCCATCTAGTTAGCCAGTGAAAGATGCCAACAAGAAGGGTGTGTGCTAAGCCCCATCTCTCAGAGACAGGTGCCTAAATTTGGATTGCTACGGTTTGCTTATGTCTACTAGTGATTCACAAACAGGGGAAGATAGATGTTCCTCCGCCTTAGTCACATGCAGGGCCCAATCCAGTAGTGTGCTCAGAGGCTGCCTAACTCAGAGGCTGCAAAACAGCTGGCGGAGAACCTCCCTTTAGCCCAGTGGTTAGGGTACTCGTGTGGGACATGGGAGACACCTAGTTCAAATCCCCTCTCTGCCTGATGAAGAGAAGAGATTTGAACCATCTCTTGGTTGAGTACCTTAACCACTGGACTATGGGAGGTAGATCTTCCTCGATCTCTCCTACCGAAGTTTTTTCACTTTAATTAAATATTAGTTGGTCCAATAAAGAGTGAGAATGACTCTGAAACCCAGCATTTAGAGCAGGAGGGTCAGAAACTGGAAGGGATAGCATCCACACTTTGTTAGGTACCAGTATTGGTACCAAAGATGGTAGCGGGTAGAGAACAATGCCTGGATGGAGATCTTGTAACACAGTGCCATGGATGAGAAGCCCTGGAATCTTGTTATTCTCGGCTGGCAGCACAGGGATGCTGCCCTGATGGGAACCGCTATGGGAAAAAGTCCTCTGGCTCTAACACACTGGTGCACAGACACCTGAAGTGGAACGGACACATGCAAGCACTCCAAGAAGAATTAAGTTATTTTAATGAGCAGCTTTCATTTTAATAAAAATCTGCCAAAATAAGCTAACAAAAACTGGCAAAAATCTTTCCATCTGTCTGCCTGCCTGAAGCTAATTATAGAATTAAGAATTGTTGCCTGTACGTTACATGAGTCAGTTTCTGTGACACTTCAGCTGTTTCTATCTGGGAATGAGAAAGCATTTGCAGGTGGTCATTGGTAACACAAGACAGACGTGCCTTAGAAGCCTCAAGGAAACTACCAAGCAATCATTTTGTAAGCATTCGTGCAGCATGTAAACTCCATCTCCATACATGCAAATAACTAAACAATAACTTTCAAGTGAGCTCTCTGTGAAATCTGAAAATGTTTCAGCTAAAACAAACAAATAAGTTAAAGAAAATGGCTGTGTACATTTCGGTAAGCATAAAAGGGAACTGTATCTCAACAACTCAAACCCTCCTTGAAATTCAGGACCCTTCAAGTTTTTGTTTTTTGTGAGACATTTCCCCCCAAAGATACCATTTTCCCACAACAGGGACTTGAAACTGGATTTTCTACATCCCACGCCAATAGCCTAACCTCTTTACTCAACACACACAGGCAGCAGGTCTGCACCTAACACTTAGGTCAACCTAGGCTATGTCACTCAGGGGTATGAAAAATGTACACCCTTGAAAGACATAGTTAAGGTGACCTAAGCTTTGGAATAGACAATGGTCGGTCGACAAAAATGTTCTTCCGTCGACATAGGCTTGAGGGGATGGATTTACTACAGTGATGGAAAACCCTCTTCCGTCGTCATAGTGAGTGTCTGTGCTAGAGTTGAGTAGCTTCAGTGCTGCAGCTGAGTGTTTGTAGTGCAGACATACTCTTACTCTCTTTTCAACACCTCCTACTGAAATGAAAGCCTCAGGTTTTGTATTTGAAAAATGGACAGTTCAACACAATTCCATTTTCATGAAAATATTCAAGGTTTTCTTTTCATTCCAATGAGGAAAAAAAAAAGTCAAAAACTTGAAAGTTGTCACAAAATGGAACTGACATTCTCCAGCTAGCTCTAATGGTTACCCCCATGTTAAATATGGAGAAACTGAGGCAGGGGTGAAGTCAGCTGTCCCCGGTCACACAGCAATCAATGATGCTGCATGCATATTTTGGATGAACACAGAAGGTAATTCAAGCTTCGATCTCTTCTGGAACTGCCAACAATTGTTCCAATCAAGGATTGGTAATTTTCCTGCTATGGTCACCAGGAGTTTTTATCTGAGTGTAAGCAGAGTCAGGATGAGCTCTACCCTGACATCTGGTGGTGAATTATGGGGAGTGTGGAAAAGAACTTCAGGGGCTGATCTAATTTGCATAGGCACACCCACCCCACCTAGCGTGAGCCCCAGCAGCCCAAAATGGTCACTTTGGCGGCTGTGGGATCCCCAGTTTCTCTGTTATTGGGGCAGGAGGAATAAAGTGTTGTTACCCTGAGTTACCATGGTTATGTGAATCAAGGCCAGTGGAACTGTTTGATGACAGAGGGACTCACCATCAACTAAGTAGCACTTGCTAGACAAGGGACATGGGTTCCAAAACCCAGTGAAGGGAGAGAGGTTGGGGACAGGTATTTGTACCTGATGGGATGGGCCCCCTTTGAGGGCCTGACACACCAATTGCACCTCCTTCTCTCTCCACTGTTGAATGTCAGAGCTAACTTTGATCCCATTAGGAATCTAGTTACAGACTGCTGAGCTGAATTTGCTTTGGGCCAATGGTGCACCAGCACTAGGGCTCCCCTACTATAAGCTGAAATCACTAAGAGCTGAAATCACTAAAGGTATTAAGAGTTGAGATCACTGAGTGCTGTGTTAACTAGTGGGGGAGCCTGAAGCTATATTGCTAAGCGGCTGGTGGAGTGGAGCAGTTCGCGGAGCGGCTAACGGAGCAGTTTGTGGGACGGTTGGCGTGGCCCACGGAACGGCGAGCGGAGCAGTTTACGAAGCGGCTGGCAGAGAGGAGCAGTTTGCGGGACAGTTGGCGTGGCCCACAGAACGGCGAGCGGAGCAGTTTGCGGGACGGTTGGCGCTGCCGGTGGGACAGCGAGCGGAGCGGAGCAGTTCGTGGGACGGCTGGTGCAGCTCACGGGGACGGATAGTGGAGTGGAGCGGCTCATGGTGAAGGCGGCAGCAGAACCCCACGGAGAGGCGGGGCAGTTGGCCTTGGACCACGTAAGGTGCCCCTTAACACCCTGCGTACCCTTTCTTCCCCCCCCCCTTCCACCTAGGCTGTGGGGGGGCAAAAACTCTGCAGCTCTGGGGCTGCATTGACCAAGGACAGAGACTCTTGGGTTGTTGGACTCAAGAGACTTTAGAGGTGTTGGACTTTTGGGACTTTGGGGTGATCTTTTGGGTTGTTGGACTTAAGACCCTGAGGGGAAAAGGACACTGCCAACCTTACTTGGGGGTGGGTCTTTTGCTCATGGTTTGTATTATGAATCCTGTTTGTGGTGTTTCCCCAATATAATGCCGCATTGTTTCCCTCCTTTATTAAAAGGATTTTGCTACACTCAGACTCCGTGCTTGCGAGAGGGGAAGTATTGCCTCTTAGAGGTGCCCGGGGGGTGGTATGAAATTGTCCCAGGTCACTGGGTGGGGGCTCGAGCCGGTTTTGCTTTGTAGTATTGAAACGGAACCCCTAGATACTGAACCCGGCCCTTGTTGCTGCCAACTCAGATGGGCAGAAGGGTTACATGAGTAAAAACCTTAAAATGGACCTTAAGATGTTTTGCTACTTGTACATGAACAAGAGTCACTGGACTGCGTGCAGTACCTTGGATTCCCAGGATTTCTCCCACCCAAGTACTAGCCAGGCCCAGGACTGTTTGGCTTCCAAAATCAAAACAATAGTCACTGGACTGACCACCAATTAATGGCAAAGAAGTCACCAAACAGCCAATGGTAACAAGTTTTCAAATAAACCTGGGTCAGATTTGAAACTGACCCAGAGTTAAAAACTGTGTCTCGCAGTCTGCTGAGCAGTGGTGTAATGGTAAAAAAAAGAAATGGGTAAACTGACCTTTCTGCTGTTCCAGGCTGGGCAGTGGCAAACACCATGTTCCCCAAATGAGAAAGGGGTAAACTCTGTTTACCTGCATTTGCCCTCAACTACGCTACTGCTCCTGAACAATCCAGTCTACAAAACCCAATTGGCCTCCTTTAGGAAATTTTCACTGCACAGAAGAACCTTGTTAATTTTCACTTAGACTACAAATCCACATTGGATTTCCATGTTTGCAATTTACTGAAGTACAGATCAGGAAGGTTCTGCTGGAGCTGCCAGTGCAGATAATATAACACTCCCCATGAGACTCCCTGGCCTCAGATTGGGAACGCAATACCACCCTGAAAAAGGTAAGGCCACTTAGTTGTCTGCTGACACTGCTTTTCCTTCCTCCAGCTGCTACTGCTCTGCTGCAAGGTGGACGCTCCACATAGCGGGAACTCTGCTTGGCATTTCATCATATTCAGCAAGAGAGTACGGCCACCTCTGGTTGTGTGCTCCCCCATGGCACTGTGCCCAGCTCTAACAAGCAAGTGAAAGTAAGAATGGCTGCCACTGCAGTCCTGTGGTGAAGGGGATAGCTGGTCCCCAACTCTGCCTTTGTCCTTTCAATAAGATAACTGACAGATGAGCAGAACGATACGAGAGACAGGTGGCTGGTCAACCAGTCACCATTCCCAATCCTCTAAGCACTCAGCTCCCCCGCCCTCCCACACTTCTTGCTCTTCCTCACCATTTCACCCTCCAGCTAGCAGTAAAATCCTTCTCTCTCTCAAAAATATCAGGAATTAACATTTTAGGAGAAAGAATTACTTTGAAAGGAAGGTCAGCTATTAACTAACATATAATCGCTATGGTTAGGAAGGGCCACATCGCCAGTGCCAATGCTGCTCCTGTCTCCTCCACCTGCACCTGAATCCAGACAGAGAAGCTAACCATGGATGCCTCTACCCAGATCCTGGTGTGGATTTTCAGAGACTATGGCCTGCATTTCCCACTTTCAGAAAGCCAGGCTGGGGGGACCGTCCAGCGTGAAAGGTGTCTGCTGGTGGAATCTCTCAGGAAGCAGGTGGGAAAGCTACAGGATAGAGAGCTAGAGAGGAATGCTGTCATGCCCCTGGGGAAGGGGGATATGGCTCTGTCTCAGGGAGGACACTGGCTGCTGGTTACTTTTGGCAGCAGGCAGTGCTTCACCCCTACTCCCAACCCACCCATCATAGTGATGAAGAACTTTTTTGTTTCAATTTTCACCAGAAAGTTCAGTAGCAATTGGACATCTAATTTGTTGAATGCCAGTGAAAATGAGGCAGGATCAGAGGCTAAAATAGCAAAAGAACAAGTTAAAGATTACTTAGACAAGTTAGATGTCTTCAAGTCACCAGGGCCTGATAAAATACATCCTAGAATACTCAAGTAGCTGACTGAGGAGATTCTGAGCCATTAGTGATTATCTTCTAAAAGTCATGGAAGGCGGGAGAGATTCCAGAGGAATGAAAAAGGGTAAATATAGTGCCAATCTATAAAGAGTGAAATAAGGACAACCCAGAGAATTACAAACCAGTCAGCTTAACTTCAGTACCCAGAAAGATAATGGAGCAAATAATTAAGCAATCAATTTGCAGACACCTAGAAGTTAATAAGATGATAAATAACAGTCAGCATGGAGTTGTCAAGAACAAATCATGTCAACATAACCTAATAGCTACCTTTGACAGGGTAAAAAGCCTTGTGGATGGGGGGGAGGGGAAGTGGTAGATGTGGTATTTCTTGACTTTAGTAAGGCTTTTGATACTGTCTCACATGACCTTCCCATAAACACACTAGGGAAATAGAATCATAGAATCATAGAATATCAGGGTTGGAAGGTGGGTGCATAACTGGTTGGAAAACCATTCCCAGAGAGTAGTTATGCGTGGTTCACAGTCAAGCTGGAAGGGCATAATGAGTGGGATCCCGCAGGGATCAGTTCTGGTTCTGGTTCTGTTCAATATCTTCATCAATGATTTAGATAATGGCATAGAGAGTACACTTATAAAGCTTGTGGATGATACCATGCTGGGACGGGTTGCAAGTGCTTTGGAGGATACGATTAAAATTCAAAATGATCTGGACAAACTGGAGAAATGGTCTGAAGTAAATAGGATGAAATTCAATAAGGATAATGAAAAAAACTCCACTTAGGAAGGAACAATCAGTTGCACACATACAAAATGGGAAATGACTGCCTAGGAAGGAGTACTGTGGGAAGGGATCTGGGGGTCATAGTAGATCACAAGCTAAATATGAGTCAACAGTGTAACACTGTTGCAAAAAAAGTAGGGCTGTCAAGCGATTAAAAAAATGAATCGTGATTAATCGCATGATTAAAAAAATTAATTGCGATTAATCACGATGTTAAACAATAGAATACGATTTAGTTAAATATTTTTGGATCTTTTCTACATTTTCAAATATATTGATTTTAATTGCATCACAGAATACAAAGTATACAGTGCTCACTTTAAATTTATTTGTATTACAAACATTTGCACTGTAATAAACAAAACAAATAGTATTTTTCAATTCACTTAATACAAGTACTGTAATGCATTCTCTTCATCATGAAAGTTGAACTTACAAATGTAGAATTATGTACAAAAAATAACTGCATTCAAAAATAAAACAATGGAAAACTTTAGAGCCTACGTGTCCACTCAGTCCTACTTCTTGTTCAGCCAATCGCTCAGACAAACAAGTTTGTTTACTTTTGCAGGAGATAATGCTGCCTGCTTCTTGTTTAGTGTCACCTGAAAGTGAGAACAGGTGTTCACATGGCACTGTTGTAGCTGGCGTCACAAGATATTTACGTGCAAGATGTGCTAAAGATTCATATGTCCCTTCATGCTTCAATCACCATTCCAGAAGACATGCGTCCATGCTGACGACAGATTTTGCTCAATAACAATCCAAAGCAGTACAGACCGACGCATGTTCATTTTCATCATCTGAGTCAGATGCCACCAGCAGAAGGTTGATTTTCCTTTTTGGTGGTTCGGGTTCTGTAGTTTCCACATCTGAGTATGGCTCTTTTAAGACTTCTGAAAGCATGCTCCACACCTCGTCCCTCTCAGATTTTTAGAAGGCACTTCAGATTCTTAAACCTGGGGTTGAGTGCTATAGCTATTTGTAGAAATCTCACATTGGTGCCTTCTTTGTGTTTTGTCAAATCTGCAGTGAAGGTGTTCTTAAAATGAACAACATGTACTGAGTCATCATCCAAGACTGCTATAACATGAAATATATGGCAGAATGCAAGTAAAACAGAGCAGGAGACATACAATTCTCCCCCAAGTAGTTCAGTCACAAATTTAATTAACACATTATTTTTTAACGAGCGTCATCAGCATGGAAGCATGTCCTCTGGAATGGTGGCTGAAACATGAAGGGGCATACAAATGTTTAGCATATCTGGCACGTAAATACCTTGCAATGCCAGCTACAAAATTGCCATGCGAATGCCTGTTCTCACTTTCAGGTGACACTGTAAATAAAAAGAGAGCAGCATTATCTCCTGTAAATGTAAACAAACTTTTTTGTCGTAGCGATTGGCTGAATAAGAAGTAGGACTGAATGGAACGTAGGCTCTAAAGTTTTACATTGTTTTGTTTTGGAGTGTAGTTATATAACAAAAAAAATCTATATTTGTAAATTGCACTTTCACGATAGTGATTGCACTACAGTACTTGCATGAGGTGAATTGAAAAATACTATTTCTTTTGTTTATCATTTTTACAGTGCAAATATTTCTAATAAAAAAATATAAAGTGAGCACTGTACACTTTGTATTCTGTGTTATAATTAAAATCAATATATTTGAAAATGTAGAAAAATATCCAAAAATATTTAATATATTTATATTGGTATTCTATTGTTTAACAGTGCAATTAAAAGTGCGATTAATCACCATTAATTTTTTTAATCGCGATTAAAAATTTTTGTAGTTAATCGCATGAGTTAGCTGTGATTAATCAACAGCCCTAAAAAAAGTGAACATCATTCTGGGATGTATTAGCAGGAGTGTTGTAAGCAATAAATGAGAAGTAATTCTTCTACTCTATCCTGCACTGATTAGGCATCAACTGGAGTACTGTGTCAAGTTCTGGGCGTCACATTTGGGGAAAGATGTGGACAAATTGGAGAAAGTCCAGAGAAGAGAAACAAACATGATTAAAAGTCTAGAAAACATGACCTATGAGGGAAAATTTTAAAAAATGGGTTTCTTTAGTCTGGAGAAGAGAAGACTGGGTGTGGGGGGGGGACATGATAGTTATCAAATACATAAAAGGTTGTTACAAGGAGGTGGGACTGGACTAGAAGACCTCTCAAGGTCCCTTCCAGTCCTACATCTCTATGATCCTATGACTCTATTCCGGATCACAGATTTCCACACTCACTGTCTAGAAGCTAGATGATATTAAGCAAAGTCTCATGAGAAACTGCCTTAGGAGTTAACTGAACAGAAATCCTCAAGAAGATGGCTAGAATGTATCTTGGAGAATGGCTATAGTCCCCTTACAATTATGTCACACCATGGATAGCTCTTTCCCTTTCCAACTGCCTTTACTCCCTCCCTTCTTAACTAAGGGCTTCCTCTAACTCATCTGCTTTTTTCACTCTTGTCTCATCCCACGTTTCTCCTTTTTCATTATCCACTTTCACCTTCACACCTTTTCATTTCATTTACACACTGATTATGGAATTATGTTAAGTCCTCTCTTTCTGTTTCCTAACTCCCCATGAAAATGCATCCTGTCAGATTTTCTACGCTAGGGTGATATCGAAGCAGTACATAAGCACTTAGTATTTAATAATCACTTTAGCATTTTCCTTGCACTGTACAAAAATACAGATTGATGCAATGTATTTCAATACTGTGACTGACAATGTCTGTGGCACCAGGTGTAGAATTACAATGTGACATAGAACAATGGAGACAGCCAGAGAACATGGCATGTAAAATGTTACTGCAGGTTGTTTACTTTAAACAGGCAGTATTAGCTGAGAGAGGGGAGGGAGAGTAGAGCTAGGTTTCTAAGGTGGCAATAACTGTCCTTCATATCATTCTTCTGAAGAGATGTGTCATATTGAGACACTTCTAAATCGCCACAAAAACATACAAATCACCGTTCTGCCAGCTGAAAAAGTAGGCAATGCTGTTCAGAATCATTATGCTGGAGTAACTAGGAGATACAGAACAGAGCACTATAACATATTCCTCCTTGAATTCTGAGTGTGTGATCTCTTTCTTCAAAAAACTAAGAAGCTCAACAACTCAGATCTGCCCCCAGACCCAGGTTTATCAGATTGCAGAACAAGTGAATAAAATTGAAGCCTGAATAGCATAAATACAAAATTACAGGAAGCAACTTCAAAGTGCAATTCTTATCTTCAAATCTCATTTGATATTCAGTAGCCCTGAGTGACAACATAAAAAATAAAGAAGACACGGAAGGAGAAAGCTGCAGAGACATAGTGGCACTAGTGATGTACTTTACATATGTCTGTGTGTATACATGTGAGAGAGAAAAATACAGTCCTGTTTCTATCTTTTGAAAAAAAATGCATCTCCAGTGGGACTTGGAAACTCTTAGCACCTAGATGGGGGTGCTGAGCACCTGTCAGGATTGGGCCCCAACTCATTAACAGAGAGAAAAGTATAAGCGCTTTGACTATCCTTTTATTAATAACAGATTTTGCTTTGATTCAATTTCAATTGTGTGGAGTTGGTTCAAGATTCCCACAAAATCCTATAAGCCATTAAAATGGTAAACGTCATAAACTAAAAGGGGGGAAAATTTAATTAACTCACACTGCACAAGGAAAAAATATTCATAAATATCAGGAAAAAATAGTAGACAATTTAATTTAAAAATGGTCAAGGGATCACTATATTACTTTTCAAAGTCAGATAGTCTGCCAATCAAAATCAGCCAATTCACACACCATTACCATATTTGCTCCAAAAAGTCTTCATAACAGAGGAAAGCATATTAACAATTTATACATTACAGACATAGTGTAAAGTGTCATTAAATACTTGTTCAACAGTTGATGGCTCTTGTAGAAGAGGTAAGGAAAATTTATGCAGAATAAATGAGTGTTAAGCTCTCAGAGAGAGAGAATGACACCCAACTGCCTTTGAATACATCACAATTAATTGACTTACTATACCTCCTATAGTGTTGAGCACTTTTCCCCATAACAATAACACTTTCTTACTCCTTGCCTACCCAGTTTATATCCTCTTCTTAAAGTTAGTCATCCATTTAAGCATTTCTAAAGAGCAGTACCACTAAATATGAAAGTGACAGTATAACACAGGGGTAGGCAACCTATGGCACGCGTGCCAAAGGCGGCACACGAGCTGATTTTCAGCGGCACTCACACTGCCCAGGTCCTGGCCACTAGTCCGGGGGGCTCTGCATTTTAATTTAATTTTAAATGAAGCTTCCTAAACATTTTAAAAACCTTATTTACTTTACATACAACAATAGTTCAGTTATATATTATAGACTTATAGAAAGAGACCTTCTAAAAACGTTAAAATGTATTACTGGCACGCGAAACCTTAAATCAGAGTGAATAAATGAAGACTCGGCACACCGCTTCTGAAAGGTTGCCGACCCCTGGAACACATGCAGAGGTGCGCCATGGATTGAATATATTACACATACAGAATTGTAATCAACTCAATCACATTTTTAGCCTCATCGTGTGATGTTTACCCGCATTATACACAATACCATTCATTATTAGATTTCCCTTCCACAACACTGCCTTACTGGAGTGCAGTAATCCAATGAAGACTATAACTGCTTGAAACTAACAAGACCCTTAATGCATTGCTCTGTGGCTTGTCTGATAGCAGGAGTTCAGGGATTTAATGCTCAACTGCTTTAGAGACAGTACTGTCTTCATTACTGTTATTGTCTGAGAGCCGAAATACTCAGTGCCGTGCAGCACCACCAAGGCTGGTTAAAAGAGCTGTTGTACTAGGGAAGGCAGAGCGGAGAGGAATAAAATCTCCATTACAAGGCACTGGTTCTGCCCTGGCTACTGTACTGTGGCAAGGCAGATTCGTGTAGTAGTACAGTACATCACACTGTGGGACTGGCTAGTTCCTTCCATTTCCACCACTTGAAAACCTAATCCTGCAAGACTGAAATCAGTGAAAGGCTTGTCACATTAAGGGCTCAAGATCAGCCCTCAAGTGAGTGCTAACTAGAGTTTCTTGCTTGTAGTAATGGTAGCCTAGCAAGGGGAAACATTAATTATACCTGATTATGCTTTAATCAGGCAAACCTATAAATGTGCACTTTTAAGAACAAAACATTGCCTTCATTTATATCAAGGAAAGTGCTTTGTTTTATGTGTGTATGTTGATTATATTAAGTTTATCTAAGCCACATTTCATCCTGTTGCTCTAATACCACATACAAAACAATAAGGCAGATAAAAGGAAATAATTTAACATAACACCACAACAGCCTGACAAATTAAGGGAAATAAGTTGACAGAAAGAGATAAAAGGTGTCAAATTCCTGGAGACATAATAGGTTTGTTCTGACCCATAAAAAAGTTAGATTCAAACAAAGCAAATACTAATATTAATCTATCAGATCTGTATGTCAAACTCAGTTCTCTGGATGGGATAGGTTCTGCTAGATTGCTCTTTTCATTTCAAATTATAAACTGATGCTTGAAAAACTATAAACAACATGGAATTCCACTCCTCACTTTCAGTGCAAAAGTGAGAGCTAAACGCAACCATTTACATAGACTCAGTAGAGCAAATTTTTAGTGGATTTAGCATACGCGGAAGTGCCAGCTTGACAGGCTTAGACAATGAAGTTCTCTATTTTTTCACATTACACATACAGCAACAGTGCAAGCTTCCCAATCTTGCTTCGCCAATGTGCCTTAATCCTTCTGGATCTGAGATTGTAGTTCCAGGCCCATTCCTTCCTTGTCTTCTCCACTAAAGTGATGCTGTATGATTGAATATGACCATTTTTATCATTATTGCTACCACTGTTCTACAGTTGCAACATATCTTGTACAAAGCAAGTCACGTAAGGTGTGAATGGAAAAGTTATGATTTGCTAAGTATGATTATCCTGTTTATATGCATGTATCATCTTTGTATCTGAAGTTATGAATATTGGCTATGGATTGGTATCTTACATTTCTACAGACTCCAATGAGAAGCTGCCGAACTTGAATTGATATGCAAACTAGATACCATCAACTTAGGTTTGAACAGAGACTGGGAATGGCTCAGTCATTACACTAATTGAATCTATTTCCCCATGTTGAAGCAGCCTCACACTTTCGTGTCAACTGTCCGAAATGGGCCATCATGATTATCACTTCAAAAGTTTTTCTCCCCTGCTGTTAATAGCTTCTCTTAATTAATTAGCTTCTTACAGTTGGTATGGCTACTTCCACCTTCTCATATTCTCTGTATGTATAAATATCTTCTTACTGTATGTTCCATTCTATGCATCCGAACAAGTGGACTGTAGCCCACGAAAGCTTATGCTCAAATAAATTTGTTAGTCTCTAAGGTGCCACAAGTACTCCTGTTCTTTTTGCTGATACAGACTAACACGGCTGCTACTCTGAAATCCCCCAGAGAGAATTTATATTAGGGCCAGAGAACTATGTGTTGATGGCCCATTAAGGACAGTCAGCTCACAATGGGCCTTTTAAGAAATTTATCCCACCCAGTAAGCCTTTCCTATGGACGCCTCAGGAAGAACAGGGGATGGCTGCCTCTGTGAGTCATCAAAGCATGTAAGGGCATTAGGGCTGCCAACTTTCTAATCCCACAAAACAGAACACCCTAGCCACGCCCCCTGCCCCACCCCTTCCCTGAGGCCCTGCCCCCCGCTCACTACATTCCCCCTCCTTCGGTAGCTCGCTCTCCCCCACCCTCACTTTCACTGGGCTGGGGGAGAGCGGTGAGGTGCAGGAGGGGGTGAGGGGGTGAGGGCTCTAACTGGGGTGTGGGCTCCAGGGTGGGGCCAGAAATGAGGGGTTCAGGGTGCAGGAGGGGGTTCCAGGTTGGGGGGTGGGGCAGAGGGGTTCAGAGTGTGGGAGGGGGCTCTGGCCTTGGGGGGGCGCCAGGGGGGGGCCAGAAATGAGGGGTTCGGGGGGCACGGGGGGGC
The DNA here is from genome assembly GCA_003942145.1 of Platysternon megacephalum. Classification (NCBI taxonomy): domain Eukaryota; kingdom Metazoa; phylum Chordata; order Testudines; family Platysternidae; genus Platysternon; species Platysternon megacephalum. Next base: position 34,532 of record QXTE01000047.1, read on the forward strand.
TCCGGGGAGGGGCAGGGGGTAGGTGTGGGTGGGAGGCGGAGCCATCAGGCAGGGGGGGGTGGGGGGTTGGGGGGGCGGGGGGGGGGGGGGTTCAGGGTGCAGGAGGGGGCTCCGGGCTGGGGCAGGGGGTTGGGGTGTGGGAGAGGGTGAGAGCTCTGGCTGGGGGTGTGGGCTCTGTGGGGGGGAGGGGCTCTGGGGATGAGGGGTTCAGGGTGTGGGAAGGGGCTGCAGATTGAGGCAGGGGGTTGGGGTGCAGGGGGTGAGGGCTCCGTCTGGGGGTGCGGGCTCTGAGGTGGGGCCAGAGATGAGGGGTTTGGGCTGCAGGAAGGGGTTCCAGGTTGGGGGGTGGGGCAGAGGGGTTCAGAGTGTGGGAGGGGGCTCTGGGCTGGGGCAGGGGGTTGGAGTGCAGGGGGGTGAGGGCTCCGTCTGGAGGTGCAGGCTCTGGGCTGGGGCCAGGGATGAGGGGCTTGGGGTACAGGAGGGGGCTCTGGCCTTCTGGGGGCCTCAGGGTTGGGGCACAGGTTTACCTCTGGCAGCTCCCGGTCAGAGGCACAGCGGGGGGGCTAAGGCAGGCTTCCTGCCTGTCCTGGCACGGCGGAGGGATTTCAGGCAGCTCTGCATGCTGCTCTCGCCCACAGGCACCGCCCCTGCAGCTCCCATTGGCCGTGGTTCCCAGCCAATGGGAGTACGGAGTCAGTGCCCGGGGCGGGGGGCAGTGCGTGGACCCCCATACCCCTCCGCCTACGAGGTGAACCTGTAGGACACAGCATGGAGCCAGGACAGGTAGGGACTAGCCTGCCTTAGCTCCGCAGCACCGCCGACTGGACTTTTAACAGCCTGGTCGGCGGTGCTGATGGGAGCCTCCAGAGTCGCTTTTCGACCGGGCGTTCTGGTCGAAAACCAGACACCTGGTCACCCTAAAGGGCATGTGATATGCTCATGTGACCCTGGAATCCCTTTTGGGCTAGTAATTTTCCATGTATCTGGGCTATAGGCTTTGTTTGGGACATTAAAATTCGATTCACATGGCAGAGGATATAAAATGGAGATGTTTCAGGGGTCCTTTTGACTTCATTTCCTGCTTCATTTCCCTGGACTGGTTTTCTAACAAGGAAACTCTAACTAAAGACTGAAATCTGTTTAGGTAATTTCCAGAGAGACTTTTGCAAGCTCGTAGTTTATTCCATAACTGCTTCAAACCTGATATAAGGACTTTGCAATCACTTGTATATATATGAGCTATTAACCACTTATACTCTTCTACTTTTCTTTTATTATTAAACCTTTTTTAGTTTTTAGTTACTAAACGATTGGTATCAGCATGATTATTGGGTAAGATCTGAGTTATATATTGACCTGGCTAAGCGGCTGATCCCTTGGATTAGAAGGACCCTGTAGCGGGGCACTTACCTCTCTCCTGAGAGAAAAGACTAGACTGATTGGGGAAGCAGCCACAGCTGGGGCCAAGCCTCAATCAGGCCACAGCTGACCCTATAAAAGGGCTGTCAGCCAGGAGCTGAGTCAGTCTCTCTTTAGCTGTAGAGAGAGAAGGACCTGGCTGCCCGGGAGAGAAAGGGACCTGAGTAGAGTAGTGCTGGGGAAAGGCAAGAGGAGCTGGAGAGCTCCAGCCTGGCAACTCCCCAGGCTGCAGGCCTTATGCAAGGCCTACAGAGGTATTGGGGCTGCAGAGGTGTAGCCTGGGGTTAGGCAAAGGCAGCGGGTCCAACCCCCCCCTTGCCAGTGATGAGTGGTTTATAGACGGCAGTTTGCCCCAGTGAGCGGGGCTAGAGGATGACTGGCAGTAGCCACTGAGGCAATACAAGAACTAGGGGTCACCAAATGAAATTAATAGGCAGCAGGTTTAAAACAAATAAAAGGAAGTTCTTCTTCACGGAGTGCACAGTCAACTTGTGGAACTCCTTACCTGAGGAGGTTGTGAAGGCTAGGACTATAACAATGTTTAAAAGGGGACTGGATAAATTCATGGTGGCTAAGTCCATAAATGGCTATTAGCCAGGATGGGTAAGGAATGGTGTCCCTAGCCTCTGTTCGTCAGAGGATGGAGATGGATGGCAGGAGAGAGATCACTTGATCATTGCCTGTTAGGTTCACTCCCTCTGGGGCACCTGGCATTGGCCACTGTTGGTAGACAGATACTGGGCTAGATGGACCTTTGGTCTGACCCGGTACGGCCTTTCTTATGTTCTTATGTTCTTAAGGTGGGGATACAGGGTTGGGGGTTACCCTGGGAGGGGAGACCCAGACGGTGGGTTACTGCTGGGGCAGAACCCCAAGGTAAAGGGCACTGGGGTCCAGGAGGGACACGGGGCCAGTGGCAGGTGAGACACCAGCCAGTAGGGGCGCTCTGAAGCTGGTGAAGAGCTAATTCCCAGGACGACCAGCAGAAAGCGCCGCACTGATGAGTCAAGCTTCTCTACAGACCCTAATGCTGATGAAACTGGTTTTCAGTAACCACTCATCATAAAGTCCAGTGTCTGGGTGGTGAGCCAAGGGCTGGAATCTCTAAAGAGATTGTGTTTTTGACTTCTTGTTAACCGGTGTGGTGACACAGAAGTTCACTTTTGTTACTGGCTTGGTATAATCTAATGATAGACTAACCACCAGTTTGGGGTGCCCTATTTCTCAGCACTGTGTCCTGAATTTGGTATTCTCAGGCCTGATCTACACTGGGGGGGATCGTTCTAAGTTACGCAGCTTCAGCTATGTGAATAACGTAGCTGAAGTCGATGTACTTAGATCTACTTACCACGGTGTCTTCACTGTGGTAAGTTGACGGCTGACGCTCCCCCATCGACTCCGCCTGCGCCTCTCGCCCTGGTGGAGTACCGGAGTCAACGGGAGAGTGCTCGGCAGTCGATTTATCGCATCTAGACTAGACGCGATAAATTGACCCCCGCTGGATCTATTGCTGCCCGTCAATCCAGCCGGTAATGTAGACAAGCCCTCAGCTGTGATCCACTGAGGCACAGACACAACTAAGCCAGCCAGCCAAACTGGCAGTTGAGAACTGTACTGACTCCAAATACTCATTTCATAATGATAATAATAATGGGGTTCAGCAACTGTTCACCTGAGCTGGATCTGAAGAGATGACTGAGAGGTAAAAGCTCTGTATCAAATTACCACATCATATGTGCCATCAAGTGAACTGAAACAATTTTTACTATATGATGGCTTGTGGTTTAGATGAAAGAAGATATTTGTTTCAGATGGGGTTCTAATAGAGCGGTGTCCACAATACAAGAATCGCTCTCACAATTATTAGTAATTGATACTTTCATCGGCAGTCTAATCGTTGAAGCAAAGGATAGAATAGGCACGAATGGTAGACTAAACTTCAGTTTGTTCTAGAGAGTGAAACATATTGCTAGAAAGCTGTGTGGAAGCTTACATTGCCACTGCTTATATTATGTCTGTTCCACGGTTAAAGGACATCATTTTCCAATGCTGTCACTCTGGCATACTTCATAAGCAATATATTCCTTTTCAGAGACACGGTTAAAAAAAAAAAAGACGGATAAAGATGGCTTAAGAAGTCAAAAAGCTGTCAAGGGGAAAAACGGGTTGTATAAGACTTAAGGATCCAAACTATAAAGATGACAAAGAAAAATACTAGCCAATACTGAATGGGTATTAAGGAAAGAAAATACTGCTAATAAAAGAGGGATTGCCCAGGAAGTAAAGGAAAACAATAGAAGATACTTTTAATAAATAAAAAGAATAGATCAATAAGGAAAGCCAGTGAATCACTAGAGAACAGTGGAAAGAACTTAACAACACAGGAACAAGATCCAGCAGAAAAATTCAACAAGTTCTTTATCTCACTGCTCATAAGGGAAATTGGAGGTGAGATGACAGAAATGAAAATAACGTGTCTGGGGCAACACAATGAAAAATTAAAGGCATTAGGCAATCACTCCAGAACAAATTTTATGTCATTTAAAAATCAATAAAAACAGATGGAATGCCAAGGTCAGATGGGTTACACATCAAGATACAGAGGGAGATGGCACAAGAGATCATTAGCAGTCCAACAAGCGTTATTTTTAATAGTATATTTGAAAGTGGTGAGATAACAATGGGCTGGAGAGATGCAAACATAATGAAATTCTTTAAGAAGGAAGCTATGGGGAGCAAAGGAATTAACTCTGGCCTTGGTGGCAGACAAGATCCTAGAGATAATCAGTGATGAGATCACAAAATAACTAGAAAAATATGACTTGATAATTAATGGCCAACTGTTTCATAAGGGATAAAGCTTCTCAGTTAGAAATTTTAAGACGACATTACAGAAAAGAAACAGAGGCGAGGCACAGACAGATACTGCTTGGATTTCCAAATGGTGTTCCATACAGTAAGAGATGAGGTAGGTGAGGTAACATCTTTTATCAGACCAACTTTTACGGTGGAAAGTACAAGCTTTTGAGCTCCACAGAGCTCTTCTTCCGATCTGGGGGAGGAGGCCCAATCCGCAGTGTCTGAGTTAAACACAAGTCAGGATAGATTGTTAAGCAGAAGGCATAACGTGTTGGAGCCAGTCACTTGAAATGAAGTGGGCAACTGGACATTAGATTGTTAAGCACAGATTGTTTAATTGGGCAATTAAAGGTAGCAGGCAATGTGGTGCGGTACAAACTGTTGTAATGAGCCATAAAATCAGTGTCCCTGTTAAAGTCCATGGTTTTTGGTGTCTACCTCACCTACCTTCTCTCTCTTATATTCTGGGACCAACATGGCTACAACAACACTTTAATGAAGTAAGGCACAATGCATAATCTAGATAAGTCTAATACATGGAAGACAGCATGTCCTTGAATGAACAAAAAAATGGATTGGCAAAAGCAGGGATTGCAAAATGAAAAGTACACAGTGAATAAAATAATTTTATGTATGAAGAGGGTGAATAAAAATCATTCATTTGAACCATCAGATAAGTGACTAAATATGTTAGCATGCCCATTCCCTGTGTTTCCCTTCCCCATACACTTACGTTGTCTCTGAATTTCCACCTCTTAAGGACTGTCTCATCCTTCCCTTCCTTCAAGCTCTTACATCTCCTCTCAGTGTCAGTACTGTTTCTAGTTTCCTTGCCCTCCACTCTGCTCCCCCTATATTCCTGTGTCACTTACAGCTTTACTACCTTATTCTGTGATCTTGTAAATTCTCAGAAGTTATGCAAAGATGGGCTTGGCCAATATTTGCAAATAGGGCCACAGAGAAAAAAAATCCAGATACTTAGGCAATACAGCACCAATTTCACCAAGATGGCGATAGGAGGCACTGTGCTGCTGGAGGTACTGACTTTCTGATGAGATGCAAAACTAAGATCCAGACAACTTGTGCTTTTAAACTATCAAACAGCACTCTTTTCAAGGGTGGAGGTAGTGTTAAGCTCAATGTTAGGGTCATATTCCATTCTGCCTACTAAATACCTTTGGGAGTTTTTAACTGCAGCTTTACTTCTTGTCCTACATTTCTATGTAGTGTGGTATACTGTTAAGTGGCTGCCATGTCCCATTCCAGAGAAGGCTGCATTTCAGTGGTCTGTGAACCAGATCCTATATATATACACATTTTAAAAATCTTTGATATCCTTCAGGATGAAAGCCATTATATATAAATTGTGTAAGGTCTGATGATGATGATGAGGATTATTTCTGTCCCACTGTGTTTGACTCTTTTCCTCACATTCTTCTATTGTTCTCTTCTCCCCTCCCCCCCCACCGCCCCTCATATTACCGGTAGTCTGCTTGATCTTGCGCTGTGTTCAATGTTCTGGCACAGAAGAGGTCTGTGCCAGGCCTTCAGAAGATCAGGACTGTAGTAAATGTCACTTCTCTGCCAGCATATTTTAACACTGTGAGGCACATCAGAACAGAACACAGTGTTATGGGGGAGGGGACCGAATGAGAGAGTAAATTCTAAAAAAGACTTTTGTGATGGGGAAAAAAGCATTCAATTAACTTCCCTGGTACAACAGCAAAGGTAACTAGCCTCCGACTACTGCAGATAAGACATTTCAGACACCTACAGGCAGGAGGAAGATCAGGTACACAAGCACTGTAATGACTGGTACTGAAACTGATCCTTCCTCCTTGGCAAGAGACCCAGTAACCTTCCTACAAGCCCCAGGCTCCTTAGTCAGCAGAGCCTTACCTCAGACTGGATAAAGGCATCTTGTAGAGTGATATTAGAGCTTTCTGGTATCAGGCCAAGGTATTGCTCGTTTTGTCATATGCCTGTCTGAAAAAATAATGACTGATTATAGTTAAAAGAAAGGAAGTGTTTGTAGTTTACCTGAAGCCTCAGGATGATAAAGGCTGGAAGCATTTGTTATTTGTCCTGGCTGATGGAGGCAGCTATCTGAGGACCTTTGACTTGCAATCAAAATCCTACTTTTTGCAGAGGGCAACCTGGAAATCGCACCCAGTCCTAACTGTGGTTTAAGTATCATGGCAGATCGATAAAAACTTGGAGATACCTCATAGTGGGTATATGGCGGAGAACAGAATTCTTCTTTCATAGGCCTTTTCCCAACCTATAAAGAAACAAATGAAACAGATATCACTGCAGTGTATTCACATATCCAGGAAACAAGGAGCTCACATTTGCTTGTAAAGACTATGACTAATTTCTCCTCTTTGTGGTTGCTGGTTTGAGATCAGCATGGGAGATTCAAAATGTGATGGTTTGATCACATTGATCACTAGTCATGGAATAAAAATTTCATTCACAACTCAGCCAAATGCAACACACCACTGACCCGTGCTCTCAGAAAAAGCCTCAAGTAGTGAAAATGAAGTGACACTATTAATACCTGAAAGGTAAATGTCCTTGACCATGGAGAATGATTTGCCAAGGAAATGAGTAAAGGGAATTTTTGTTGGATGTTATTTAAAATATTCCTTATTTGAAGATAAACTAGAGCTCTATTTTTTTTTAAACAAAGACTAGCAAAGTTTCTTGAATGAGCAAGTTGTCTTATTACAAGAATGTGGTGAATTTAATTTTTACACCATAATGAATGAAACAATTATAAACAAAGTTAAAAGTACTTTTACCTAATTTCATCAGAAAAATAATCTCATTTGAGATTAATATGTTCACATTCATTGTGATGAATAAATACAAAGAAACTTGGCCTTATTTGTTCACAAAATGAGCCTGAGTCCTATGAATTTATTTGCTATTCATAAGCGTTTGCCAGATAGTTTGGTATGAAAACATCAGCATACAGGCTAATCACAAACTGTTCACTTTGGCTTTTGTTATTCATTATTGATGTCTGTCTGTATGTTATGTATGTAGTAGGTAACCTAAATCACATGGTGCTGTTTCTGCTCCCTGAAACTGAAGCTTCTTAAAAGAGAGAAACATTTTTGACAAATGTGTGGTCTAATTCATGAAACTTTCAGGATTCATGTCCCAAATAAACGGGCTGTTGTCTGAATGCTGATGAAAGGCACAGCCCCACAAACAACAGCAGAGCAAATTCTCCACATAAAGGCCACGAACCTGCAAAGACCTATACATGTGCTTAGCTACACACACATGTGTAGCCCCACTGAGGCTCGGTCTACACTACAAACTTATGTCAGTTTAACTGAAATCCACCCCCTGAGCGACGTAGTTACACCAACCAAACTCCCGGGGTAGAGAGCACTATGTGAATGGGAGGACTTCTCCTGTTGGCATAGCTACCAACTCTCAGGGAAGTGGAGTACCTATGCTGATGGGAGAAGCTCTCCCGTCGGCTTAGGTAGCGTCTTCACTAAGCGCTACAGCTGCACCGCTGCAGCACTTTAAGTGTAGACCTGCCCCGAGTCCACCTCTTCAGGCTGTGGGCTGCTTTCCATGACTTGGGATAAAAGAACACAGCAATGGCACATTTACACTTCTCCGCAATTTGCTAAGACACATTTACACTATTGCCCCCAATTAGCACTCTGGGTTGGAGTCCAACTTTTGTAGACTTTTCTTTTAAAATATAAATCATAATTCTCTGTTAAAGACCCTTTAATATTTTCCAGTGTGAACCAGTTAGGGAATTTTGTGTGTGTGTGTGTGGGGGGGGGGGGGGGGGGGGGGGGAGTGGCTTGGAAATCAGGGCTAAATTTATTTTTAAAAATTAATCAAAAATTACATATGCAGAAGTATATCTACTGATTAATTAATTCTGCTGTAAATTACAATGTATTTAATATGGCAAGCCCATATCTTTTCAGCAATTATAAGCATTTAGAGGATGCACTTTAATAGTGGCTATAGGAGCTTTGATCCTAGCAGGTTCATAAGCACATCTTTAATATTCCAAAATACGTAAGATTGGCCTTAAACTATTACAGAAATCAGTTTAGAATCTTTTAGGGTTTTGCATATTTTATACTGAAATTCTGATAAGACAGATATTGTAGATATTTAGGGCTTGTCCACACTTAAAACGCTGCAGCTGCGCTGCTGTAGCACTTCAGCAAAGACACAACCTATGCCGACAGGAGGGGTTTTCTGTCAGCGTAATTCACCTCCCGAAGGGAGAATTCTCCTGTTGACCTAGCGCTGTCTACACCAGGGGTTAGGTCAGTTTAACTGTCTCTCGTGAGGTGTGGATTTTTCACACCCCCGAGCAACGCAGTTATACCTATCTAATTTCCTAGTGCACACCAGGCCTGAGCATTTTATCTTTGCTCTACATTTCTCACCATAATGTAGCCTCATTTTCTACTATTAAATCTTCAATGACATTCTTCTTTCTTTGTATTATATGACCTACTTTTCTATTTTAGAATTCACGTTTTTATTACTTATGTCTGATTCCTGATGCCTTACTTGTATGAACTTATACAAGTAAATTATCTTAATTTTTCAAAATTAATCAATGCAGTGGCTTTACTGAAGCTTTTAGGTATGAGATTGTTTTCCTGGTTAAGATTTGGTTACCTTTTCTCCTCATATGAGCATATTTCAGTCAGATTTCATTATATACTTCCTATACACTTTATACACTTCCTATCATTTTGTTAAAACTGGCAGTGAATAGACCAACAACAAATTCCTAAACAGAAAGAACAGAGAAATTATTTGAATATAGAGACCAAGCATTTTTAATAAGCTGAGTTAGTTTTGCCAAGGCTTCAAACTACTTGTGTTAACCTTTATTGACAGTGATCTATAGGTAAGACAGCAGGGCTGCAGACATGAAAAGATGATCACAAATTTAAAATGAATCCTCTGATAGAATCCAGGAGGACTTGCCTGATCATTTCTCAGCAAATACAGTAAATATGTTTGTTTAAAAAAAATTTCCACACACAATCGCTCTATTCTAGTGAGACAAAATTGCTGTTTGTGGATTGAGTCCGTTTTTACAGTTTGTACTTTGGGACAAATGTAGATAGGGTGTAATTTGCTTGGCTTCAGTGTAGTTGTACCAGATTACAAGGCTGGTTTTGGCCCATGGTATTCTGCATTAGCTGTTTGGGGCTTTTAAAGAATGAACTGATATATCTTGTTAAAGCTCCTGACTCCTGTAATTTTAGGCTTCTGATTTCATATGCCATGGTATGCAATAAATATCTCCTACTCACTCTATGTATAAACCGATGTGCTGAAGAAAGCTTCAACCACTTGAAAAGTCAGCAGTAAGTGCAGATTAGCAACTGAAACGTCCACAATATGGCTAATTCTAAACAGAACTGGTAGCGATGCATATAGTTAAGGTTGCCCGGCATTTTCCATTATAAGACTTTACAATCTTTACATTTAAAAACTTTACGTTCAGGACAAGCTTTTCCTTGTTGGGTGTCTGTGCTCTGGTGATTTATTTATTTATTTATTTATTCTTTTGGTTCAACCTTTTCTGAGAATGAGATAAGGGAAAATTATGGAGAAAAGGTGGGTGAGGTAATATCTTTTATTGGACCTACTTCTGTTGGTGAGAGACAATAAAAGGTGGGACTGGCATGGCTACAACTACACTGCATACAAGGGAAAATTATATTATATGGCCCATGTAAAATAATTTTCTTATAGCCCTTTCATTGAAAGGTTCTACTGGCCTCCATGCTTTGGCGCAAGGACTTGAAATTTGACAGGCAGCAGTACCAGAACACACCCCCTCATGGTGTGGCACTGCAGTCACCCTGCCTCAATTTCCCTTCGTCTCCAGTAGTTCTCTACATCTTCAGCAAGGTTCAGTTATAGAGGTGACTTAGCCTTCTGGCTAGGGCACACAATACCACCCCTTCCAGGGGAATCAAAGTCCAAAGTAAAACACCAACATCAGTTTTCCACCCTGGACCTGTGCCAGGCACAGCCCTTCTCCACAGGGTCTGACTGTTCCATACAACAGTCTTTGGCCCTTCTCTTGGGCTCAACTTCCAGCCCTCCTGGGCTCTGGTCAGTCCCTTTTCTCTCCCCTTAGTAGCAAGGGTTGCTGCATCCCTAATAGGGTGGCAGCATTGGGAGAACACACACCTAGCCTCTACTGTGGGTTCTTGATCCTGGGAACCCTAAACTACTGGGCTATATGCCACAAAATTCAAACTCAAGCTCATTCTACCTTTCCTTCCTAGAGCTTCTTCCTATGTACTGGCCTGGCCTCTGAAAAGTCTTTTCCCTCAAGTCTTTTTAGCTCCAGTCCTCAGCTAAAATTCCTTCCCCCTGTGAATAGAGTATCCATAGCCCTTCTTTCCTGGGGCTGTACTTTAATCCTGGCAGGCCTCCCTGGCCAATCAAGATTCTGATTCTACCCCCTCAGGGTCATCTCTCCTGACTCTTGGCTTTTCCCTCCACTGAGCTAAGAGTGGTCCTTCACAATGCTCCAGAGGTGGTCACCTGATTCTGGCATTTGGCCCCCCTTCCCAGCTTGGTCTGCTGATTCTTCCTGAATAACTGAATTAAAGGTGCCATGCTTTAGAACAGGGCTGGCTGGCCCCAGGACCCACTGCCCTTAATGGGACAGATCACCCTGTTACAGCACCTGAAACTAGTGGATACTTAGGCCTTAATTTCTGTGCCTCAGTTCCCCATCTGTAAAATGGGAATAAAAATACCACCTCACTTGACAGAGGGTATTACAAAAATTAATTAATATTTGTGAAGCACTCAGATACCATGGTGATGAACGCCACCAACAAACTCATTAGAAATTAATAATTCCATCTTCAAAAAGGGATTTGAATTGTATGTAGTTAATAAGGCCAGGGCCACACAGTGAACAATGAGGATAAAACAAAATATTGCATAGCTGCTCATACAGTGAGCACCTTCCATCCTGTGCACTTGCACTGGGAGTATGTGTGTGGGGAGTGCGGGAATGTGGAAAAAATAGTATGTGACCATGTAAAGCCTGTATCATAATGTATCACAAGTCCCAAGTAAAGGGCAGTAAGTAGCTGGCCCACAAACTAACCAGGGACCCAATTGTGACCCCTGCTTGCCCACTCCCCTGCCCACCTGCACTGGAGGGGGTGTAGTGGCACAGAAGTAGCTGCTCTGTAACTGACAATGCGGGTAGCCTGCACAGGGCATAAGGTTTCTTGGCACTCCCACACTCCCCAGTATGGGTCAGGAAGGTGAACCATGATCTTGCCCAGAGTGATCAAACTGGAAACAGACATCTTGGCAAGGTGGTAGTGAATGGGCCATAGGGAATTCAGTTATCCTTTGACTGCATGGCAAAACAGGGACTTCCAAAGCTGGGAAAAGGAAAATTCTGTTATTTTAAGAGAATGGTTAATATACCCACCCACTTCAAAATGAAACAAGACAAACATTTTACTAAACATTATAAATTGTCTTACAGCAGCTTTGAAAGTCCCTGTTTTTCTGTTCATTCAAATGAGAGGCAAACTCTTCTAGTCCTACTGCATGTCACCAGTCCAGAGCTCTTGCTGGACATACCTGCCAACCTTCCTCTGGAGGAGGAAAAGCCCCTGTTTACCAGCAAATAGTGACCATTTTCTACAGCTGTCTCTTCAAAAGGCTCACCCACACCCATGTATGTCAGCGGAGTTAAGAGACATGCCTTTCTCTCTCTCCAATGTTCCCATTTATAGCTTTTGAATATTAGGGGGTGATTATGTGCTTCTGGGAAGTACTGTGACAGTACGGTAGCTTCCAGAAACAGACCATTTGCCATGACCACGTCAGTGTCAGAAACAGTTAAGAAAGTTTGTTTACAATACCCACTGATATCCCAGAATTGATTTACTGTTTTCAGGTTTTACCGCCAATCTCTGCTATTCTCCGCAAAGAAACAAGTAAACAAACGTCAATAGGTGTACAAAAGAGGTGGTTATCTCCTTACCTCCTGTAAAAACTTTTCACTCATTTGACCAAAATGATGCCCCGGGGGTTTAATGCCAGATACCACAAGTCCCGAACCATAGATTCTTGGCTTCTGCAAGTCGGGTTTAAATTTGTCATACAGAATGTTAGATGGTTTAATATCCCCACCACTCAATATCTGCTGTTCTTTTGCCATGGGCATACCGCACACAGGGGGACCATACGGCAGCTCAGTTGAGGCAAAGGAAGGGTCAAGATGGTCTATAGACTGAGGATTTCTTCTAATGTAAGTGATGATCTTAGGTCTCACGTGTTTGGGTTTGGGTATGACAGGTTTTATCTCAATGTTTTCTTCAGGCTTTTCACTGCAGTCACTCTCCGCATCACCCTTGGCTGTAAAGGAGCCCTTGGAATGCACAAGGATTGGTTTGGGGATTCCACTGTTCGCAGCAGTCTTGATAGGCACTTTAGGGGATATGTTTAACAACTGGCTACTGTCAATGGGAGGTAGGACTGAGGAGGGTGACAGCTTGTCAACATGAAGTGCATAAAGATCCTTTAAATTGCTGTTTGAAATTGTGGGCTGATTATTAACATTCACAGTTGCCACTGGGCGCAAGGAAGTTGGGACACAGAAAAAGGCATCAGCCCTTGCTGAAATTTTATAACTCTCTGATGCTTCATCTGAAAGATATTTCTTTGCAATAGCTGTCTTTTTATTCTGAACTGAAAAGCTTGAGGTTTCCACATCACTATCCTGGTTGTTTGGCTGTTCGTTTGACATTGTTTCTGTACTAAGCGCTCTGTGTTGAGCTGAGAGATCAGAGGCAGACACTGTGGTGTTTTCAGTGTTACCTTTGACTAGCATCAGTTTATTCTCATTAACTTTCATGGTTTTGCTGTAAGGGAGACTAACGTTGTGTAGAAAAGATATATGCCCACCAACTGTTTGAATGCAACTTGTACCAGCTTCAAGTAAGTTTCTATTTCTTGTAGGTGTCAGTTTGCCACTGGATTTGCTATCATGAGTAAGAGGAAATACAGATCCAATTTCTTTGTCTGTTATGTATTTCTGACGACCTTGATTAGCTGCCCTGCTTTCATCATCATTACTTCCTCTTCCTAACCCAGGGCAGGTGTTATTACCACTTAGTAGTCTGTCCTCAGCATAGGCTACCACTTGGTTTAAGAGCGGATCCCCTACTTTACTACAAAAGTCTTGAAACTGGGGAGCTTGCATTTTGGACACTTCAGCTCCACATCCTTTCTTCTCTTGTACTAATGTACTTTCTTCTCTTTGACATCCTAGAAATTCTACCAACATAATTCTCTCAATTTTTTGTTGACAAATGTTCTTAGATGGTACAAGTGGTGGATGTTTTAGCTCCAGTTTTTTACTCCTATCACCCTGACCTAGTTGTGCTTCTGACTTACTAGAGACTTCACTGGGCTTACCACTTACATTTAGATCTACGTGAGTAGGATGCAGTGTGCTTTTACTGTTAACATTTGGTACATCTTCCACATCCATTTGGCTCTCTGGGATATTTACTTTCTTGTTCTCTGAGGTAGATGGTTTCGAATAAAACACCATATTTTCCTCTGAGGTATTGTCAAGTGGATGAAAAACCATACCTAGAAAATGATCCGCTGGTGTTTTCTGTGATTTCTCAGTATCACCAATCAAATGATGTGATGTATCAATGGAATCCAGTGATGCAGAAAGTGAACGTTTACACGACACACGTTCTTTTGAAAATGCTTCTGTTTTAGTAGAAAATTTACTTGATCTTCCCAAAGAAAGCCTTTTTATTCCTTCAGCCTCCATGGTCCTGATCATTTTATCCTTAGAAATATGCCGGGTAAATTCAACATCATCTTTTGAAAGAACCCCTGAACTGATTTCATTTGCACTGCTCTTCAAATTAGATAGACTTTTTCCTCGGCTAATACGAATATTCTTTGAAGTATCCTTAACTTCATCAGTCCTGTAATCTTTATCCAATTCCCTGTTTACGGTAGAAGGCAACCTAAATTCTTGTACATTGATGTCACAAATCTGAGATTCCTTAAAGACCAGAAGTTTATTCTGCTCTGTATCCAACTGCGTAATGTTCTCTGACCCACCAGTATGCACACTTCCAGGATCAATTGTCAAATCACATCTCTTGACTTCCCCTTCAGTGCTTCTGACCTTTGTCATAATTTGGTTGGCATTTGTATCTCCCATACTTATTATGCTTTCATTGTTATTTTTTATTTCATTTCTGTTGTCCTGCAGCTGGGTGTAACATGGCTCACTTGGTACCAGTGATGCACTCATTTTGAAATTTCAGGTGACTGCTTTTTTGACAGTCCTATTTAAGGAGCAAGCTCTCTCTTCAACCAGTTTAACTACTAGGCATGCTTCAGTTAAGGATTTAAATTACAAACTGATCAGTAGAAAATTCTTTCTCAAGTTGTTTGGAGTCTTGTTAGATTCACATTTTTATGCTGCTTCAATCGCTTTCAGAGCAGCTTCCAGACTTGAGAAATCTTTTTGACATACAGTAGAGATTTAATTAAAGCAAGAGATATCCATTAGGTTCCCTCAGAATGAGAGCCAGTTAGTCCATTTAACCTATAAGGGAAGAAAAAAAAAATCACACATGTTGTTAACTCAGATGATGTCACTAGCAATACTCACTGTTGCATCCACAGATTAATGTTTCATAACACTTTATGTAAATTTTCAATTATTGCTAATAACAAATATTTGTAGACCATGGCCTGGTCTACACCAGAAAAGTTGTATCATAATAACTATGTTGGAAAGGGGTGTGATTTGTGTGTGTTATACTCACATAAGCACTAGTGTGGATGTAATTATATCATAGCTTTTTTCGCTTCCCATACAGGAAAAAGCTACACTGGTATAAGCACTTGTATACCGATATAACTGAGAGAATTATACCACTTAACTATCCCAGTATAGTTAAAATGACAACACTTTCTAGTGTCGACAAGTCCTGAGGAACAAAATTCTGGCGACTTCAGGGAAAGTATACTTGGCTTCCCTCCCTCCCCCAAACAGCAGTGATACACACACTAAGGCTATATCTACTCTAGGAGCTAGGGATGGGCTTCCATGCTTGCAGACACATACCCATCCTAGCTCAATAAGAGCTAGTGTGAGCATAAGTAGCAGCCGCGGTAGCATGGGTGGCTGCAGTGGAGGCGTGGCTTAGCCGTGTTCACCCCACCAGTTTCGGGCAGGTTTGTAGTTGGCATGGCTAAGCCGTGTCTCCACTACCGCTGCCAGTGCAGCTGCACTACTATGTTGGGCATATTAGCTCAGATCTGAGCTAGTACAAGTATGTCTACACCAGTTGGAAATCACACCCTTAGTTCGTAGTATAGATGCTAAGCTATGTTACAGCCATCAAAGCAGGCCCTCCCTGATTTTTTTAATAGGGCGCTAAAAAGGAGCAGGCATCCTCTGTCAACTGCAATGGCTAGAAGACAGCTTTCTACACTTGTCTCCTCACATTTTATCTCAAGTAATTCAAAAGTAATTATTAATAATGAATAATATTTACCATGTAATAATATGTACATTTGGAAAACTAGAAATGAGCCAAAGTTGCAAAACTGAGACCCAGTTTTGAAACCACCACCAATACCCTAAGATACTGAGATTCCAGTTAGAAGGTACTGGATCAGCCCATTTTAGAGAGACGCTCTATCTATAACATCTGGATGCAAGTTTAGGTCCATATTTCAAAATCCCTCTACGCTCAGAGGTTCCAGTTCAGCCCATGCTACAAAAGGGCCCTGATCCTAACTTTCAGATCAGAGTTCAAGTCCAGATTTGTGCATGTGTGCACGCACACGCACACACACGCGCGCACACACACACACACACACACACACACACACACAGAGTTGGGTTTGGATTCCAGTTTCTGGCTCAGTTCCCTCTCTAGAACAAACATTAACTGATTACATTAATTCATGAAACAGGACATTATATCAGAGCTCCATTTCAATATCACAGAACCGTATTATTATGCATCTTATCCTTGGAGCACTTTAGAATATGAATTTTAAATTAATGCTATGTTCTGCCCTTACTCCCAGAGATTAAATTATTGAACTGATTGTAGATATTTAAAGGTTTCACTTAAAATTTGGACTTTCTCCAATTAAAATCTTTTGCAGAATTACAGTACCAGAATTTACACATTAATTGTGAAAGCTAAACCCTCAACCTATAGGGAATGACTCATGTTGCTAAATGGTGACCCTCAGGTTCTCTGGTAGACAGTCAATGGTTAGGGTGCATGGCATCAAAGGAAAGAGATTTAAAAACAAAAAGAACAGTGAGGAGAGCCTCAGGGCTCAGAAAAAGATGGGAAAACTCAAATTCAGCCTCTACCCACCATCCCTTCCCTCTTCCTAATTCCATCCTCCCACCTCCAAAAAACCTCAAACACTATACATACTACAATTGCACTAATAAAGACTAATAGAGAGGATATCTAGCAGAATCTTGTTTTCATTGTGTAATTTGCTGAGAAGGAATGAAAAACATGAACTATGCTTATTCAGAACAGGTGCTCAGTTGTCAGTGTTCCATGCCTTTTTGGGGGGGGAGGAGCAGGGGGCGGAGGCAGGGAGGGGAGCAATGCTATTGTCATAGGCTGATTTGCATTCTGTTCCATTACTTTTGTATAGAATGTATGAACAAAATAGTATTTTTAACAAGAAAAAAAACGAACAAACAAAACTAAAACCCCAACCTTCTCTTTTTCACTTTCCTCTCACCAGTTATGCAGATCACTTTTGAAGTACACGTAAGGAAATATTATTCACAAATTTGTACTGTGCTTGCCAAATACAATTTTTCAACCAAAGAAAAACCAAGAACCATATATATTCACCTCTTAGTCAACAAAGTAAACTTGTATTTGCTTAGCATGTGGAATGTATGTGATTAATTTTATTGGGAATATGGTTTCCCTGTAGTGGAAATTTGACCAATCTAACTAAATTGAAGAGATGTGCTCAGGCTTTGTTCTTCAGATAGAACTGTATTTCCCTCAAATGGAAAGCGAAACTGACAAGGACAATAACATTTCATTATTTTTTTTAGTAGTGTGTGATCTTGGTGTCGGATATTTTGCAATAATTTAAGTTAGTTTAAAAAAAAACTTTATCATGTGCTCTGCAGATTAGTAGGGATGACACCACTAGGGAATGTTACTCTCCCCCCCCACACTCCTGCAGGAAAACTAATAGGAGGAAATCTCTGATATTCCCTCACTGAGATTCTCCCCAGTTATTCTGTCAGCTCGCCAGAGGGAGGGGCTCCCCCCAGACAACAAACAGCAAGGTCCACCACTGAATTCCACGAAACCCCCAGGATCTGATGAATCCCCTGAGCCAAAAGAAGACCAAGCATATTCACACAGAGGTCTCATACATCTGGGTCTCTGGCACACCCTGCAGCAGAACTCCAGTGGAGCTACACTGACGGTACTTCTGAAGCTAGCAGCAGCTGTCAGGAGCCCCCTTAAACAGGATCCCCACTGGGAAAGTAAAGGCTTAGATTCAATAGTTCCCCAAGTTGCATTACATACCCTTCCTCAATAGCACAAGGCTGATGGACCCCTCTGGCCTTGGCCCACTAACTCCTTGTCCCTTCCCCACTTATGGATTCGCGGACCCAGGGAGAACAATCTAGGCGCTACAGCAGCACCAATAAATAAATAAATAAATAATGCGGCTCTTGGATGCACAATTAGATCTTACACATTTTTAAATGTACAATTCGATTAGTACTGTTGCTTGTTGATAGTTTTTAAATAAATGTCTTACAAAATGTTAGAAGGGAGTTAACAGAGGCATTTAAAATTGTGGTGGATAAGGTAAACACTAGTTAGTACCCCCTCTTTACCCTGCCCCATGATATGAATACAAATGGGCACGCAATGAAACTGATGGGAGGTAAATTTGAAAAAAAAATTAGAAACACTTCACAGAACATGTGCTTATCCTGGAGAATTCACCACAGTGGAACATTACAAAGCTAAAATGAGATAGTCAAACATCAGGTTTCGGGGCATAAACTGATCACTGATAAATTTACAGCATCAGGTGTTGGCCACTTCCCAAGGGAGGAACCCAATCTACTTATAGATTCTAAGATCAAGAGAGACCATTGTGATCATCTAGTCTGACCTCCTGCATAACATAGGTCAGAGAATCTCAGCCAGTGATTCCAAGTCCATCACTTTTGTCTCACTTGGAGCATCTCTTTTAGAAAGACATCCATTCTTAATTTAAAGACTTCCAAGGCTTGAAGAATCCACTATATCCTCTTGGTAAGTTGCTTCAGTGGTTAATAACCCTCACTGTTAAAAATGTGTACCTTATTTCTAGTTTGAATTTCTCTAGTTTTAATATCCAGCCATTGGATCTTGTTATGCATTCATCTGCTAAGTTGAAGAAACTTTTAGTATCAGAATCTTCTCCCCACAGAGAACCTATAGATTGTGATCAAGTCACCTCTTAACCTTCCCTTTAATAAACTACATGGCTTGAGCTTCATTAGTCTTTCACTATAAAGCAGGTTTTCTCGTGGCTCTTTTCTGAACTCTTCCCAGTTTTTCAACATCCTTTTCAATGTGTGGACACTAGATTTAGACAAAGTGAGTGAAATCCTGGCTCCGTTGAAATCAATGGCAGGATTCCCATTTGACTTCAGTGGGACAAGGATTTCACCCAGTACTCCAGTAATGGTCTCACTAACACCATATACAGAACTAATGCCACTTCCTTACTGCTACCCAATATTCTCCTATTTATACATCCAAGGTATGTGTTAGCCCTCTTAGCCATAGTATTGCACCATCGACTCCTGTTCAGATGGTTGTCCACCATGACCCTAGATACAATCCCAAATCTTGTAAGCATGACATACATTCTTTGATTAGATAGACCAATAGTTGGATCCATGTTGGCAAATGTATGCCATATGATCCCTGTAATCTAAAATTATGCAATGTAAATATAGCTGTCTGAATTATCAACTCAGAGGAATGTGGCAGTGGTGCTGGAATAAATCTTAAGGCTCCATTCTGACTTAAAATATACTCAAAGCTGTAGGTTTTCTGCAGAATCAATGCACAAAACAGAGATAAGAATCCATAAGTTGATTAATAAATATACTGTTTATTCAGGCTTCTGTGATAAGGAATCCAACATTTTTTTTGTTTGAGTCAGCACAATAAATATTTTAGATGACTATGACAGATATATTTGAGTGTATGATTTATAGTTTTGTATTAAATGTAGGCACCTACTGCATCTGATCATTCTAATACAGATAACTTCTATGTGAATAAATTATGTCACTGGGGATTGAACTGCATAGCTTTCCCTAAGAGGCATGTCTAACCCTAGTTTCAATAGGCTGTTTGGGAGTCATTAGGATGAAACAAATATCAAGAGGGAAGTGAGGAAGGAGATAAATGTGTCTGAGTTTTTTCTAAATCAACTTGTTAGCAACTGGTCACACACAAATAGCTTACATGACTTCTTGCAGCTCTGGAAGGTCTTAACAATTCCTAAAAGGAAACCTTTTAACCCTAAACCACTGATGTCACACACCAAAGACAGTGGCATCACATCCCCTAGAAGCAGTGCCATGCAGATCCTGGATAAGGAGTAGGACTGAAAGATTTAAAGATTGGACTTAATACACAAAAGTCTCGATGTGGGTAAAAGTCTCATATTACAATATGAAGCAAGGTAGAAAATGTTTCTTCTGAATTTGTGGGCGTGGAAACTCACGATATGTTACAGCTCTTGAAATCATGGCAGGATACAATTTGAACAAAGTGTACAAAGCAAAATAGACATGCTGGTGGGCAGAATAAGACAAACCATCAATCTATGATTACTTGCGGTTCCTATAGGGAAAAGAAAAGTTCTGAAAAGCCTGAGACACTGCTAAGTGGTTTTGTTAGTTTCAGGAACCTCGATTTCCCTCACAAATGTCTGCCTTCAAGAAAGTCTACCTCTGTATATAACCACAGGACAATGATGATTGCTTGTGAACATGTAGCTATTACAAATCCAAACTCCTAATTCCCACTGACCTGAAGGGGAGGTTCCATGCATGGAATTATTTTAAAGATTGAACACAGAGGACATAACCACAATTAAACAAAAGAGGTGGGGAAAAAGATTTGAGAAAAAGAAAAATACCGGGGGTGGGGAGAGAAACAGTTTACTTTAGAACAGGGATCAGCAACCTTTGGCACGTGGCCCATCAGGGAAATCCGCCGGCGGGCCGGGACGGTTTGTTTACCTACAGCGTTCGCAGGTTCGTCCGATTGCAGCTCCCACTGGCTGTGGTTCGCCGTTCCAGGCCAATGTGGGCTGCGGGAAGTGGCGCGGGCCGAGGGATGTGCTGGCCGCCACTTCCTGCAGCCCCCATTGGCCTGGAACGGCGAACCGCAGCCAGTGGGAGCTGCAATCGGCTGAACCTGCAGACGCTGCAGGTGAACAAACTGTCCTGGCCTGCCAGCGGATTTCCCTGACGGGCCGCATGCCAAAGGTTGCCGATGCCTGCTTTAGAACATTTTAAAAATGGGAGAGTGAGATTTGAAATCATAACCCCAAATGAAAAGCAGCAGAAAATAACGATCAACTAAAAACAAGGCAAAATAACTGAGGAAAAACATACTTTAAATAAATAAACTATAAAATCTGGTCACCACAAAATCTCATTTGGCCACCATAATCCAATAGGTGGTCATCAAGCTAACTAAGGATTTCTTTCAACCTGTAACAAGGTCCCTAATCTCACATGCCCTGGCCTCTCCTAAACTTCATTCTTTCCAGCTGATCCCAACCTACCACCTGCAACACTAGGAAGAAGGTGAAGGCAGAACTGGATGATTTATGTCCCACCACGCACTGTGGGGACAATAATACCATATGGCCCTTTTTAACAGAATAGGAGCAGCTAGACCAGGAAGGTGACATTCCATTTTAAACAACAGCAGCAACTTTTGTCTTTGTTATTGTAAAACAGGCACATTAGGAATAACACTGGAGGCATGTGCTGTTTGTATTCTCAGGAGGAGCGATATAAAAGAAAAAAAAGATAAACCATATTATTGGGGCTTTTTTTGTTTTTAATAAGAGACAAAAAATAGAGCATCAATAATCTTGAGGTCCACAGAGGAATTCTCAAAAAACATTACAAGAAATAAAAGCTAGAAACAAAGAAATAAAACCAGAAGCTGGTTGCAATTTTTGACCAGCTCTAATAAAAATTATTTCCTGAGCACAGAATTTCCTAAATATCCTCTCATCGCCAGCACTGCAATTCTATCAACTAAATATTTATGATGTTAAATTGATGCTAAAAACATGCTGGCTGGTACTGTACAGTACCTACAGCCAGTAGCGGCGCCAGCTTTGCCGGCGCCCTAGGCGGCGGAAGGTCCCGCCCCCGAAATCCCGCCCTCAACAGCGGCGGCGGAAGGTCCTGCCCCCAAATTTCTACGGGCGGCCCTGGCGCCGGCGCCCCCAAAATAGCAGCGCCGTAGGCGACCGCCTAGGTCGCCTAATGGGTTGCGCCGGCCCTGCCTACAGCTTAATGTGACAGCTCTTTCTGGTTTCTGATCTACAAGAACTAGAAACAAAAAGTGGGATCTGAACATCCAGTGCCTCCATATGCCCCCTATAGCTTCTATAATACTTCCTTGTTATTTCTAGGTATTATTCTGAATAGAAAGTAAATGAATTGCAAATTGGTAAGGTGTGCCTATGGGTTTAACAACAACAAAAAAGTGTTTTTCTCCCTCCACAGCTTTATTCTTGAGCCTTAGGAACTGAACCAAAGCCCACTGGAAATCAATGCTAACATTCTATTGATTTCACTGGGCTTCGGGTCAGGTCGTTAGTACCCACAGGTTTTAACAAAAGAACCAAAAGCTATTTATGTGAACACAGAACTGCAGCATTTAGTAGCTGCTCTGTCAATTTGAGCATAGTTATCTTCTGCTGGGCAAAAAGATCTGGAAGCTAAGGCAATAGGCCTTTCAGTGTGATCTTCAATACATGTGAAATGGCTGCTCCTATTCTGTATCTTTATAGGCAAAGTTGCATTATAGTGTGTAAAGACTCTTTCAGACGCTATAATCTTCTTGGGGTCATCCAAAGCCTGGGTACACTGCGTGGGCCAATGCCATTTCTGTAACAGTTCACTCAGAGGATATAACACTGTCACTATATTAGATGAGAACCTATGGTAATAACTGACCATTTCCAGAAAGGTACGTAATTGTGACACATTTTGCAGTTCGAATGCTTTGTTTGCTCTATGACCGTGCTCAGACAGCCTCCCATGGCCTTTTGGAGGCTCCCAAGGTGCTCTTTATCACTAGCTCCCATGAGCAGTGTATTGTCCAAGTAACAAGTGCCAGGAATATTCTTGACAATGGCTCACTGCCAAACAGCGGGTACTGATGCTCTGCCAAACACTCTCCTGTTATACTTAAATAAACCCTTACAGGTATGAATCATGAAGATACTTCCTGCCACTTGTGAAAAAGTCCAAATAATATTTTGGGCTAGTCTACACTACACAAGCTTTGCTGATACAGCTAGACAGGTGTAGCTATACTGGCAGAACTCTCAAGCGTAAACACAGTATATGCCGATAGAAGGTGTTTTCCTGCTGGCCCAGTAACCTACCTCCCTGAACAACATTAGCTTTGCTGACAGAAGCAGTCTTCTGTCAGCATAACTCCATCCACAGTGGGGGTTTTGCTGGCATAGCTATGTTGGCCTAGGGGGTGTGGTTTTTTCACACCCCATCAGATATAGCTTTACTGAAAAAACTTTGTAATGTAGTCCTGGCCTCTGTTCGTTGTCTTTAATTTAAACAGGTGCACAGATCGACTTCCTGTTGTCATTTATCTGCAAGCGGCTGAATCTGAAATCCTCTGGAATTGCCCTTACGAGGCGGCGGTTGTACTTGTTGCACTGCCCTGCACATTTTCCGTGTGTACCTGTTTGTTGTAGTTTTTACAAGATTTGCCCTCTATTTGCATTGTGAGCCTGTTTCCCACAATGAAAGCATGCAGTGTTGGAGTGTTGCCCATGTTGTGCTTTCTGCATGACGCTTCATGTATTTGTTGCACAGATTACATAATGATGCTGTTCCCTGACATCTTTAGTAGTTGTCTTCCTTGATACAGCAAATTTTAGTGCACATTGTAGAGTCAAATTAATCTTGTCAATAGCTGGTTTTGGATTGTTTCACATACCACATATCAATAGATCTCTTAATGCATCATTTAAATTCTCTCCAAATTGGCAATGCTCTGTTAATTTCCTTAATTCAGCCACATTCAGAAATGTTGAATTTTCTTTTGGATTCTGTTTATAAAAGCATAAACATTCTGCAAGCACCAGTGGCTCTAGGGATAGGTGATTTTTGTAGCATTTCCACAATCTCAGCAAATGCTTTGTCTGCTGGTTAATAGGAGTTGTCAGGCCATGCAGCAGGTTACAGGTTTTAGCCCCCATGACACTTAGCAAAACTGCCACTTTTCTCTCCTTGTGATATATTTATTTATATCATTCTATCGTGCACAATTGGCCAGATGTATTCTGGAGTTCTTTTCTCACCTTTCTCCAAACTATCAGAGATTGGCCATGGCTGGAGACGGGACACCAGACAGGGTGGACTAGGGCTCTGAGGCGGTACAAAGAATCATCTCTCTGAGATGCCTGGCTGGTGTGTCTCTAGGGTGACCAGGTGTCCGGTTTTGACCAGAACACCCAGTCGAAAAGGGACCCTAGCGGCTCAGGTCAGCACTGCCGACTGGGCCATTAAAAGTCCAGTCGGCGGTGCTACGGCAGGCTACTCCCTACCTGTCCTGGCTGGCACCACGCTGCGCCCCGGAAACAGCCAGCAGATCCAGCTCCTAGGCAGGGGGGCCACGAGGCTCTGTGCACTGCCCCCGTCCCGAGCACCGGATCCGCACTCCCATTGGCCAATTCCCAGCCAATGGGAGCTGGGGGGGTGGTGCCTGCGGGTGTGAGCGGCGCATGGCGCCTCCTGCCCCTCCAGCCCCCACCCCCCGCGTCTAGGCCCCGGACCTGCTGGCTGCTTCCGGGGCACATGCAGCACAGTGCCAGGACAGGCAGGAAGCCTGCCTTAGCCCCCACACTATGCTGCTGACTGGGAGACACCCAAGTTAAGCCCACACTCCAACCCCGAGCCCCAATCCACTGCCCCAGCCCTGAGCCCCCCTCAAACCTGGAGCCCCCTCCTGTACCCCAAGCCCCTCATCCCCAGCCCCAACCCAGAGCCTGCACCCCCAGTCCAGAGCCATCACCCCCACTGCACCTCAACCCCGTGCCCCAGCCCAGAGCCCCCTCACACACCCTGAACCCCTGATCCCCAGCCCCACCCCTGCCTCAACCCACAGCCCCCTCCTGTACTCCAAATTCCTCGGCCCTATCCCCCAGCCTGGAGCCCCCTCCTGCATCCCAAACCCATCATCCCCAGCCAGAGTCCTCACCCCCTCCCACACTCCAACCCCCTGCCACAGCCCACTGAAAGTGAGTGAAGGTGGGGGAGAGCGAGCCACCGAGGGAGAGGGAATGTAGTGAGCAGGGGCAGGGCCTTGGGGTGGGGGCAGGGCTTTGGGGGAGGGGCGGGGCTAGGGTGCTCAGTTTTGTGCTCATCTGGGATTTCAACTGGGAAGACTCTGAAGCTCGGGACGTGCTTCCTTAGCTAGGGGAAGTTTGTAACCCACACACCTACTGGGTGTGGTGTTCAGTCCCATCTAGTAGCACTGAGACAGACCACTTAAAGAGAGAGATAAAATGAGTCTGCTCTACAGCCTTAGCTAACAGCCAATTGGCTTTTGGTTCATGCGCTAAGCTCCAGAGGTCCCCGGTTCGATTCTGCCCGCCAATGACTGGGGTCTGTCGGCATTACACAACCAGCATCAGTTCAATCTTGGCTGGGTTCAGTTTGAGCCAGCAGGTCTTTATCCAAGGAGGTATTCTGACATCTCAGTTGTGATGGTGCTTGCATCAGCTGAGAATGGGCTAGATAGTTGAGTGTTGTCTGCATATTGTTGGCAGCTGTACCCATGCTATTTCACTCTCTCTCTCAATGGTCTCATGAGATCAGTGAAGAGAAGCGGATATAAAATCAATCCATGTATGATGTTGCAGGTGAGGAACTTAAGAGAGGAGCAGTTACCCATCACCATTGTGAGTTCTGCTGGAGAGGAACCATTGGAGCGACTGTAGTGCTTGTCCCATCTACTCCTTCTATGTCATCCAGGCAGGTTAGCAATACCTTGTGATTTATTGCGTCAAGAGCTGCAGTGAGATCCAGCAATATGAGTATGGAGACCGTGCCTGTGTCTATGGCCATAATGGATTCCTCTTTTAGTGCCTGTAGTTCTGACCTCTGATTGTAATGCACCCGAGATGCTGGCTGATGTCACATTTGTTGGAGCTTGGAAGCTACTAGTACACCTCACTATTCTTATTTCCTCTACTTCCTACTATCCTTTAAAGTTCCAGTTCTATTCTCTTTTAGAAAAGCGTGTGTAGGGGGGGAATCATTCTACATATATT
The DNA here is from genome assembly GCA_003942145.1 of Platysternon megacephalum. Classification (NCBI taxonomy): domain Eukaryota; kingdom Metazoa; phylum Chordata; order Testudines; family Platysternidae; genus Platysternon; species Platysternon megacephalum. The sequence continues at coordinate 60,509 of QXTE01000047.1, forward strand.
TAGCATCTTCCTCTAAAAGAAATTCCTTGTCGACTCCTGCTTTTACCATTTTCATATTACTAACTTGGTCTATCTAAATGTGATCAACGTTATTTCCTTTATCTGTCTCAAGCTCCCGCCCTCTTTTTACACTTTCTGTACTGCCCTGGCTGCTTGTGGCTATGTGCTATTGACCTCACTGGTCAGGAACAGTTTGCTGGAATCTCACTTTGCTGACTTGGCTTCACTGCTACTGATCCACTTGCTCTTTTTACCCCTTGGACTGACAATATGCACTCATCTAGCTCTGTCTCTCTCCACAGGGGTATATCACTGGGTTGTCCTGGGTTTTAGTCCTTAAATTGTACTGTACTAAATGGAAAGCTTCAGTTTTCTGTATAGTATGCACAAATTCCTATATGTTTAAACAAGCAAACTAATCTGAAACTAAAATAAAAATGAAACTTGTTCAAGAGTAGTTGAAATGATCATCTAATTAGCTGTGTGGTTGACTTTATTCAGAAGATCAGAGACATAGGGCTTTTTGGAACCTTATTAATAGGATTGCTTATATTGCATGATGTGAAGTTCTCCAACTGCGAATTTTTAAAAAATTAGGGTTGGAAGTACACAATTATTACGACTCATGCCTTATGGAAACTTGTTTGATGCTAATTATTAAAATAATTTGTCAGTTTTGATAATCAGGATCTTTAATCTTAAAGCCTACAGTCTTTTGAAATAACAGTAAGCAGGATTCTTTCCACATAATATCCTTGGGGATTAGAGACTGACAGGTAATAAATTATTAGGTTAGCTCTTCAAATTTTTGTTTAAAATATACTGGTTTTAAAAAGCATTCATAAGTTACCTTATGAAAAAAATATTTGCTATATTTTCTCAGAAGGTTTTTGATCTGAGATCTGTTCTCATTTAAAATGCACTGAACCCTAAAGTGTAACTGGGGAAATGTTATTTGAGATATAGAGGGCTTGTTGCCCTCTGCACTGCTGCTGCCACTTCTATATTGTTGTAAGTTGTAGGCCTGTTCCTTAGAGAGCTGGACACCCACAACTCCCATTAGTCAGCTGGACTTGCATGTGGCAGTGGCCATTTCCTCTCAGGAACAGACCTGTGAAATCAATTCCCCCCTTATTGAAAAGGGGTCTCTGGCTGTCAAACAGGCACAGTATTGCCAACCCTAGAAGTTCAAAAATCCTGAGTCAGACCCCCAAAACCATGAGGTTTTAAAAAGATATTTTTGTTTTTGAACCCCCTTCTGCACATCCCCAGTGTGTGACCATTAGCATTGCCCACTCTCCCAAATTTACTGAGTAAGTTGATTTTGGCTCTCACTACACGAGCTGTCACTTCCCCGTCTGCCTGTCTCCTGCCCAGCACAAAACCGATTCCTCCTGGACGAGGACCTAGCCACAGTGATCCATGCATTTGTCTCCTCCAGGCTTGATTACTGTGACTCACTGTATCTGATATTGAATGTAAAGACAATGCACAGTCTCCAGCTGGTACAGAATGCAGCCACCTGTTTCCTCCATAGTCTTGGCTCCCAGGAGCATATAAGGACCATGCTCAAGTTTCTCCGCTGACCCCCAGTCAATTTCAAATACCAGTTTAAGGTCTTGGTCACAAAGCGCAGGATAATGCACAGGAGAACGGGGGACAAAGCATCTCCATCAAGGGGATCTGGCTATGGAACAAACTTCCAGAGGAGATTACACTCATCCAGAGTCTTTAGGAAATGCTGAAAATCTCTCCTCATTAGAGCCCTTTTACCACAGCAAGGATACTCTCAACATTGAGTCCCCATCTACCCATACCTCTACGCAAATATTTTAAACTATAACCAATCAACCAACCAACATGCCAAAAAAAATAAGTCAAACCCCTTAAACAGTAAAAAATACCCAAAGCAGAATGTTTACCCTGAAAAGGGAGATGAGCCAGACACTCCACAAGAGACTTCACTATTGCTATTGATTTTATATAGAAGTTGGTCAGACACTCCAGAAAGTAGAAGTATAAAATCCTAAAATAGATCAATGGATGCATGGATGGTTGAGGGAGGGATTTTTGAGAAAAGGTAAACACTAGAAGTTGATTATTGGGCTTTTTCTGCAGCTTTCTCAACTTCATTCCATTCTATAAAAAGCAAGATGAACAGATCAATATAACGCACCTCACAAAACACAAACTATGGATTATCATAAAATCTACTAACACCTGAAGATCAGATATTTTGGGCCCCCAAGCACTTTTCTACCCAATCTATTGTTGTACAGAACCAAACCTGTACAGAACCTGTGAAGTGTGTAACATTTCGAAAGTGAAGCATTTTGTTAAGATTGCTAAATTATTCCCCTCTTGCAAAACAGCTGAGAAAGGGGGGAAATGTATATAGTTGCAAAATTTAAGCACGTGTAAATTTGGAATTTTGCTTTCTAAGGAGCAAGAAAGAGAAGCTCATAAACCTTGTCTATTTTAGCAAGTTTACCCATTGCTGATAATGCAGTTACAATTAGTGCTGAATTCAGTTTAATTGCAAGTGTAGCCAAGGGTAAACTATCTTCAACACCAGTTTCTGAATCCTGCTGAAGTCAATGGCAGGTAAATGTACCCAGCACTTTTGAAAATATGTGCACTCTTATATAGGTGCCTAAGTGTGGATTTAGAAGCCTAATTTTAGGCATCCAGGTTTGAAAATGTTAACACTCTAGAATCTATGCTAATTTAGATTAACTGTCAAATCATCAAAAAATATCACTGCAGACATATTGAACCAGCTAATAAGTATTAACAAAAAAGTACAACAACCACGACACACACACGGTCAAAAATACTGTACATTTCCATTAACCTGTAATTCAGAATTAGCGGAGATAATTTGCTCTAAACTTCCAAAAGCTGTTTATCCTTGAACTGAGACTCAATGGTCAAAAGGAGTTTTTATTTAACAAATTGGAGGGGAAGGGGTGAGATGAAAATAGTGGTTAAATCCAGATTAAAATCTTAATTATGGGACCCTGATTCCATACATTAAAACAACCCACTTTGACTGGCGTAGTGAGGTCAGTTCGTTGATTCTTTAGTTAATGCTCCATCACCATGTCTTACAAGGGATATGGGTTAGCTTCCCAGGCCCAGTAAGAACCAGCAGCAATTTCAGCTATTAGGGAACAAGGAATTTCAGCTATTAGGGATTGTGTTGTTCCACTGGAACCCCTGTGACTGAACAAGAAGCTGAACTGATGTGTGTCAGAAGAAGTAACATCCAGTCTCTCCCCTCTTTCTTGGTGTGACGGGGCGCCTGCCCCGCACAGGCCCTAAAAGGGTTAAAACCAGCCTAGGGAGGCTGAGTGGCCGGCAGCCAAAGGAGTGGCTGCAGAGGAAACAGCCAATTAAGGCGGCGGCTGCAGACAATTAAGGCAGTGGTTGGACCAGCCAATCAGGGCCCATCTGGCCCCATATAAAAGGAAGCTGCAGACCAGAACGAGTAGTCTGCTGCACGGAAGGGCAGGTGCTAGCAGGGACCCGGGGAGCTTGGGAGAGATCCTGATGGCCTGACAGGACTTACAGGATCGAGGCCCTGGGAAGAGAGCAAAGGAGCTGGAGCCAGAGGCAGAAGGAACTGAGGCTGCAGGGAAGTGGCCCAGGGAATAGAGACAGTGAGCTGGAAGGAAGAGGCAGCGGGAAGCTGCTGTTTGCAGGGTCCCTGGGCCGGAGCCTGGAGTAGTGGGTGGGCCTGGCGCCCCCGCCCATTAGCTGCCGAAGGAGTGGCCCAGCTGTGGACTGCCAAGCTGCTGCAAAGAGTGGCTGGACTCTTGTTGGAGGAGTCCCCTGGAAGGGGAGAGAAACCAGATGGTGACACGGCTGGAGGGCTGTGTCACGAAGCAGCCGAAGGAAAGGAGCCACAACGGGTCTACAGGTGGAGGCAAAGATGGGAGAGCCACCACCGCCTGAGGGCTCACCCGCTGGGACTGAGCTAATTCCCAAAACGCCCAGCAGGAGGTGCCAGTGTGGTGAGTGACCCCGTGACACTTGCCCAAGCAGGTTTTGGTGATTTGGCGCCTATCAAGGATGAAGGAGAAAGAAAATCTTTGTTAAGGATCACAGAGGACAGAACAAAAAGAACAGGAGTACTTGTGGCACCTTAGAGACTAACAAATTTATTTGAGCATAAGCTTTCATGGGCTACAGTCCACTTCTTCGGATGCATAGAATGGAACATACAGTAAGAAGATATTTATACATACAGAGAACATGAGAAGGTGGAAGTAGCAATACCAACTGTAAGAGGCTAATTAATTAAGAGAAGCTATTAACAGCAGGGGAGAAAAACTTTTGAAGTGATAATCATGATGGCCCATTTCGGACAGTTGACACGAAAGTGTGAGGCTGCTTCAACAGAACCCAAACCTTGTCATTCAGAAATATCAAGCACAGATAATGCATCACAAGTCTGCTGTTACTAATCTTGAAAATACTACAAGGAAAATAGATCACAATGATCACTGCTCTGTAAGCAATTATGTTTGTTCTGCTTAGAAAAATGTATATCTTAAAGCCATTTTCTGTAATTTGTCACATAATTGCATTCTCCTTTTCACAAAACAGGGAAACAAGCAGATATTCTTTATGTGCCTTTAATATTTTCTAACCTCCTACCATTTCTAATTCTTACAGACAAAATAAAAAACATTCTTATTTCAGTTTTTTCTTCCATGTAAACTTTACAACAAGAAGAATATATGGATTCTAATGGGAAGATTAAATACATTTACACTCATATTTTATTTATTTGATTATTTCAATTTCACCTAAAAATCACCTGTAAAAAGCACAAGGTATCTGTGACATTAGAGATAAAAAAACAACTTAAACACCACAAATGCAAACCAGCAGTCTTGTCAAGTCCCTCCCCAAAGAGGAGAAAATGACACACCATTCAAGTCACTGGCCCCAGCCCAAAATATTCCAACAATCCACTTCTTCTGGCCTGAGATTCTTATCTTCTCTCTCAAAAGTTGGGAAAAAATATGAGTTTTGTAGCATGCCCTTAAGCTCAACATATTCTGGCTATTTCAGGCAACGTGGGGAAGTGAATTCCAAAGACTCAGCCCTGCATGAAAATCAGCCTGCCAGCAGCCCCACTCTGTTAAAATGAGGAGCTTCAGCTTGAATGCCTCTGTGGCTCAGGCACAGAGTGGGACATATAATGCACACTGACCTGTGGGTTACACCAGCTCATATTAAACCAGCAGGTATGCACCTCTGATGAAAGGGGGAGAGAGAATCCTCACTATAGTTTCTGATTGCTTCCTTCATAGTACTAACATCTCTTCTATTTTATCTGAACTAAGCTCTAAATACCAGAACTGTATACCGAACCAGGAATTTGAACATTACACTGAGTCCCTTTCTCCTCATAAGAGCTCAGTGGGAAACTGAATTTTAGTTCTGTGGAAATTTTTGAATTTTCAGAAATATATTTTTCATCCCAAATTATGACAAAAAACTCTCAAATTTTTGCTGAACTAAAATCCTGCAAAATATAGTGTCTCCAAAATGAAATATGCTCACTNCCATCTGTTATGGTACAGGGAGCCAAAAACCCTGGAAGCCTTGGCAGCTGCTGACTGAAATTGACATAGTTGTCAGTTTCACTGCTGCCCACAAGGAATAGAAGGTGAAACAGCCAGAGTAGTATGACTAGGCTAGTTTCACCACTGCCATTCAGGGTCCTCATCTCCATGGCAGCCTACCTGGCAGTAGGGTGACCAGATGTCCCGATTTTATAGGGACAGTCCCGATATTTGGAGCTTTATCTTATATAGGCTCCTATTACCCCCCACCCCTGTCCTGATTTTTCACACTTGCTATCTGGCCGCCTACCTGGCAGGGACCCGGGGAGCCTGGAAGTCCAAGAAAACTTGGCTCCTTGGTAGCCCACCTAGAGGAGTGATAGGGAGCTGGTAGCTTGAAAGACCAGCTTCAAGGCTCAGCAAAATCTCCTGGATAGGGTTGGAAGTTTGTCAAAATCAAACCTCGTGTGCTAAATATTTCAGTTTCAACTAATTGGCATTTTTCTGACTGGCTCTACTTCTCATACATCACCACCAACAATAACAATACTTCTGCAGGCCAAATTATTCCCTCAGTTACATCTGTGCCATGTCTTTGTCAGAAAATTACATCCTGAGGAAAATATGTGCCGTCCCAATGCCTTCACACGCTCAGCTCTGCTGGGCTAATAGAGCCCAGTTAAAAAAGCACAGTTAAAAAAACTTCCTTTTTTATCACAAAAGTAAGTAGATATGACTTTGAATACACACAGGGACCAGATGTGCTGTGCTACTGAAGGTATCATTTGTGTAGTCACTTTTCAGACTAGAACCACACTATAACTTTGGGGCATTTCCACCATATGGGTGGAAAAAGCTGCCTACTGAACTACAAACCTGCTATCATTGATCTGATAAAAAGTTTCATAATATACTCAATTTGTGTATGGTAAGATACGGTCTGTACAGTGTTAGGGTTATCAGATGGGAATCTATAGATTGTGATCTTGCTCGTGTTTTAGTACAGGAGAATTTTTCAGGGTTATTGCTGCAACAGAACTACTCCCACTTTTTAAGTTTAAATGAATTCTGTATAAATACTGTAAAAAATATTAAAACCCTTCTAAATTCCTGTAATGACTGATCTCCTAAATGATGACACTGAAATCAGAAACCTATCTGACGCAAGGATGTTAGCCAAAGTTTGTCTGGGCCAGGTTTAGGCACAGACAATATGAGTTTAGTAAGATGGCACTACAGTAGTATCTCCTCTTGATAAAATGATGTATTATGCACCAAATTTAAATATGTAGTGGTGCCTACTATCCAATAGCAAATCTGCACTCGTGCACTTCAGAATCCTTTATCCAAATGGCAGTTGCCATGGCTCCTCTGAAACCAATGGTGCAGCCAGTACAAAACCTTCTGTTGGCAAGTTTGCAGGAGAGAAGAGCTCCAAACCCTGTTATTGTCTCGTGCACTAGCATGCCTGGCCTATAATCCATTTAAAAAAAAAAGAGCTTTGTTTGTTTTTCCTATACACCCATATCTCTTTTAAATTCAGACAGTAACATACTCGCCAGATTTGCTGCCCTATTTAATTCAAAAGGCATCCCATTTTTAATTAATTAATTTGCTGTTAATCCCCTTATAATGAAGTTGTTACATAAAAGTGGTCCTATCAGTCCCTGGTCACCCTACTATATCTCTCTCCACAACATCACCATTTGCCATTCCTTTATCTGGGGTCCTTCGGACAGCTTTCATTACAAGTGACTGTATTCATATCTACTTCAGTTTGAAAGTACGATTTCAAGCATCCTGAAAAAACAACATAGTCATTCTACACAACCTTACAGTAGAAAAGCATAAGGAACAAGAAATGGTCACTATGACTCCAGGAGGGCCTGCTCCAAGGCCTGCGGGTTAAAAAATACAAAAGAAAACAGCAGGACAAGTGCAGAGGGAATCAAGGAAGAATATCCCGAGTCAGGTAAGTATTGCAGAGAAAAGATAAGAGCAGCAGAAAAGCAGTCTATGTTAATAGTAGCTCAAGGTCTTCAGAGGTATAAGAAGAGCTTTATGAACACATCAGGAGTATATGAAACACTAGAGAGAAAGCAAGCCATTAAAATTGAGCTATGATTCTGAAAGGAGGAGACAAAAACAACTCTGATTCAAAATCAATTCTCTGATGTTTTTTAAAATTACTCTTTAACAAGAAGAGGAATTAGGCGAATGAATGATTTTGTCAGAACACTGTATAAGAGAACACTTAATAGCAATATCAGCATAAAACTATTGGGCCTGATTCATCATTGTGTTACTTCCATTGTACAGTGGCATAACTCCGTTAGAACTATGCCTTCCACATGCTCAAGAAAATTTTAACTTACTGAACTGGCAGCAATTATTTCTGGGGGGGGGGGGGGAAACCAACCAGAAAACCCCAGAAGCACCAGCAGAATGGAATAAAGCAAGCCTGAAGTCAATTTTCAAAAGGGAAAAAACAAAAACAAAATCACAACCATCTCCAATAACTATAATTTCAATTATTTGCAAGCATTAGAGAAAATATTAATCTCAATAAATATGTAACTACACAGAAGTGAACATAGCCATGACCAACACAGTAAGAAATTCACAGCTGGGATTGTATATGCAGCTTGAGATAACTATACATTGGTCTAACTCTACAGCAGAGCATCTATCCCCTCTGGCCATCTCCACCATCACCCCATTGTCTTTCTCAGAGCCACCTTGACTAGTGGTGCGCTGGAACTCAAAACGGGAGACAAAAGTTTATCTCCCCAATTCCTTCCATAACTTCCCCATTTTTTGCATCTGTTGCATCGCAGAGGGGCCCCAACCATCCTTCTTAACAGTTTTAATTTGTTCATTTTTTTCCGCTCTGAACTATTTTCCAACACGGCGATAGTCAAAAAGCCCTTGGCCCTGGCCCCTGGCAGACAAAATTCCCACTGATGTCAGTGCGAGTTTGGCTTATGGAAATTCTGTGGGATTACTTCATTTATTTTTCCAAAAATAATGTATTGTTAACCGTCAAAGGGTTCTGTCATGTTTTTGAATTACTCTAGTAACAATAAAGCTACGTCAGGGTCAGCATTTACTTGGCTATTTGTGCCTTCTCAGCTGGTTGAAGCTACTTAGCCTTCAGCCTCATGTCCCACAATGCACCCAACGCATGCACCACAATCAAATAATGATCCATGTTCACCTTATTTTGCACTTAATTGGAAAGACACTGTAGCTGTCTGGAAGAAAGTGGTGTGAAAAAGACCTGGGGATCATAATGACCTTCAAATAAGGTATGAGTTGCCAATGAAATATGGCAAAAATAGGCTGTACACCGATATTTTTATCTACTACACCTCTACCTCGATATAACGCTGTCCTTGGGAGCCAAAAAAATCTTACTGCGTTATAGGTGAAACCGTGTTATATCGAACTTGCTTTGATCCACCGGAGTGCGCAGCCCCCCCCCCGGAGCACTGCTTTACCGCGTTATATCCAAATTCGTGTTCTATCGGGTCGCGTTATATTGGGGTAGAGGTGTATATTGTTTTAAATTATTTTAATTGAGTATTTTTTAACAGTTATCAGAAGTGTTTGGAGAGGCACTTCTTAAAGATGTGTCAATCAAAATAAATAAAGATTATCACACAAGTTGTTTGGCCTGTGTTATGCTGGAAGTCAGACTAGATGATCACAGTGGTCCCTTCTGCCATTATAATGTATTAGTAAGATTTCATAAGAACATAAGAATGGTCATACTGGGTCTGACCAATGGTCCAACTAGCCCCAGTATCCTGTCTTCTGACAGTGGCCAGTGCCAGGTGCCTCAGAGGGAATAAACAGAACAGGGAATCATCAAGAGATCCATCCCCTGTTGCCCATTGCCAGCTTCTGGAAAACAGAGGCTAGGGATACTCAGATCATGATTTTGCATCCCTACACGTTCTGGCTAATGGCCATTGATGGACCTATCCTTCATGAACTTATCTAGTTCTTTTTTGAACCCTGTTATAGTCTTGGCCTTCACAACATCCTCTGGCAAAGAAGTCTACAACTTGACCGTGCGTTGTCTGAAGAAAAACTTCCTTTCGTTTGTTTTAAACCTGCTGCCTATTCATTTCATTTGGTGACCCCTAGTTCTTGTGTTAGGAGAAGGAGTAAATAACACTTCCTTATTTACTTTCTCCACACCAGTCATGATTTTATAGACCTCTATCATAGCCCCCTTTAATCATCTCTTTTCCAAGCTTAAGAGTCCCAGTCTTATTAATCTCTCCTCATATGGAAGCTGTTTCAGACCCCTAATAATTTTTGTTGACCTTTTCTGTACCTTTTCCAATTCCAATATATCTTTTTTGAGATGAAGCAACCACAGCTGCACATAGTATTCAAGATGTGGGCATACCATGGATTTATATAGAGGCAATATGATATTTTCTGTCTTATTATTTAGCCCTTTCTTAATGATTCCCAACATTCTGTTTGCTTTTTTGACTGCCACTGCACATTGAGTGGATGTTTTCAGGGAACTATCCACAATGTGGCCAAGGGCATTCGGTATTGTGTTAATAGCTAATTTAGAGCCCATCATTTTATATGTATAGTTGGGATGATGTTTTCCAATGTGCATTACTTTACATTTATCAACATTGAATTTCATCTGCCATTTTGTTGCGCAGTCACCCAGTTTTGTGAGATCCTTTTGTAGCTCTTCGCTGTCTGCCTGGAACTTAACTATCTTGAATAGTTTTGTATCATCTGCAAATGTTGCCACCTCGCTGTTTACCCCTTTTCTCAGATCATTTATGAATATGTTGAACAGCACTGGTCCCAGTACAGACCCCAGGGGGACACCGCTATTTACGTCTCCATTCTGAAAACTGAGTATTTATTCCTACCCTTCGTTATTTCAAGCTTCAGACATAGAAGCATCACATCATTGACCGGGAAGGTAAAAGTCTTTTATCTTGATACAGATAAGACTTTTGCCTAGAATAAGGTGTGCAGTTCTGAACACTTCATATACCAGAAACTTGGCAACAAATTAGAGGACATAAAGAGAAGAGCAACAGAAATTATTAAAAGGCTGGAGGTGTTAACATACATTGTGAAGAAACAGAAAAAGAACTAAATATGTATAACTTGGCTAAATTATAACTACAAGGGGATATAAGCAGTAAAGTTAAGCAGATGCCTAAGTATCTACAGGATCAGGACCATAATACCCACCCACTGTACAACATGGAGGGAGCATATCTGTTCAGAGTTTTCCAAGAGCGTGTTCATAGTAGGAATGGGATAGAAATGAGCAGAGGAAGACTTAGGCTAAATTAATATCAGGAAACATTTTTTTCTCTATTAGGGTTCTGTGTTGGCCCACTGAAGTCAATGGGAGTTTTTCATTGCCTTGAATAGGAGCAAGTTCAAATCTACTGCTGGAATCATTCAAAAGTGGTTAAGAGAAAGTACTGGAAACTGTACTGTAGGCAACAATCCTACCCTGGGAATGGACTAGATGAATCAATAGGTCCTTTCCAAAACTAATTTATATAAATTTACTTACAGTGGCTCACTTGAAGCAATAGCACAGATGGGATATATTACAAAAAGAGAAATAAAAACCCAAAAGCACAAGAGAAGAGAAGAAAATGCCCAATAGAAATGCCAAAGAGTAAAATTAAGAGAGCAGCATGTTTACTGGATGTTCTGTACAAAAGAAAGTGAGTTAGCCTTTAGAAAGCCTTCATTAGTTAACCAATAATGATGAAGGAAGTAAATACAATTTAAAATGACAGAGAATGTATTTTTTACAACTCAGCTATTTCAATGTTTTCTGGCAAAGTATATAAATGCAGTTATACCATCATATTAGACTACCTCACAAGGACTCAATCAGCTAATGTGTTAATGTTGGGTTTGGAACAAACACTGAGTGGACATTTTATAGATAGCTTCTCTGTGCTTTGTACATTAATTATTTTTCTTCCAACGAAAACTGTGCCAAGTAATAAATGCCAAAACCACTTGGTAACGGTGTTGTAGCCATATCTGATTTGAGGAGATGCCAAAGTCTATATTTTAAATATGTATTTAGGAACTTGTTAAAATGAGGAATCTATTGTCTATTGCACAAATATGCATACTGTTGATAAAACATGTCAGAACAGCTGCTCCGGAGTTATTTCTAGCAAATGGACTCAGTGCAATTAACATATACACACTTGAAATCTACATAGTAAAAATCCATCTTGAAATTAGGGTGACCAGGTGTCCGGTTTTTGATTGGAACGCCTGGTAGAAAAGGGATTCTGGCGGCTCCGATCAGCACTGCTGACCGGGCCATTGAGTGTCCAGTTGGCGGCGCCACGCAGTGGGTCTAAGGCAGGTTCCCTGCTAGCCTCGGTGCTGTGCTGCTCCCAGGAAGCAGTGGCATGTCCCCGCTCTGGCTCCTACGTGTAAGGGCAGCCAGGGGGATCCACATGCTACCCCCTGCCCCAGTGCCACCCCCGCAGCACCCGTTGGCCAGGAACTGCGGCCAATGGGAGCTGCGGGACGACACCTGTGGATGGGGCAGCGTGCAGAGCTGCCTGGCCGCGCCTCCATGTAGGAGCCGGAGGGGGAACATGCCGCTGCTTACGGGAGCTGCTTGAGGTAAGTCCTGCCGAGAGCCTGATCCCCTCCTGGCCCCTAACCCTCTGCCCTAGCCCTAATCCCCCTCCCACCCTCCGAACCTGTTGATCCCAGCCTGGAGCACCCTCTTGCACCCCAAACCCCTCATCCCCAGCCCACACCCCCAGTCAGAGGCCTCACCCCCCACGTGCCCCTGCCCCAGCCCTGATCCCCAGCCCGCACTCCAAACCCCTCAGTCCCAGCTCAGAGCACTCTCCTCCACCCCAAACCCCTCATCCCCAGCCCCACCCCAGAGTCTGCATCCCCAGCCAGAACTCTCACACCTCCCAGCACCCCAACCCCCTGCCCAAGCCTGGAGACCCCTCCTGTCCTCCGAACCCCTCAGTCCTCATCCGGAGCACCCTCCTACACCCCAAACCCCTCATCCCTAGCCCCATCCCAGATCCCGCACCCCCAGCCGGAGCCCTCACCCCCTCTCGCATCCCAACCCAATGCCTCAGCCTGGAGCTCCCTCCCGCACTCTGAACTTCTCATTTCTGGTCCCACCCCAGAAACTGGGAACGGGCGACAGGGGATGGATCACTTGATGATTACCTGTTCTGTTCATTCCCTCTGGGGCACTTGGCATTGGCCACTGTCAGAGACAGGATACTGGGCTAGATGGACCTATGGTCTGATGCAGTATGGCCGCTCTTATGTTCTTATGTTCACCTGGGAGCCTGCACCCCCAGCCAGAGCCCTCACCCCCTCCTGCACCCCAGCCTCCTGAGCCAGCCTGGTGAAAATGAGCGAGTGAGTGAGGGTGGGGAGAGCGAGCGTCAGCGGGAGGGAGGATGAAGTGAGCAGGTAGGGGCCTCTGGGAAGGGGCAGGGCAGGGGCAGGGCAAGGGCATTCGGTATTGTGTGATTAGAAAGTTGGCAACCCTACTTGAAATGCTTGATAATAGAAGTCACTGCATATGATCGGTAGCTATGCTTCTATTCAAATTACCTTTGTCTTTTCACTTTTCTTTCACCGCACTGAATTATGGACAGCTTTTTAAAACAGATCTTGCTTGTGTAGCAGTTTAAACATGTGAAGTGCTATATACATACTAACTTAAAATGTGGCAAGTAGCTATTCGAAAAGGCTCTTTTCTTTTGTTTGCATGTTTGTATATGCCAAACAATTTTTTTTAATAAAATTAAATGTTCAGGGCTCAGAGACTACATCATAAATTTCAGCCCAGAGCTAATCTTTTATGAATTAGTTTTGAACCACTGATAACAGGGTTTTAAAAGGGAGACAGTGATAGACCCTTCACTATAATAATGCTAGAGGGCATAGCCATAATATGATAAAATGCATAATCAGGATTTTACAAGTAGTGGGGGATATTTCTGCAGGTCCTGAATCCTTGTAAAAAATCTATCTAGGGTTTTAATTGCTTCCTCTGTAATACATGTATACCTAATAACGTCTCAGCTTTCATCTTCTTTCTTTCCTATCTTACATTCTTGCTTTCTAATGTTCTATTCAGAGCACAAGTCAAGCAAAATTCTTTTATCTTACCCCTAGGGAATGTGCAAAGCATCAACTAGAGGTAACAGAGTCCCTCCAGCATGTATCCTCTTTATTAATTGAAAACTACTAGCCAGTTTTATATTTTGCAGCAGTGGGCAAAAATTCTTCTGCTTCCGAGTGCATAAGGAATTAGGTGGATTGTGACATAGAAGCTCTTATCTGACCTATTCTGCACTGTCTGAAAATTAAATCCACACCCTTAACATGCAACTGAACGTAAATTTACTGTACTGTTGCTTCTACAGCAAATGCGTCAAAGACCAAAGTTTTGCGCACTGTGTTCTTCATGGTTCTTAGCTACATTCCTCGGATGTTCTCTCTCTGGCCCTAGGATTTAGCAAGAATATTCTCTGTTAAAGCACAAGGCTCAATTCAAAACAGCTTGTGAGCATGGAAAATAATTATTGCTCAGCCCTATAAAGAATATATTTTATAGCAAGGAGCATGATTAGGGCTCTAGACTAGGAGTCAGGAAACCAGATTTCTATTCCCAGTTCTGTCACTGGTCTGCTGTGTAACCTTGGTCAAGACACTTCATCTCTCTGTTTCCCTTACCACTGTTTGGTCTGTCTTGATTATTGAGACTGTAAATGCTGTGCAGCAAGGACCATCTTGTACTATACATTTGTAGAGTGCCTAGCATAAAAGGGCCCTATCTCAAACACTGCTGAAATACAAAATAGAACACTTCCAAAGACAGGTTGGCTTGCCACCCATAATTTGATGTTAAAATTTAAAAAAACAGAACAAAGATCACACAGTGAAACAGATACCTGAATTTATATGCAATGAAATTGCAGGACAAAGATGGTGCTCAAAGAAACTCCTCCTCCTCATTTCTGGTGGAAATATAACTAAATTTATCTTCAGACATTTTGCACTCCCACCAGTATAAAATGCACGGGAATGAATCTTTGTCCTCAGGTGTGTTTAGCCTATATCTAGTCAATTCATGTTCATTTCTAATCCACTATATTCATATACTTGCATGCAGCCACTTATGCAACTATGAGAAATCTTGACACAGAGATCACGTTGAAATCTTTGATTTCCCACCTCCTCGTTTTAAGAGTTCCAGTCATCCAATTAAGAAGCAAAAACACCACCATGTGACCAGTCACACACCAGAAAAAACAAATATGGTAAAAATCACCTCTGTGCAGAGAGCCTGATCAAGTTAGGGTTTAACTGAGACTTAAATAAGCCTGGTGTGAACCCTGTGCATTGAGAACACTTAAATATTCAGAGTCCTGTGGAAGATCTAATTTATTCCTGAGTTCAGCCTATCAAGTAAAGAAGCTGCCCATTCACACCGATTAGTGATAGGGAAAATTAACTACTAAAGCTCAAACAATATTGGCTCTTGCAGGTGCCACAACCTGTTCTCTACCACTCCTAACACCTGGAACACTCTTCTTTTAGTCTCTTCACTCTCTCTCTATTGTTTAATATTTAAATTTATAACTCTCTTATTTAACTCCATAAAACATTTTGGAATACAGCTTATAGAACAAATTCTATAGAAAATACATGTGTATTATACTTGCTGTTCATAAAGAAATAAATATTATCAGTGGAATTCCTCAGAGAGCAGGGATGTCTCTATTGCCCTATGTCTTGCATAAGGTTGAGCCCTACAACCATAACCAGGGTAATGCAACACCTGGCTCTGAATCAATAGCATTTATTTCAATGGAACTGCATGAGGTATAAAATACTGCAGATTTTCACCCTCTGGGTAAAATCCTAGCCTCACTGAAGATAATGACAAGATTCCCATGGACTTCAATGGGATCGGGAATTAATGTTTATTACAGCTGGTCAAAAATGTTCTGTCAAAACTTTTTCGTGGTTGTCTTAGGGTTGTTGTTTTTTACTCACTAAAAGAAAATCTTTCAAAACATTTTCATTGAAAAACACTCCCTCTTTTTAGTTTTTCCCCCCTGGAAAAAGGAGGGAATGGAGGGGAGTAAAAAAGTGAGAGGTTTTTTTTTCTCTACCAAATCCAAGTGACATTTTTAGAAAAGCATGTACATTTTGAAAAATGTCATTTAAAAAACTTTATCACAAAAAAGAATTTCACTGAAATTTCTAAGGAACAAAAATGTTGTTTCTTTTGAAAATGTTCACATAATATACTGTTTATTTGACCAATTCTAGTTTTTATGTTGAGCTTCAGGACCAGGTAAACAATATGGTTGGTGTCATTCTTGGCTATGCTCTTCTGATATGTCTCACATGCATTAAAGGGATTTGTCTACAGAGAAAGAGGAAACACTCCATTAAATAACCGCAGTCTGCAGGTAGCATAATGTCTACGACATGAGGACATACCAGAGAGCTGAAGAATTTTGCAGAGACAAGAAGGGGAAGAAAGACGGGGAAACGCCAACACATGAGGAAGGAGGAGAAGAGTTAATAGATTATAAGAGATACAAAATTAAAAAGCAAAAAGGCAGGGAGAAAATGAGGTGATTAGCAATGGAAAAATACAATAAGGTTAGGAGAAAAGAAACAGGAAGACAGAAGTACAGACAAAGAAGAGAAAAAGTAACAGCAAATACACCCTGGGGGGAAACGAGTGTCTCTTGTCTATCTCAGACAAAACTGTTGCTTCCAAAAAAATCAATTCAGGCTTGGGAAACAGAAGCAGGGCCGGCTCTAGGTTTTTGGCCGCCCCAAGCAAAAAAATTTTTGGCTGCCCCCACACCCCACCCGCACCCCCTGCTGCCCCAGCCCTGGGCTCCCCCCCACCAGTGCTGACTCCGCCCGCTCCCACCTCACCTCCAGCCGATCCGGCGCTGGCAGGGTCGGGGTAAGCAGCGGGGCTCCCGGGCCGCGCCTCAGCCTAGGGTCCCTCCAGCCAGGGCTCCCACCTCCAGGACCGGCCGGGACCCTGGAGGGCAGAGCCGGGGAACCGCCCCGGCAGGGGGCTGAGGAGCCGGGGCAGGGTAGCCCCAGAGGGAGCGAACCCCCGGAGAGCGGGACGCAGGCCCCGCTGCTGCTTCTGGCCGCACTCCCTGGGCAGCTCGGGCCGCTTCGCCTAGCCCCGGCTGCGGCGCTGGGGGGGCGGCCGCCCTGCGGCATCTGCAGGCGGCTCCTTGTGCCCCGAGGGGCAGCCCCCAGCCCGAGTGTCCCCCGCTAGGAGCCTGCCCGGCCCAGCCTCAAGGTGAGGGCGCTGCTCCCCCGCGGCGCGAACTGCAGCGGCCTCGGGGCAACGCGCTGCTGCTGCCAGGGCCGGCTCTAGGCTTTTGCCGCCGGAAGCAAAAAAAGAAAAAGAAGAAAAAAAGACAGCCAGAATGCCGCCCTTGAAAATGTGCCGCCCCAAGCACGTGCTTGGTTTGCTGGTGCCTAGAGCCGGCCCTGAACAGAAGGAATGAGAAAGAAGCACAATTTTTGTGACAGGCAGTAGGAAAAGTGGGGATGTGGAGGGGAGAGAGAAAGGAAGGACAAGGAGTGATTTCATGTTTCCTTTGGCAACTAAATGGTTCCAAGTTGCATCTGTTTTTCGAAGTTCTTCCAAGACAGGTTGCCCATGTGCTACCACCTCCCACCTACATCTGAGAATCTAAACCTAGAGCACATTCTTCTCCTTTCCTTGCCATCTCGTAATCCTCTCTTCCCTTTATTTGTCTCACTCAGAATCAGTGGCAGCCTATTGCTGCCTGCCGGGGCTTTGCCAATGGACCCAACTAGGGGCACAACCAGAGTAACCCCTCAACTAAATAAGGCTACCTCCATTATGCCATGCTGCCGCTGCCTCTGCCTCCCCGGCAAAACACATTTCCTCCTGCATGTGCCACTGACTCAGAAGCAGCCTTTCTTGGACCTGACCCTGCTGGCTGGCATCAGTTATGGGGTGCCAAAGTCTGGCTTGTCCAAGGAAATGTTTGATCACAGGTGGGTTGTGCTAAGCTCTTTAATATCTGAATTAAGTGTATGATAGAATAGCATGGCAGAATCCAGGCTAAACCAACTAACTGATCATCATCTCATTTTTGTCACGAGTACTGCGTACACCTTTTTTACAGGCATTTATCCATCAGAAGGGTTAAAAAAAAAGTTTCTCATTTGCCAGTTTCATCTCCCAGAACAAGTAGCCTCTCTGGGTCAGAAAACTCTGCATAAAATCAAAAAAACATTCTTCCTTTTCTATAAACTTAATTACAATATGATAATTTTGAGACCCACAAATGCAAATGAGTTGAACAGCAATGGCTGTGCCTTACAGAAATGATATAGATTCCTCCTGATAAGCAATGTAGCTGTTTTGAAAATTCCTCCTGGTTATAATGCAAATCTAGGATGTTCTCATGTAGAAGGACAAAGGGAAATATGAAAGAATTTATTTCCATTACTTTCATGGTTCTAACTTTTGTTGTTGGGTTGTTGTTTTTCTTTTGGAAGAATATTGAAAGCAAGGCATGACCTGGCATTTGAACACGACTGGGAGCCAGGAATTCCGAGTTCTAATCCTGATTGATTCTCTGTGGCATTCAGGAGGTCACAACATTTCTGCCTCATTTACAAAAAGATCCAAAAGAGGGGCATTGTGTTAGTTAGTGCTTGTCAAGGTCTGTGAAGAGAAATTCTATAATTTTCTTCATTACCTGGGTCTTAAGGCCCTAACTCAGCATTCAGATCCACTAGTGCAGACTTGTTCCCTCTATATAGTCTCATTTACACCCCACACTAGCAGCTCCTGATACAGGATCAGGGCCAAAATTACTTCCATCATCCAATTACAGAACCTAGTTCTTGTACAGTTTATATGTAGCTCCTTTGTATGCTGATTTATGTTTTTAAACAAGGCAGATATTTTGCCTCTTTCCCACAACAAAGTGAGTCTGTATTTAAGCAAACATGTTCATATACACCTCTACCCCAATATAACGCTGTCCTCAGGAGCCAAAAAATCTTACCGTGTTATAGGTGAAACCGCGTTATATCGAACTTGCTTTGATCCGCCAGAGCGCACAGCCCCGCCCTCCCCGGAGCGCTGCTTTACCACGTTATATCCGAATTCGTGTTATATCAGGTCGCGTTATATCGGAGTAGAGGTGTACTCCAAAAATATCATACTCTCTTTCCTGCAAAAATAGAACATGTTTTCCTCTCTTCTGTCCCCTTTAAAATTGGTACAGAAACCACACCCAAGACAAAGCAACTGATTTAAAGAGAGAAAACTGGAGAAGAAAACACACCCAATAGAGATACTTATTAATATTGAGCTAAACTGCAACATCCTTACTCACAATGAACACTTTATACCACAAGTAGCCCCACTGGTTTCAATGGGAGGATTCAAGGTACTACTCACCATGAGTAAATGTTTCAGAATCTAGTTCATACACATTTTATTAAATGAGCTATATATTGCCAACAGTGTATTTTAATTACATAAGGCAACCGTATGACCCACTTGGAAATATCCAGCATTAAAAGTCAATCTAATCCAGTTACTCTCTAGGGACTTCAGGATCAGGTGTGACAGGAGCCATTTGGGGAATGGAAGAACATCCTGAGAAGTTTTATAGATTACTCTCCGTGTATTCCCTGCTGTTACAGTGAGAAAGTATTTCTAGAGTGCTTGCAGAAAAAGGGAATTAGCCAAGCCTCTTTCTGAGAGACCAGAGCCTGCCGGGGAAACTTCTTCACAAGCAACACAAGAGTCTTTTGTTAAAGGGGAGAAAAACAAATCTATGAGTGTGTTAAATAAAGTTTTGGGCCAGATCCTCAGCTGGTATATATCAGCATAGCCCCACTGTACTCAATGCTGTGCTTCAATTCAAGTGGTGTCCTGAATTCACTTGATCAGCCTTGGCCTTTGGATGTCCTCCAGTAAACAGCTGATCCAAAAATAAGATCAAATCCAGATGAATGCCGTGGATACATACTAAGCCCCTTTTTCAGTTATGGAGAGTTCCTCACCGCCCTACTTTCTCTTACCCTTTGTCTGTTGTGTCAGTTTAGATTTATCCTCTTGGGGTCAACGACTGTCTCTTGCTATGTCTCTGTATAGCACCCTGCACAATGTAGCCCTGATCTCTAGGTACTACTGTAATACAAATAATAAACAACTGCAGTGGCTTTACTGTATCTCTCATTGAGAGGAAGTGAGCCCTTTTTATGAATGTCAGAATAGGATACTGTATGATTAATGCAGGTTCAGCAAGTAAAATAGCTGTTTCCTCTTAGCTGCCCAAAAGCTGAAGGAGAACCTCTTGCCTACATCGTCTTCAGGAGCTCCAACAGAGATCCAAAAGACCTAACCAGGATCTGAAATTTGGGAATGTAATACGTTTATCTCATCATTTCCCTGGGCGGAGTAATTTGTTCTCAAGTCCATCTTTCGTGGCTTGAACCTGTCCCATGCTGCTGCCTAGATTGGTGGAGAAACTTCTTAGTGGGCAAAATGGGATAGGGATTGTAACCGCCAAGAGAATGTCTTTTTCTTATACCTTTTATTTCATACATTTTACAAAATATTGCTGGGCGTTCTCTGGCAACTTTTATCATTTTTCCCACCGAGCTTTTAACATTTTTGCCCTGCCCCTCCCAAACCCAAGTCATTCTCCCATTTGTCGTCATATGTACACATTCTTAAACACCTTTAATTCACCCATCCCAAGTCCCCATCTTTAAATTGGTTTCTTGATTTAAGATCCCTGGTGCTGTATGAACTCGTCAATGTATGTCTTTTCTCTGCTGAAGTACCACATGACTTTCCTTCCCTCCCCACATCTTCACTTGAGATTTTCTTTTACCCAGTGAATATCAGTCTTTTGAATTTGTGTGTTGCTCCACTGGGTGAATGTCCCATTGTACAGTACATAAGGCAAGGCATCTGTTTTAACAACAGAAGGACCTGCAGGAGTTTGCTACATCCGACTGTTTTTCTACACCTTAGGTGTCAAAAGACCTTGAAGCTATAGTAAACAACAGAGAAGGTCAAAGAAAACCTATTGGCATGTTACTATTGAAATTATTCTTAATGAGGGCTTCACAAATTTATACATAAAAGAACAATGATTACTTGAGTCTTTGACTAAGTTTGGAATTATACCACGTTTGTGTTTTGGAAAGCAAATAATTAGAAATGTGCAGTATGCAAAACTAATGAAAGCAAAATCAGTTTACAACTTTAAAATATTCTTTTGTATTTTGATTAGCATAATTTCCATCCTCATTTTAATGAAAGCCCTGACAGTGTTAAGAATTAATTTTGTTGTGTTTTGTCAAATTACTGCTACTTCTCTATTCGTATCATAAATATTGAAGCAGCAAATAGCACAAGTGATTTTCTGTATTTACATTACAGTATAGTACATAAAGTATAGCATTTTAATTTCTGCACAAATAAAAACCATGTTAGTTACAGTACATGTTATACACAAATAGAGAAATCATCTGATGCCTGAGATTTTATTACACTCAATTTCTATTGCTACATTTGAAAGCAGCCAATACAGGAAAAGTACTTTATCATATTATGTTAACAGTAACTATTAGACTGTCACAATTTATGACAGGAAAGTTAAAAAAAAAAAGCAAAGGTCTTTTTTTGTTCAGTCATTATACTCAAAAGAAAAAAACCCCACAATCAAACAGAATTTGGAAAGAATCTAGCTTCTTAGATCTGTAAATGTAACAACATCCATAGAAAACTGAAGTAAATGACATAGTATATCCTGTGATATAGGAATATTGTACACAGATGGTGATGTTGGGGTGGAATGCCAACATACAGAATCTCAGCAATCATAGGCATAATAATTAATGACATTTCTAATAGCATAAAACCCCACAAACACTCATACTACACCATGGAGTGCTTGTCAGCAATATTAATCTAGAAAATAATTAGTCCCTGTAAAGTTCCTTCACACTATTTTACCAGATGGCCAGGGAAGATAGTCAGCTAAAATCATGCTGGTTCAGCACTGGAGGAAATGTCAAACAGTTCGTTATACTTTATACTATTCAATGCAAGATTTGGGTACTGAAAGTTTTAAATGTGATTTAATTCTCACAGGTATCCAAAACTCTTACAATATGTTTCAAAAATCCAAAGAAGTGATTAGCTTTCAAACATAACTCAAATATTTGCTTTCAAAAAATAGCAGGTTAAGATGTCTCACAAATATAATTGTGCAGTCTTTTTAACCCTAAAAGCTTATCTTCTGGTTACTGTTCTGTTTGTTTTATCACATTTAATTTATTAAGGTGCTACGGTTTAAAAAAATTTCTAGCATAGTAATTAATGTTCTCACAAGTATGAAATTTTACTATACACCAGGCAAGCCATGATTGTCTAGTGCAATGGTTCTCAAACTTTTGTAGTGGTGACCCCTTTCACACAGCATGCCTCTGAGTGTGACCCCCCTTATAAATTAAAAACATTTAACACTATTATAAATGCTGGAGGTGAAGCAGGGCTTGGGGTGGAGGCTGACAACCCCCCCCCCCCCCCATAATAACCTCGCAACCCCCTGAGGGGTCACGACCCCCAGTTTGAAAACCCCTGGTCTAGCGATACTTGAGAAAAGCTTAGGTGCGTCAATAAACTGTACAGCAGGGTTTCTCAAACAGGGGTCGCCGCTTGTGTAGGGAAAGCCCCTGGCGCCAGGCCGGTTTGTTTACCTGCCCCGTCCGCAGGTCCGGCCGATCACGGCTCCCACTGGCCGCGGTTCGCTGCTCCGGGCCAATGGGAGCTGCTGGAAGTGGCGCGGGCCGAGGGACTTACTGACCGCCGCTACCAGCAGCTCCCATTGGCCCGGAGCAGCGATCCGCGACCAGTGGGAGCCGCGATCGGCCGGACCTGCGGATGGGGCAGGTAACCAAACCGGCCCGGCCCGCCAGGGGCTNAAGCTGCTGGAAGTGGCGCGGACCGAGGGACTTACTGACCGCCGCTACCAGCAGCTCCCATTGGCCCGGAGCAGCGATCCGCGACCAGTGGGAGCCGCGATCGGCCGGACCTGCGGATGGGGCAGGTAACCAAACCGGCCCGGCCCGCCAGGGGCTTTCCCTACACAAGCGGCGACCCCTGTTTGAGAAACCCTGCTGTATGGTATATGGGATGATTACTTACTGAGGTGTATACAGGGCCGGCCTTAGACCAAATGGTGCCGCAGGCGAGGAACATTTTCAGTGCCTCCCTGTGACAGGGCGCTGGCTAAGAAGCTCGTCCCTGCTGGCTGTAGGAGCTAGCAATCCCTGGGACTGCAAGACTGAAGCTGTTGGTAGCTACAAGGTGGAGGGAAACTGTAAATAAAGAGCACGGGTGATTACACCAATGCAGAGGTCTCTGGATGGTTTGTGGGCACAGCAGGGGCAGAAGCGAAGAGGGGCCCAGCTGCATCCTGTTACATGTGGGGGCTTGTCCGGGATCCCGAGCCAATGGATGTGCTTGGCGGCCTGGAGATGGAGGAGACCCTGCAATGGGTCATAAAGCAGCAGGAGCAGAAGCAGAAGGCCCTGCAAGGCTTCCAGCAGTCCCATCAGGCCAGGAGACAGGCCTTGCTAACCTGGTAGGCAGAACAGCAAAAAAGCCTGCAGGACTTTATAAGACAGCAGGCCACCATGCAGCAGCAACTCCTGTAACGAATGGTGAGTCCCACAGTAGGGTATGGCACTCGGCCACCAGGTTTGGGACTCTGTAAAATGGGCCCGGCAGATGACCCGGATGCATTCCTCGGCAGGTTTGAGCGGGTAGCCATGGGCACCATTTGGGATCGAGCAACCTGGGCCCTACGTCTGGGTCCCTACTTAGCGGGCGAAGCTCAAGGAGCCTATATGGCATTGAGTGATGAACAGGCCCAGAACTATGAGGCGGTGAGGGCAGCCATCCTAGATTGGATGGGCCTGTTGGTGGAGAAATACCACCAAAAGTTCCAGTAGGCCAGGTGGACGGGGACCGTGCAGCCCCAGGCATTCGCACAGAGATTGATGGACTGGGCCACCTGCTGGCTGAGGCCCGAGATGCAAACAGTGGGGGAAACGGTGGACGCCCTCCTACAGGGCCACCCCGAGAATATCTGAGTCTGGGTAAGGCAAAATCAGCCAAGTACAGTCGATGTGGCGGTCAAGCTAACCAAGGAATACATGGAGGCAGATGTCATCTGAAGGGAGGGCCAACCCTGTAAGGACAGAGTGGGGGAAGAAACCGAGGGAACCCCTCCCTGGGAAAGGCCCGGAGAGGAAGAAGGAGGAACCCCGAGGAGCTCCTAGTCGAGTCGCTGGAATTGTTTCCTGGCAGTGCGAGTGGCCAGGACATAAAAAGGGAGACTGCCCAGACATGGAATGTGGGTGGGCCGAATTTTGCGGCTGGACTAATGCTGGAGAGCGGGAAAAAGGGCAGAGGCTGTCCACCATCCCGGTGAGAGTGGGGAGGAAGCTTTATAGTGTGGGGGGCTTGGTGGATATGGCTTCAGCCTGCTCGCTCGTCCAGAGGAGGCTGGTAAAACCACAATGGATAATTCCAGATGCACGGATGACCCTGGAGTGTATCCACGGGAACAGGAGATATTGCCCAGTGGCCCAGGTGCCCCTAGAAGTGTGGGGCAGATTTAAATGGAAGCAGATCGGGGTAGTAGAGGGGTTACCGTATCCCATTGTGTTGGGTACGGACTGGGGCCCTCTCACTGGAGGGAAAAGGAAAGGTTCCCCGAAGAAGGGGGTGGAGATCCCTGGACTGAGAAGCCCCAAAAGTGAGCCATGAGTTCTCCACACCAAACATTCACTAGTTCTGATAATATACTAATTGCAAGAAAATATTGAGGAGCATTAGTATTTAATAATTGGAACTCCCCTTTGAACAATATGCATGTTATAGTTAACATAACATATCCTATCACCATTAGCCATATTTTTGTGTGGTTTGTTTTCTTTGTGAGAGCAGTGAGCAATTCAAGCAGTGAAGCAATCAGTGAGTTGATAATTAAAAACTGCTCCTTTGCTCATTTATTTTGTGAACCTGAAGTTCAAGATTTTTTAAATTTTAGAAGAAATAACCCCCTGTGCACACGAGGGTTGACAGCATAATCTTTTTTTTAACTAACTTTTTTGGTTAGCCCAAAAGTAAGAAAACATGGAAATGTGAAAAATATTCACAGTCAAGCCATGCAGTGGAAAAATTGAGATAAGCACAAGTAAAGACTTTCTAGAAAGGAAAAAAGAAAAGAAAATGCTCTTCATGTTTTGTACTGAAGTGTTTTTGGATACAACAAAAATCCCACCTTCTGTTCAAGACAGAAATGCTTATTACTGCATAAGAATGACTTGCACCATACTCTACAACAGGGGTCTCAAACACGCGGCCCGCAAGCTCCTCCCGGCCCCACCCTGTTTACCTGGCCGACCAGCACCGGGGGCAGGGCAGGCTCCCTGCTTGCTTGNCCAAATCCTCTCTTTATTGCCCACAGCAATGATTTGCACTATATTTGATAATAGGTAGAGTGTATTAATGATATCAAAATGCGAAAACTGATTAGTCAATATTCAATATGTAGAGATATACCTATCTCATAGAGCTGGAAGGGACCCCAAAGGGTCATCGAGTCCAGCCCCCTGCCTTCACTAGCAGGACCAATTTTGCCCCAGATCCCTAAGTGGCCCCCTCAAGGATTGAACTCACAACCCTGGGTTTAGCAGGCCAATGCTCAAACCACTGAGCTATCCCTCCCCCCTAGTCAGTTCTGTGAGGCAGGGATAGCACACTGGAGTTATGTGCCATTATCACTATAAAGCTTTTGCACATCAGAAATAGGCATTGAAGTGAGAAGCGCTAAGCAATTAATTGTCTGTGTTGACCTGGAAGATCGGGTTATGATTACCATAGACCCTTTGGGTCATTGCCACATTGTGAAAATACAAGCTGAAGTGGGAGATCACATATAATATTAACCTGTCTTTCTTCTTCTGCTTACTGAGTGACATTCCTGTGTCTTTTACAGGAGGTTTTCTGGATCAGTTAAACCAGTGTAAATCCTGAATAATTCCACTTACTTCACATACACAGATGTAACTAAGAAAAGAATCTGTCCCTTAAGGCTCAGTGGGACCCCAGCACATCAGGTGACATCCCGGAAGGGGGTCCAACCCATCAAAATCAGATTAAGCTGATCAGAATAATCAGATATTCAGCCTAGCTGAGATGGCCATTAGAAACTGATCTCACTAACAACAAATTTGAGGCCATTGGATCCAGCAGTTGGAACCTAGGAGGAGAGATTATGGTAAAGCAGCAGTTCCCCAACGGTGGGTCCTGACCCCAAATGGGGTCACGGTGATGACTAGCGTGTCGAAGACACCATTTTGCTCCACACAGCATAACCACGCATGCATGATGCATGTGAGGACACAATGCAGGGAAGACACCATTTTGCTCTACAATATGACATCCTCCACACAGCATGACCTTGCATGCCCTATATGTATGAGGTCATGCTGTGCAGACGATGCCACACGTATAGTGCTTGCAATGTCACACCGTGCGGACGACTCCATTTTGCTCTACAGAAATGTGTCCTCCATGCTGTCTGAGGTGCCAGGAGGAAATAATGCATTAAAATGGTGTCATGCCAGCAAAGTTTGGGAACCCCTGTGGTAAAGTGTAGAGCAGAGCGCCACAATGATAATGATTAGTCACTGAAAGAAACAAAAATATATGGAGAACAAAGCAGACAGTAGAGCTCGTTAGAAAATGAGAAAAATACTGTGCCTTTTTTCCTCCCTATAAGTCACATTTGTCTTTAAAATTCGTGGTGGGGGGAATCGTTAGCTCAGTGGGCCAAGACTCTCCCCCTCACAGATTTCTCTTTCAGAGCTATCAGGCAAAAAAACATTACCTTTGGGCTACATGGCCTCTTTAAATGTGACATGTCTTCCATGACATCAATCAGCTCAAGAGACATCCAACACCCAGTCCAGAAGCACATCCCAATGTAACTCCTATGCCACATTCCACATCTAGGCAGGGGACTGGACTGAGACCAGCATTGTGTAACCCTTCTTCCAGGTGAAGCCAGCAGTAACAAGGGCCGGGTTCAGTATCTAGGGGTTCCTTTTCAACAATACAACACAAAACCGGCTCAAGCCCCCACCCAGTGACCTGGGACAATTACACACCACCCCTGGGCAGAGGCAATACTTCCCCTCTCGCAAACACAGAGTCTGAGTGTAGCAAAAACTTTTAATAAAAGAAGGGAAGTAACTCAGCATTAATTTGGGAAAACACCGCAACTAGGGTTCATAAACACAAACCATGAGCAAAAGACCCACCCCCAAGTAAGTTGGGCAGTGTCCTTTTCCCCTTAAGTCCAGCAACCCAAAAGTCCCTTTAACATGCCTTTCCCTTCTCTGTACCCCACTCACAGTTGCTCTGTACCCCACTCTTGGCCAGTGCAGCCCCAGAGTTCAGAGGTTCATTTGCAGAGTTCACCTCCCACCCTGTGTAGAAGGCGGGGGGGGGGTAAGGAGGCACCTTACACGCTACACTGCTCTGGCCCTCTCCACCAGATTCTCTGCTGGCCGCTTGCCACACCCAGGGCCGGCGGTCGCCTAGGGCACTACTATTTTGGGGGCGCCTGCGCCCCCACCGCCCATAAAAATTTGGGGGCGGGACCTTCCGCCGCCGCTGTTGGGNAGAAGGCGGAGGGGACGGGGGGTAAGGAGGCACCTTACACGCTACACTGCTCTGGCCCTCTCCACCAGATTCTCTGCTGGCCGCTTGCCACACCTCTCCACCAGCCACCTTGCTGGTCACACCTCTCCGCCAGCCACCCTGCTAGCCGCTTGCCACACCTCTTCGCCAGGTGCCCACTCACCAAGATGTCTTCAGGCCCCCTCCCACACACTTAACACAGCTCTCAGTGATTTCAGCTGTTAGTGGGGGAGCCTCACTGCTGGTGCACACTGTGCAGTCTCTTGCAATAGAGATACTGCCCCAAAGTAGGTCAAATACTTAGACCTAGGTATCAGTGATTTCAGCTCTGCAGTATGTAACAAGACTCTCAATTGAGTCTAAATTAGTTCTTTTATCATAGACAGAAGAAGGGTCAAATGGTGTCTGGGACCGTTAAACAGGGCCCACAACACCAGGTACCTGTCCTCACTCTCTCTCAACTCACTGGGCTTTGGAACCCATGTCCCCTGCCTAGTGAGTGCTGATCAGTTGAGGGTGAGTCCCTCCATTGGGGTATGCCAGGTACAGTTCTGCTGCCCTCGATTTACACAACAAGGATAGCAACCCTTTATTACTCCTGCCCCAATAACAAGGAGACTGGGAATCCAAAACCAGCCAGAAGTGATCATTTGGGCAAGCAGTCCCATCATGCTGAGCACCTAGGCAGGGTGGGTGTGTCCATGCAAATGAGATCAGCTTCTGAAGTCTTTTTCCACAACTCACCACTAGATTTCAGGGGAGAGCTCAGCCAGACTCCGCTTGCAATTGTGTACCCACTTTCCACGGAGAAAGTGCTATCCTCTCTCAGAAAAGAGAGGGCAGTTTTCATAGCAAGCACCTGTGGAGGCGAACCTAGGCTGCGCTGTAGCCATCAGTACAAGAAGAGAAACAAGATCAAGTACAATAAATAGTTTTTGCCATATGAAAAATTGTGATTTTTTTTTATCATGAGCATAAATACTTCTGAAAGGGGTGAAATTTGGAGCACAGGCATAAGTTTCTTTATGATCCTTTGTAAAACAGACAGTAGGGTTTCTAGATGGAAGAATTACTATGTGAATTAACAATGCTTTCCCAACTGAAAACAAGTACTTATCACTTTCAATTTCAATTGACTAAAACAATGAAAATTTGATAGGCAATTCATGTAACACACACTGATTCTCTCAGTTGAAGAGACATAATTCTTTTTTAAATTATGGAATAGCAGTATCTGTGTTTACTGTGGAATAAATTCAGAAATGAACGGCATAAAAATGAACTGAAGGGACGAGTCACAAAGCATTCAGTCACACAAAATTTACTAAGTTACACACTGTTTATCTACTGGTATATGCCATAAGAAGTAATAATTTAAATAAACAGCTTCTTTAGTAAGTAGTAAAGTGCTATTGATCTTCCAGCCTCACAGCACATTCTGTAATCATAAATCAGGGTTATTCTCAACCTTTATTAATTTGCAACTTTGGGAGGCACTTCAGAAACAGCACATTAAAAAGGACTGCACTTTGAATTTTGGTTTCCCTCTAACATCTGTCTCTGCTGCAAGACCTAATTTATTCTTTTTTCATTGATCAAACTTTTAAACACAAACAAGCCATTTTTATTTGTTATATATATTGTGAAAAATGTTCTGCTGTAAATTAACATCCACAGTGCACCAAGAAAGTCCACAAGGGCATTCGACGGAGAGATATACTACAAAGTTTTTAATCAACAATACTGGCATTTCTGAGAGGGATGAGGAAACTAATGAAATCAGTAGGAGAAAAATCTCAAACCAAACTTAAACCATTTTTTGAGGTTCATTCAGATTCCATGTCCTCTCCTGACTAGAGATAGATTATCCAAAAGTGGCCCCTGCAGGCCTCAAATGTTATCTGCTATGTCGTCTTCTTGCATAAGGAGAAACCAGAAATGCACTGTCCCTTTTGGTGAATCTTTCCGCTCTTCAGAAGACCCTGCTATCCTTTCTGGCTTCAGGGCGTCCTTTTTCAGGAGTTGCCAGGCTGTCCACTGATTTAAATCCATCACGCTGGAGCTCATACCTTCCACCCAAGGGACTCCATTGTTAATGCATAATGAGGGAGAGGATTTGAGATCCCAAGGCTGGATCTGCTATCCTTGTGCGAAGGGATTTCACAGTACTGTGGGTGAGCCCTGGGATACAGGTTACAGAATGCCTTTTAAAATTTTTAAATGACAAATGAGTGGAACCCAGCAGAGGGACTGGGCCATGCTACTTTTTGAGGACACCCACAGAAAACATGAGTGGGTCATCAGCCTGACCCACAAAGAGAAACGATGCTTTATAAGGGGTTGGGCTAGCAGCAGGTTCCGGGCCCACCCTGAGAGAGTAAGAACATCCACCCCAGAGGGATAATAGGCTGCCAGTCTCTTCCTCTCTCTCAAGAAGAAAAATACAGCAAGGAGAAGAGTCCAGGCCTGTATGTGGGACAGTGTCAGTTGAGGAAGTGGAGGGGAGGGCTATAGGGTTTGATGGAGCCTTCCTGGACCAGACTTGTCCTCCTTCCAACATTTTAATATGTTACACTTTGCTAACTGCTGGGCATATTTTCTGCTGATAAACATTTTGGTGAAAAATGACACCATTTCTCATACCAAAAGTATGGGAATTCTAAGAAAAAATTACAAATCAAATTCTGTCATAAGCTGTTTCAGCATTAATGCAAATCATTAGTGTTTAACTGTAATGTGTATACATCTAGTTTGTGTTAATCTTCTGATGTGGATAAGTGGTTCACAATTTCCTTAAACTATACTACTTTATTGCTTGTGTCAACGATTATGCTAATTTTCAGGATGCCGTACACCAGCAGAAGATGGCTCAGAAATGCCACTCTTTATTCAGAACTGTGGGCAAGGTGATGGCCTTCCCCAGGGGAACCCACAGGAAGGGGGAAAAAAAAAGCTCTGAGGGTCCCTGTGATGGGGTGGACTAGGCCCTGAGGCCCCCTGCTGGAGGCCTTGTGGCCCTGCCACACTCCTCCCCAGAAAAAGGGCAGTAGGGAGATCCTCCAAGCTGCCTAGAGCAGCTGTGTGGGAAGCAGCCAATCAGCAGGCTAATATAAAAAGAGCTTCAGGGCCAGAGTGACTTCAGTTCCCTGCTAGAGCTGAAGGAGAATGGATGGTGCTCTGGGCTGGCTGCTAGGACTCCACCAGGACAAGGCCCTGCGGCAAGGGTGAAGAATATGCTGAAGCCATGGGGAAGTGGCCCAGGGAATTGTAGCAGCATTGCAGTGTATTTAAAGGGACATGGTGGATGGCTGCTATCTATAGGGTCCCTGGGCTGGGATCCGGAGTAGAGGGCGGTGCACCTGCCCCCCGCCCCCCAGCCACTGGGAAAAGTGACCTGGACTTTGATGCACCTCAGAAGGGTAACTGAACTCTTTTAGTGGCCCAGCTGAAGAGCTGGGGCCAGAAAGGCCCAGAGAGGTGAAAAATCTCCAGGGAGGGAGCTCTGGGGGATGTGGCCCCACACCAAGCTGGGCCTGCTTAAAATGCAGGGATAATTCGAGGAAGCCCAGAAGGGGCTGAGACACAGTTAGGCCAGGGTACTGTGATAGGCCCTGCTGGACTGATTGAAGAGTGAGCCCCAGGATAGGGTTGCAGATTGAAGAACCTTACAGTGGGTGCTGACATAGGCCCCCTGTTGGACTTATGCCCTGGAAAGGGTTTGCTTTACTTTTATCACGCAGAGAGATAGTGTGTGACTTGGCTGGAGGGCTGAGTCACCGAAGACCCACCACAAATAGAGAGAGAGTGTGTGCAGGCACACGCACTCAGCCAGGAGGCGCTCGTGAGAGGTGAGTGCGGCCCCATTACAGTCCCCTCTTCATTTCCTACAAATTCATCTGTTGGAGGTGGGATTTGCCTCCCTACAGAAGAAAGGGGTCTGGCCTCTTGGGACATCAGCAATGTGGCTTCTTCATCAGCCAGACAGTGCAGATGTTTTGGAGGGCTTCTCACATCTGGACAGTATGACCTTTCTGAGTGCAATCCAGACAAATGAGGAGCTGGCACCCTTCCCCTGAAACCTTGGTGCCTCACAATGCCTTGCTGCTGTAGCTCTCAGCTGGGTCACTGACAAACGACCTGCCAGCATGCAAGTCACACCCTGAGTGTCTGTGTATAGCTGCAACCTGCCAGCCACACTTCAGTTACACTCTGGCTTCCACCAGCCTGGGTTACCACATGCAGGGTGAGCCCAACACACTCCGAGTCCTGGATTTTTCCCTTAAAAAAAGGTTATTCTGCGCTGCATTGTCCAGCTCTCTGCTGGACAGTTCAGCTAAATGTCCATTGTCGCTGTAAGGGAAAAATATACCAAAATTTGCCACCCTTAAATGGAGTTACCCACACAGTTCACAACATTGGATTAATTTTGAGTAAAGAACAAACAAAAATGTATTTAACTACAAAGAGTACAAGTAATAAGGCATTAAAGTCAGAAATGGTTGCAAGATAAAATGCTTTCTAAACTTAACAAACTAGACTTGGTTTAAGGTGAAGCTCTTACCACAGGTTCCCAGTATCATTGCTGCCCAAGTCCATAGGCTGTTTCTTTTGTCTTCTTAGGTAGAAAAAAGAGGACAGAGAGAGAACTTAGGCTGTTTTTGCTCCGCACTTTTATAGTTCACTCACCCTTTGAAATGCATTTCCCTGAGAGTGACCCCTAGAAAAAGTTCTTTCCAGCTGAGGGCAAGGAGGCATGGAGTCTCCTGGGGGGGAGGTTTCATGCTGTTATTTGCTAAGACATGGTCTGTTTGTTCTTGCCCCCTTCTCTTGCCAAAGAATGGCTACTTGATAGGTGATGGCCCATCATTTTTGATGATTCCTGGCTGAGGCATCAGTCTTTGAGAAACAGGTTTACCCATATCCCAGACTTGTTGTGTAAACATGCTTCAGTCATGATTTCAGCTTATGTTCATAGCTTTACAAATGTTGCTACATACATTTTTACCATGATATTATTGACCAGCAAGTTATTAGTTTTCAAATGATACCTTACAAGGCACACTTTGTATTACACAAGATTATTACAATGGTGTGTAGAGTGTGATGACATGGGTGCATTCCATCACAGGCAGTCCCTGGAATTCCCCTTAGGGGAGGGTTCCCCACTCTTGCAGAGATTTTGCAGAAAAGTAAATACATCCTCAGTTTATATTAACTTCCCTGCAAAATCCCCACAGGTTGCCATTGGGGCACTATATATCTAGTGGATGGTGCATGACACAAGAAGGGTGGCACCCGGCACATACCAGATCATAGTTCAAGGGGTGGAGATGTTAGTGGCGTAAAACATTCATTTCTCAAATCAGGTCTTGGCAGGTATGTGAAGGAGAAATTGATTTTCAGCTGTTTGGTTTTTCCATAATATATAATGTTACTTGGAACTTTTAAGTCTAATAGTATATGTATAATGTACTTGGATGTAAAATAACTTTATGTCCAAGTTCATTATAAAGTATTACTAGTTATTTCAGTCATTTCATATGAACATGGAATATCCCAAATTCAGGGTGATATTATAATATCAATTTCTAAGTAGAACTCTCCACTTGAAATCAATGGGGGAGTGCTGCTTGAAAACTTGACACAATACAGCCTAAATTTACCCAACTCTGTTTCAAATAAAAAATTGAAACAGGAAGTTAAATAAAGCTTTAAACTCTGCCAGTGTTCCAACTTCTACACCACCCTTATTCAGAATCACCACCAGACTGGCACAGAAGACTTGGGATAAAATTAGGATAGCCTTGAATTTAGAAAACGTAGAGATAGTGGAATAATGTCAGAAACATAATTTCAGGGGAAAGTACATAAGAACATAAGAAAAGCCGTACCGGGTCAGACCAAAGGTCCATCTAGCCCAATATCTGTCTACCGACAGTGGCCAATGCCAGGTGCCCCAGAGGGAGTGAACCTAACAGGCAATGATCAAGTGATCTCTCTCCTGCCATCCATCTCCATCCTCTGACGAACAGAGGCTAGGGACACCATTCTTACCCATCCTGGCTAATAGCCATTTATGGACTTAGCCACCATGAATTTATCCAGTCCCCCTTTAAACATTGTTATAGTCCTAGCCTTCACAACCTCCTCAGGTAAGGAGTTCCACAAGTTGACTGTGCGCTGCGTGAAGAAGAACTTCCTTTTATTTGTTTTAAACCTGCTGCCTATTAATTTCATTTGGTGACCCCTAGTTCTTGTATTATGGGAATAAGTAAATAACTTTTCCTTATCCACTTTCTCAACATCACTCATGATTTTATATACCTCTATCATGTCCCCCCTTAGTCTTCTCTTTTCCAAGCCGAAGAGTCCCAGCCTCTCTAATCTCTCCTCGTATGGGACCCTCTCTAAACCCCTAATCATTTTAGTTGCCCTTTTCTGAACCTTTTCTAGTGCTAGAATATCCTTTTTGAGGTGAGGAGACCACATCTGTACACAGTATTCGAGATGTGGGCGTACCATGGATTTATATAAGGGCAATAATATATTCTCTGTCTTATTCTCTATCCCCTTTTTAATGATTCCTAACATCCTGTTTGCTTTTTTGACCGCCTCTGCACACTGCGTGGACATCTTTAGAGAACTATCCACAATGACGCCAAGATCTTTTTCCTGACTCGTTGTAGCTAAATTAGCCCCCATCATGTTGTATGTATAGTTGGGGTTATTTTTTCCAATGTGCATTACTTTACATTTATCCACATTAAATTTCATTTGCCATTTTGTTGCCCAATCACTTAGTTTTGTGAGATCTTTTTGAAGTTCTTCACAATCTGCTTTGGTCTTAACTATCTTGAGTAGTTTAGTATCATCTGCAAACTTTGCCACCTCACTGTTTACCCCTTTCTCCAGATCATTTATGATCTACCAGGAGATGTGGATGAGAGAGAATGAACCACACGTGACGGATGTTAGTCACATCACTCGATGCACTACTGGAAGCTGCTCAGAAACCATGGTGATGAGTGGTATATGAACCTATAGAATAGAACCATCAGATCTTCAGCCCCTGTCTTTCCAGATGGGCAATAAGAGACTCTTCTGTAAAACTCTCCTACAAATTTACAATGGCAAAGAAAAAAACAACAAACCAACCAATCTTAGTGTCTGGAAGGTAGTGAGAATTGGTTTGGGCACCTGTAAAGCGTTATAAGATTCTGTGAAGAAACAGAAAGTCAGCCAGCCACCTTCCCTTCTTCCACACGTTGTTTGAGATGAAAGCTTCAACAACCCCCAAATTGCATCTCTAACACCAATACTTTATCTCCCTCAGACTGAGACTTTTTGGGGAATGTCTTTTCTTTTTTTATTTCTGTGCCACTGACACAGAACCCTTGATCATTTTAATTCACACCTCATGTCATTATCATTCTTTACTACCATTACTGTATCTTCTTGTTACTTTTCTCTCTACAGTATTCTACAGTAGTGAGTGAAAAATTGTAAGGAGAAAATTACAATAATTACATTCTTACATGAAATGATGAGCTGTAAGCATCCAGATTTCTCTTTTTCAAACCTACCAAACTTCCAAGGAAAATCTAGTTACTAAGGTATGTAGAAAGGCATGGGGGCTTGGATTATCAGAGGGGCCTAACTCCCTTAAGCAACAGAGAGTCCTGTGGCACCTTTAAGACTAACACGGCTACCCCTCTGATTCCTAACTCCCTTAGGCACCTTTGAAAATATTTGCCACGGTCAATATAGATGCTAGACATTTATTAAGGTCCTAGAGAAGACAAGTCTTCTACTAGACATTTCATTCACTTCTTATGATTGAGGTACAGCTACTTCAGGGCCGGACTCTGCTACCCTTACTCAAACTGCATAGTGCCTGCAAGTTGTCCCACTGATTTTAATGGAAATACTTGTGGAGTGAGGTACTACTGAATGTAAGGGTGGAAGAATCTGGCCCTTTATTACTAAAACGCTACCAGTTACAGCCCCAAAAGTCATACAAATATAGAAGGGAATACGTAGTGTTAGGCATATGAAGAAGAATTAGACCTAATGAGCATATTTACATCCCAAATCTTCATAATTTGGTCCATTCAGGAGAGTTTTCCTTATCTTGGTAAATGCAAGAATTATACACAAGATAGGGCGATGTTAATTGTTTTATTGAGTTTGCAAGATAAAGTAAGCTCTTACAAGTCAGATGCTTCTAAACTGACATCTGCCTGCAGCACATACATGAGCTTATTTAATACAAAGCATGAAACACAGTCAAGATAAAAGGAATTATCAGTTTTTACTCTGCTGTGTGAAAATCATTTAAAAATAGACTACATTTTGCTAATGGCAGTGGTTCTTTGGCTAGAAGGCATCTGGTACATTTTCCAAGTCCAGATCATGAAAGTGTAGTATCCAGAACAAGTATCTATTATCAGGTTATTATTTTATAAATCCTTTACTGGGGCTCAATATCCTACAGTGGGAGGGGAATAGGCTCTCTATCCAATAACGTATGTCTTTTCCAGCTCTAACTTCCACATTACCTGATATTACGATTCCTGCCACATCAGAGACATTGTTCCTCTCCTACAGCCATCTCATCCTCTTTATCATTGGAACAGCTGCTTACCCTGTGATTTCAAAATGCTGAGTTCTTGGTTTTACCAGGATTTTGTTTGGTTCCCCCCATGGAAAGCCCAGGTAGGGGTTAACATTATTTTAAATATTAACATAAAAATGAAAAATAATAAATAAGAGTGGCTCTTATTTTAAAATATGGCTCACTCTGAACCAATGGAGAGACGTACAATACCCACCTTACATTTAGGGGTAGATCATGTTGTGTGCTGTACCAGCGTGTTCCTCTTCCTTCATGTGCAAGCAGGGAGTCAGGGACAGTACTTGGTCCTGCTAGTGAAGGCAGGGGACTGGACTCAATGACTTTTCAAGGTCCCTTCCAGCTCTATGAGAGAGGTATATCTCCAAATAGTTTCCTTTTTTTTTTATTGTGAATAAGCTATCATAAAAAAGCAGCTATCCATGGCTTTGCATACTTTTGAAATAATATTAAAACGATAAAAGGCTGCAGAAAATATAAATTCAAATACAATTAAATCAAAACTTTGTACAACTAAATTCCAAAAATAATCCCCTTTCCACAAAAGTCCAGGAATACAGATGGGTTTTACACTAGGTGAGGTGATACATGGTCAGTCGTCATATTGACATACAGTTTGGCGTTATCAGCATATTGAATATAGAATCATAGAAATGCAGGGCTGGAAGGGACTTCAAGAGATCATCTATCCATCTCCTCCACACTGAAGCAGGATTGTGTACCCTAGACCATCCCTGACAAATGTTTGTCTAACCTGTTCTTAAAAACCTCCCAGTGATGGGGATTCCACAACCTCCCTTGGAAGCCTATTCCCGTACTTAACTATCCTTTTAGTTAGAAAGTTTTTCTAATATCTAACCTTAATCTCTCTTGCTGCTGATTAACTGAGTCCTTCTTGGTCTTCTCTCAGTGGATATGGAGAACAATTGATCACCATCCTTGTTAGGATATGTAAGGGTTAAGTAAAGACCTGGGAAACCACTGGTGTCCTGACATGGTATTAGGGAGTAGAAGCCCGGGCAGGCACCATTTCTGCACTTGATAGATAAAGTGCCATCCCTCTCCCTTCCCTTCTGCTTGTTAAGAATTGATAAGCATTGCAGCTGCATAAGGAATGTGGGTGTCTAAAGAATACCCTTTGTGTAAAGAAGTATTATCTCCCCCTCCCTTCCTTTCCCAGCTACATAAACGAGCTTGGGGTCATGGCCCCTTCCTCCCTTCCCTGTGAACTGCTGATCAAGAGAATTTGTGGCTGTAATTACTGCAAAGAAATGTATCTTCAAGGTAAAAATGTCTGTAGAATATGCTTTATGCTGTAAACAGTAAACAGGGGCAGGGATAATTATATTCAGCATATAGCTATTAATATTCATTGTATGGGCATTCATATTACTCAATAAGGGTGTTGGGGGTGTTGTAGTAAATATAGGTATTTACATATTAACTTAGATAAAGGGTACGTCTACACTACGGGATTAGTCCGAATGTACGGAATTCGATTTTATGAAACCGATTGTATAAATTCGATTGTACGCGGCCACAGTAAGCGGATTAATTCGGCGGTGCGCGTCCATGTACAAAGACTAGCGTCGAATTCCAGAGCGTTGCACTGTGGGTAGCTATCCCATAGCTATCCCAGAGTTCCCGCAGTCCCCCCCGCCCATTGGAATTCTGGGTCGAGATCCCAATGCCTGATGGGACAAAAAATATTGTCGCGGGCGGTTCTGGGAACATCCTCCCCCTCCCTCCGTGAAAACAACGGCAGACAACCATTTCGCGCCTTTTTTCCTTGTTGAACTGAGCGGACGCCATACCTCGGCAAGGATGGATCCCGCTCAGCTCAAGTTTGCAGTCATGAACATTGTAAACACCACGCGCATTATAGTGCAGTTTATGCTCAACCAGGACCAGAAAAGCCAGGCGAGGAGGAGGCGGCTACGGCAGCGCGGCGACGAGAGTGATGCGGACATGGACATGGACACAGAATTGTCTCGCGCCACGGGCCCCGGCGCTTTGGAGATCATGTTGGCAATGGGGCAGCTTCTTGCTGTGGAACGCCGATTCTGGGCCCGGGAAACAAGCACTGACTGGTGGGACCGCATAGTGCTGCAGGTGTGGGACGATTCCCAGTGGCTGCGAAACTTTCGCATGCGTAAGGGCACTTTCCTGGAACTTTGTGACTTGCTTTCCCCTGCCCTGACGCGCCAGAACACCAAGATGAGAGCAGCCCTCACAGTTGAGAAGCGAGTGGCGATAGCCCTGTGGAAGCTTGCAACACCGGACAGCTACCGGTCAGTCGGTAATCAGTTCGGAGTGGGAAAATCTACCGTGGGGGCTGCTGTCATGCAAGTAGCCAAAGCAATCGTTGAGCTGCTGCTAAAAAAGGTAGTGACGCTGGGAGATGTGCAGCTCATTGTGGATGGCTTTGCTGCAATGGGATTCCCTAACTGTGGTGGGGCGATAGATGGAACCCATATCCCGATCTTGGCACCGGAGCACCAGGGCAGCCAGTACATAAACCGCAAGGGGTACTTTTCTATGGTGCTGCAAGCAATGGTGGATCACAAGGGACGTTTCACCAACATCAACGTGGGATGGCCGGGAAGGGTTCATGACGCCCGCGTCTTCAGGAACACTAGTCTGTTTAAACGGCTGCAACAAGGGATTTACTTTCCAGACCGGAAAATTACCATTGGGGATGTTGAGATGCCCATCGTTATCCTTGGGGACCCAGCCTACCCCTTAATGCCGTGGCTCATGAAGCCATACACAGGCAGCCTGGACAGTAGTCAGGAGCGGTTCAACTACAGGCTGAGCAAGTGCAGGATGGTGGTAGAGTGTGCCTTTGGACGTTTAAAAGGTCGCTGGCGCTCGTTACTGACTCGCTCGGACCTCAGCCAAACCAACATCCCCATTGCTATTGCAGCTTGCTGTGTGCTCCACAATCTCTGTGAGAGCAAGGGGGAGACCTTTATGGCGGGGTGGGAGGCTGAGGCAAACCGCCTGGCCGCTGATTACGCGCAGCCAGACACCAGGGCGATTAGAAGAGCACACCGGGAAGCGGTGCGCATCAGAGAAGCTCTGAAAACAAGTTTCATTGCTGGCCAGGCTCCTGTGTGAAAGTTATGTTTGTTTGTCCCTGTTGAAAACCCGCCCCCTTGATTCACTCATTCCCTGTAAGCAACCCACCCTTCCCCCTTCCCCCTTCGATCCCAGTTTGATTTGAAAAAAATAAAGTCAGTTTCGTTTACAACTCAAGAACTTTTTATTAACGGGTGGTAATGAACATAGGGAGAGAAATAACCAGGTAGTCCGGGTGGGGTTTGGGAGGAGGGTAGGAGTGAAGGAACAGGGCAGGAAAAACATTCAAAATAATGAGAGCCTTTTGCTTGGGCTCTCTAATGGGGTGGAGTGGCAGGGTGCACGGAGCCTCCCCCCCCGCGTTCTTACACGTCGGGGTGAGGAGGCTACGGGACTTGGGGAGGGGGGAGGGCGGTTATAGAGGGGCTGCAGCGGCACTCGGTAATCCTGCAGCTGCCGTTCCTGGAGCTCCACCAGACGCCGGAGCATGTCTGTCTGCTCACGCAGCAGCCCCAGCGTTGCATCCCGCCACTTCTCGTCTCGGGCGTCCCTCCTCTCCTCACGTTCGTCCCTTCTCTCCTCACGTTGGTCCCTTTTCTCCTCCCGTTGGTCCCTCATGTCCTCCCGTTGGTCCCTCTTCTCCTCACGGTCACTGGCCTCTTTCCGGAATTTTAATACAGTGTCCTTCCAGTCATTGAAATTAGCTCTCTCATCCCGGGTCGATTGCATAATTTCCGAGAACATGTC
Organism: Platysternon megacephalum; assembly: GCA_003942145.1. NCBI lineage: Eukaryota > Metazoa > Chordata > Testudines > Platysternidae > Platysternon > Platysternon megacephalum. The sequence goes on from QXTE01000047.1 coordinate 100,419, forward strand.
GTCTCGCGTGCGTCTCTTTCGCCGCCTTATCTGGGAGAGCCTTCGGGCCGGGGGCGGGAGGATTGAAAAATTTGCAGCTGCAGGAGGAGGGAAAAAAAGGGAGAGAAGTATGTAAAAAGATACATTTTATAGAACAATGCTTATACTCTTTCACGGTGAACACTTTTCACATTACATAGCAATGTACAAGGTCGCATTTTGCATCTTATATTGAGTGCCCGCGGCTTTGGTGTTAGAGATCACAGCAGACGCAGGGCCGGGCAACAGAATTCGGCTTGTATGCAGCCATGGTAAGCCATTGTCCTGCGGCTTCTGCATTAAATCAGCGCCCTCCTTTCCCATAGCAAGCAAAGCCCTTTACGTGCTGCGGTTTTCCTGTTACCGTGCAGCATCAGATAACATAATAACCCCCACCCACCACCCATTCAATTCTGTGGGATGATCGGTTGACCCCCTCCCCCCACCACGTGGCTGGTATCATGGAAGATCCATGCAGATAACAAACTAGCCCCCCCATCCACTTCTGTGGGATGATCGCGTTACCCCTCCCCCCACCGCGTGGCTGGTATCAGGGAAGACCCCTGCTAGCCAAACGCGAAAACCTCAGCGCCATTGTCCACCCACTCCCCCCCGCCCGCTTGGCTAACTGCAGGGAAAGATTTCTTTTCAGCTACAGGCAAACAGCCCAGTAGGAACGGGGCCACCTCTGTCCCCTTAATTACATTCCCGTATTTCAAACAGGTTACCCTGAACGATATCACTCTCCTGAGGATAACACAGCAAGATAAAGAACGGATGTTGCTTGAATGCCAGCAAACACCGGGACCATACGCTGCCAAGCTTTGTCAAGCAATGATACCGGATTACTTGCTGCTAGCATGGCGCGGTCAAGTGTCCTACCATGGAGGACGGAATAAGGCTGCCCTGCCCAGAAACCTTCTGGAAAAGCTTTTGGAGTACCTCCAGGAGAGTTTCATGGAGATGTCCCTGGAGGATTTCAACTCCATCCCCAGACACGTTAACAGACTTTTCCAGTAGCTGTACTGGCCGCGAATGCATCCCAAGTCCCCAGGGCAAATTAATCATTAAACAAATACTTGTTTTAAACCATGTTTGATATATTTGAAAAGGTACACTCACCAGAGGTCCCTTCCAGGGGGTCTGCGATGCCGCCTTGGGAGGGTTCGGAGGGCACTTCGGTCAGGGTCAGAAACAGCTCCTGGCTGTCGGGGAGAATGGAGTGCTGTGTGCTCTCCACAAGTTCGTCCTCCTCCTCCTCCTCCTCTTCCCCGTCCGCAGATTCGTCATTCAAGGATGAGATTAACCCCTCCTCGGAGTCCACGGTCAGGGGTGGGGTAGTGGTGGCGGCCCCCCCGAGAATTGCATGCAGCTCCTCGTAGAAGCGGCATGTCTGCGGCTCTGCCCCGGACCGTCCGTTTGCCTCCTTGGTTTTCTGATAGGCCTGTCGGAGCTCCTTCACCTTAATACGGCACTGATAGGAGTCCCGATTGTGGCCTCTCTCCATCATGCCCTTGGAGATCTTGTCGAAAATTTTTGCATTCCGTCTCTTGGAACGCAGTTCTGCGAGCACGGAATCCTCTCCCCATATAGCGATCAGATCCAGTATCTCGCGTGTGGTCCATGCTGGTGCTCGTTTGCGGTTCTCGGACTGCATGGCTACCTGTGCTGTTCAGCTCTGTGTGGTCACCTGTGCTCACCAGGCTGGGCAGACAGGAAATGAAATTCAAAAGTTCGCGGGGCTTTTCCTGTCCAACTGCCCAGAGCATCCGAGTTTAGATTGCTGTCCAGAGCGGTCACAATGGTGCACTGTGGGATAGCTCCTGGAGGCCAATACCTTCGAATTCCGTCCACACTAACCCTAATTCGAACCAGCAATGTCGATTTCAGCGCTACTCCCCTCGTCGGATAGGAGTACAGAAACTGATTTTAAGAGCACTTTAAATCGAATGAAATGGCCTCGTTGTGTGGACGGGTACAAGGTTAATTCGCTATAACGCTGCTAAATTTGAACTAAAATCGTAGCCTGTTCATTCTCTAACAATCCTCTTAACAACCTTCCACATATTTGAAGACTTATGTCCCCACTCATTCCTCCCTTCTCCACACTAAACATGCCTAATTCTTTCAGCCTTTCCTCCTGGGTATTTTTTTCCAAACCTCTTATTATTTTTGTTGATCTCCTCTGGATTTTCTCTAATTTGTCCACATCTTTCTTAAAATATCCAGTTTTGGGTAGGAGATATTTTAATATGGACCTTAACATCACAGCATTGCTCTTTTTATTGAACTCTTCAGAACACTATACAGGGAGAATGGAAATTGATTATATAAAATGTAAGAAGGGATAACTATTTATTATTTCTATTAGAGTGTCTGTTAGAGGCCCCATTGTGCTAAGCACTCTAATTCACAAAGAAAAAATGGCCTTACAAATCTGAGACTATGAAAAGTTGTATTAGCAGGAGTGTTGTAAGCAAGACATGAGAAGTAATTCTTCCACTCTATTCTGCACTGATTAGGCCTCAACTGGAATATAGTGTCTAGTTCTGGGCGTCACATTTCAGGAAAGATGTGGACAAATTGGAGAGTCCAGAGAAGAGCAACAAAAATGATTAAAGGTCTAGAAAACATGGTCTATGAAGGAGGATTGAAAAAAACTGGGTTTGTTTAGTCTGGAGAAGAGAAAATAGAGGGGACATAACAGTTTTTAAAGTACATAAAAGGCTGTTACAAGGACAAGGGAGAAAAATTGTTCTCCTTAACCTCTGAGGATAGGACAAGTAGCAATGGGCTTAAATTGCAGCAAGGGCGGTTTAGGTTGGATATTAGGGAGTTTTTCCTAATTGCCAGGATGGTGAAGCACTGGAATAAATTGCCTAGGGAGGTTGTGGAATCTCCATCATTGGAGATTCTTGAGAGCAGGTTAGACAATCACCTGTCAGGGATGGTCTAGATAATATAGTCCTGCCATGAGTGCAGGGAACTGGATTAGAATCATGACCTCTAGATGTCCCCTCCAGTCTTACCATTCTATGATGAAACATACAAAGAGTGGAGGAAGAGGAACACAACAGAACTAGGTACACATTTTATATAAACTACAGTATATTAATTCACTCAGTCATTTCACTGGTACAGTATCATGTTTATTGCTTTCTTTATATATAGCTATCCAGCTGTGTGCAATCAAAGACTATTTATGTAGCTTTAAGTACATCATAAAGGCAATACCTTTTTTATTAGTGACTAATTCTTCTGTGTTGTACTTTTACAAAGCTACTTTTCTGGAACAAAAATACTTGTCTTTCCTTTTTACACTAAAAGTTATAAATATGGCTCGCCACTGGAGTTGTGTGTTATACAATAGAGGACTTTTAACATTTTCTTTATCTAGACGGTAGAAGTGACAGTTCAACAGGACTATATCAGCACAATCTAAAAGCTGAACAATTTTGATAATGCAATTGATTCCTTACAGCATGGTGCCAGGGAAGAGATTATAGAGACTCACTAGGATTAGAACCCATAGGACTTGATTGTGAGCTCAGTGCAAACCCAGAGTAATTTAATTGATACCACTGGCTCTAGATTTACACTACTGTAATGGAGATCAGAATCAAGCCCCATAATTTCCATTAAAAGACTGCCTTTCATTTTTTTCTTGCATAATTTCAGTATCATTCATATTAATTATTAACTTTCTAAAAAATAGAAGACAGTTTATTTCATGATTTATTGTTTTTAAACCATCTATTAGACACTGCAGAGACAAATAGTGCATTTTAAACTGCTAGGTACATTGCTAGCATACAGTTTGAAATGGTTTCCTCATTAAAAAATAAATATCATTCACTTAACCAAAAAAAGAAAAATCCATTGACTGAGATGACTCCTCATGCCACAAGAAAGACTTTAACATGATCAATGTGCCAAGTCCTTGACCCCCCAGCATAAGCAGGGCCCAAACTATAGATTAAGTGCTGTGTATCTCCATGGAGAACAGGAAAGAAAGAATCCTTCCAAGAACATTATCTGGTGACCCCTCCGTAGGAGATTTAGCCATTGGGTCGGTACAGCCACATCCTCTCCTTACCTTGTCCTGCCCCAACTCAGCCCCTAACATCCCCTTTGTGCTGCTGCAGAGAGCCACTGAAAACCATTGCTCCATGACCACCACAAGGGATGGACTGTGCCCCAAACAGACTTTCACACCTTGCATACTGAAATCACAGAGGCTCTGTTGAATTTAAGCCCACCCCCCACCACACACACACACACACACACACATATGAAGAATAAAGGATTTTACCTTATGTCGCTAGAATTGTATTTAAATTTGAAAACTGAAAGAGACAAACAACAAATTAAATGTGGCTGTGCAATATGTGTTCAATATGAGGCAATCTGGATCTATTCTCCTCATCCTGGGAGCTGCTGCAAGGTAGTTTCATAACACAGATGCGCCCCACAGGAATAATGATCATCCAAAAACAAGCAAGCCAGCAGGTACTCGCTTGTCAGCCTGTTTTCCATTTCTCCTCTCCTCTTCTTTCCTGCCTTGCCAGTAATATACCTGCCAACCCACTTTCTCTTTTCACCTCTTACGGGTTCCTAGTTCTTTTTACTCTATTTTATTTTCATCTTCCTAATATGATTGTATGCAGTGTTGTAGCCGTGCTGGTCCCAGGATTTTAGAGACTCTCTCACCAACAGAAGTTGGTCCAACAAAAGACCTACCTTGTCTCTCTAATATGATTAGCAGTTAGATAATATATATACATCTGCCAGTTGGATAGTATATGCATAATTTGAAACCACCCCCCCTCAATTCTCCATATCTTCAGTCAGCATGGGAATGGTTGGGAAGGAAGGAAAAAATATGGCTTCAAGCCACCTTTGAACGCCCTGGATTCTCAGCCCAGACTGTAAATTACAAGTGTGTGATGGGGTGTACAAGCCCCACAATGGTGAAGTGAGATTAAAGAGCAGCTCTGGGCCCAGAAGGCCCTGCCCAGCCACACCCGCTAGGCATACTCCCATTGGAGGCTGGGCTCAAAAGGGAGCAGCTAAATTCAGTCTGGGCAGTCAGAGCAGGGGAGAAGTCATGCACTGCAAGCTCCTGCAAAGAAGCCATCGGGGCTCTATGCCACCAAGACCAGGCCCCACTGCTGACCCGCCACAGACCCTTCACTCCACGGAGGCACTGATTGATGGGCCATGGCTGAGAGAGGAAGATCTGCTGGAGCACGATCAGAAAGAACTCCAGGGAGAATCCAGAAACTGATCAATTGTGCAGACAGAGGAACCGAAGACGGGGTAGGAAGTGGCCCAGGAACAGGCATAAGGGCATCTGCCCCTAAGCCACATATTTGAACTATTGTTCACAGGGCCCTGGTTTGGAAGCTGGTGGAACAGGGAGGGCCTGGGTTCCCCAACCTCAGCCACAGGTTCTCACCACTGGGTGTTACAGCCCAGACCATTGCCACTAGGTGGTACCGCCAGGTTTGGACCTCAGTGCCTCCTGACAGGCTGCTCTAATTTATGTTCTTATTGGCTCCCAATGGGCCATCCACCACCCAACACTAGCCAGAGCACAGCAGCACTCTGGTCACAATCCTACTTTCCTACATCACACTACAAGTTCTCCCCTATGCTAGGGACCAGGAAGGTGGGCAGCATAGAACCATTTCAGGAACTCTGTGGTTTCGGGGGAACACACCCTTTATGCTCTTGGTATTCTCTGGGGGCCATTTCCACTCGGTTTACTGCCTCTGCTGAATGAATCCATGTAGTTAATTCCTTTTTGAATAGCTACCTTTCAGATTTGATTGGTAGATATGGATTGTGTGTGATTTCTGAGAGATCACAATATCAGATGCGATTAAGGTCACAACCATTTAAGATTGGCTACACAAAAATCTTGTTTTGCTTTTGTTTTTCAAGAGCCATCAGTGACTGAGGCCAAAAGATAACTGAAGAAGAAATCCCTCAGCAGAAAATCTGTTTCTTCAGCAGGGCCAGCTCTAGGCACCAGCAAACCAAGCACGTGCTTGGGGCGGCACATTTTCAAGGGCGGCATTCTGGCTGTCTTTTTTCTTTCTTTTTTTTTTCTTTTCTTTTTTTGCTTCCGGCGGCAAAAGCCTAGAGCCGGCCCTAGCAGCAGCAGCGCGTTGCCCTGGGGCCGCTGCGGTTCACGCCGCGGGGGAGCAGCGCCTGCACCTTGAGCCTGGGCCAGGCAGGCTCCTAGTGGGGGACACTCGGGCTGGGGGCTGCCCCTCGGGGCACAAGGAGCCGCCTGCAGATGCCGCAGGGCGGCCGCCCCCCCAGTGCCGCAGCCAGGGCTGCGCGAAGTGGCCCGAGCCGCCCAAGGACTGCGGCCAGAAGCAGCAGTGGGGCCATAAAGGGCGGGGCGCTGCCGTGTGGGGCCCGCGTCCCGCTCTCCGGGGCTCCGCTCCCTCTGGGGCTACCCTGCCCCGACTCCTCAGCCCCCTGCCGGGGCGGTCCCCCAGCTCTGCACTCCCGGGTCCCAGCCGGTCCTGGAGGCAGCAGCCCTGGCTGGAGGGACCCTGGGCTGAGGCGCGGCCCGGGAGCCCTGCTGCTTACCCCGACCCTGCCAGCGCCGGACCAGCTGGAGGCGAGGTGGGAGCGGGCAGAGTCAGCACTGGTGGGGGGGGAGCCCAGGGCTGGGATGGCAGGGGGAGTGGGTGGGGTGAGGGGGAGAGCCCAGGGGTGGGGTGGGTGGGCGGCCAAAATTTTTTTTGCTTGGGGCGGCAAAAAACCTAGAGCCGGCCCTGTTCTTCAGTACAAACACAGAAACTCGCTCTAACCCATTTCAAGCCCAATAGGTTAATACACACAGAGTAGAATTGCATTCTATGTCCCACATTTATTTTTTCTTCAACTAAACAGGCACGTGTGACCTAATTCTCACACCGATTTTTATCTGAAAAGAGAAATCTCCATTCCACCAACTCTCAGGGATAACATCCACTCTGTGCCTCTCCTTGTCCTACATTATTAGCAGAGTACTTCCTACCATTAGACAAAAATTCCACAGACGGTTTTCATTACCAATGCCATGCTAATGGTGCCTTTTTGTACAAGCAGCAGCCCTTCTGTTGTCACTACCATTCTGAGGCTGGCAAACTATTGAGCCACACCTTTCAACAAATCAGCAAGGTCTTCAAACACATTCTGTAACTTTGTGGAAACAGTCTCACTAAATGGATTTGTGAGTCCTTCTCTAAGAGCAGGGCGTATGGGCAGCATGTAACAAAATGAAATTCAGTTAGGAAAAATACATTTTGGGGGGAAATTATGATTATCATAAAACATATATCTGGGAATTTACTTTGCACTTTACAAAACAGATGAGACGTGTTCCCTGACCTGAAATTCTTACAATCTAAGTTCAAGACAAGAAATGTATAGCCGCTAGTCTAACACAGGATCTACAGGGTATTAAGGCCATGTCTACACTAGGAGCCAGGGGTGTGCAGAGTACAAACCCACTCAGGTTTGGTACTCCGCATGGCTAGCCTGTAGTGCCACTTGCTGTTCTCCGTGCTACCACGGCTACACTACACTACTATTTTTAGCACACTAGCTTGATGAGAGCGAAAGTGAGTATGTCTATGCGAGCTGGGAATCACACGCTCCGCTCCAAGCGCAGACAGAACCTGAGTGATAAGGAAAGGGAAGGATGGATCTCCCGAAGAAGTGAATTTTAAAATGGAATGTGAAGGAAGAAAGAACACATGTTGGTGAATGAGGACATGAAGATGTTCCGGGTGTAGAAGGCACGAGGCCAGCAAAGGAGATGATGATGCAACGGTGGTTCAGCGCACAAGGAGCTGGTGCATAAGGAGCCTGTATCCCGCAAGGCGAACTGAGAACAAAGACATAGGAGAATGCTACATTATACAGACCTTGTGGGCAATTAAAAAAAAGACACGTGAGAAATATTCAGAGGGAGGGGAGCAATGCTGAAAGACTTCACAGTAACATATGCTCAGAATACAATATGATGGCAAAAATCCTATGTGAATTTGGGCTGCATATGCAGGGACATCAGATTACAGACCAGAAAAAAGACAGCTCCTATCCATGTAGCACTGGTGGGACCTCTCACAGAACAATACACACAGTTCTTGGCACTTGGACTGAATATCCTCTAACTGTTCTTATTCTGCTGGTACAATACCTGCATTAATAAATGCAACAGTTGTCTAAGACCATCTGTTCTACAACTCCAGCTCCATACACTACCACACAGAAGAATGCTTTGGTTTTCTAAATATTAAAGTGTGGCTCCTTCAGTACATTGCGGGAGACTGAATATTTGAGGCTAATAATTTAGTTTTTCAGAGGCAGAACATGGACTTCACATCCCTGTAGGAAGCACACATGAGGCACACACTTAACACACATTCCTTCTATACACCCATGAGGCACTTAATCATTTAACACAGGGGTAGGTAACCTATGGCACGTGTGCCAAAGGCGGCACGCGAGCTGATTTTCAGTGGCACTCACGCTGCCCGGGTCCTGGCCAGCGGTCCGGGGGGCTCTGCATTTTAATTTAATTTTAAATGAAGCTTCTTAAACATTTAAAAAACCTTATTTACTTTACATACAACAATAGTTTAGTTATATATTATAGACTTATAGAAAGAGACCTTCTAAAAACATTAAAATGTATGCCTGGCACGCAAAACCTTAAATTAGAGTGAATAAATGAAGACTCGACACCCCACTTCTGAAAGGTTGCCAACCCCTGATTTAACATAACACAGTTGAGCTGTAGTTTCTTCCATCTCCACTTTCTATTGTCTCATAACTGGCTACAAAAGTCATGTGACAAATAAGCAAATTTTTATTATTTACCTCCTCAGATGTTAACCCTGAGATCTGGAGTAACAGTGAGAGTTTAGAACACAGTTAGGCTGAATGTGCTCATTGGTAAAACATTTGGTGAAATTTATTATGCATACATTATAGGTTTCCATGCCCAAAGGCTCTGGGTACCTAATAAAACACTACACTTTAATGTAATGCTTAGCCTAGCAAATAACAAAACTGACCAACAAAAATTCCCAATAATCTACTTGCCAACGTTCCAGAAAGATACTCTGAATATTTTTTTAAAATTTGCTTCAGTTCCAAGGGCACCAGAGTTGTATGATGGTATAGATTTGTGGGAAGAGAAGGCTACCATCAGATATATTAAACATCATTTATTTCCTATCACTGATTTGTCATCATAGCAGCTGAGTTATGTTCACTGGGATGCACTGAAGAATAAGTGGCAGTGTACTAGCTTGTATTATAATAAAGCTTCTCTCACTTTGCTAAGTATTTCCCTACTGATTTTCCTCTCACTTAATGAAGTTCCTCTAATACAGTCTCAAAAACTCTTGTGCTAATACTGGGAATGGAGCATGACAGAAACACGTCCATATTCATGTCCTCTGGGATTTCAGAATTTATAGTAATCTCTCAGTTCACATATTTCACATGACACAAGTTAATTAAATGGCACAACAGGACACTTCTAAAGCAAATGCATAATCTCACTGAAATGCAGTCAGCCATTTTAAGAATGTAGCTAAACCAGACATATTTAACCATATAGAAAGAATATCCATTGTTAGGATATTTGTGTTTATATAATATAATCTCAAATCAGAGAAAGGAAAAAATAAGCAGTCATTGAATTTCAGGGAATATTCTGGAGTCCACAATTATCCACATTCATAATAAAAAGTGCATTTCTATCTCCCACCTAGAAGAAAACCCAGTAACTGAAAAAGAAATGAATCAGATAATTATACTTTTACAATATTCTAGTTCATGCAAAAGTTCTTTTTGCATCTAAACATTTCTGGTCTCGAAACTTTAATTGTATTTGGTTGCATCTGCTGAAACATTTGGCTACTGGCTGATAGAGTTTAGCACTGATAATGGCTTTGTCATTTGAAAATACTGCTGGGTTTGCACATTGTTCTTTATATTCAGAATGCTGGCAGTGAATGACATGAAATGTACAAGATAATTACAAGGTGTTAATTTTGCAACTCGGGCATATAGTAGTCCTAATAGTAGTGGAAGTTTAATACTGATATTGGAAAATCTCATACTTAGGGAGAGACAATGTTTTTACTACATGAAGAAAGTTGATGCTATAACATTGGAGAGTTATTAGTGATTCATTTATTCAGCCATTACTGGAGCCATAACACTGTGGGCTGTGACCTCATTAGCTTCCACTAGCTAAGCTGGGTCTCCCTGGCTGGAAGAGGTATCTGTGTGCTGCACTTTTCTAAGAGCCTGAACTGAATGAACAACCCAGAGTGTTGTTGGAGGCAACTATATAGTTAGAGTGGGTCATCTTTTGGAGGAGACTTAAAACAAAGCCCCTGAGCAGTTTCGCAAAGAATGATCCTTAATGACCCTGAGTAGGAGATATTAACTAGAACTGTGCAAATCATCATTTTTGGTTCATAAAATTGTAGGACTGAAAGGGATCTCGAGAGTCTTCTAGTCCAGTCCCCTGCATTCATGGCAGGACTAAGTATTATCCAGACCATTCCTGACATGTGTTTGTCTAACCTGTTCTTAAAAATCTCCAATGATGGAGATTCCACAACCTCCCTAGGCAATTTATTCCAGTGCTTAACCACCCTGACAGTTAAGAAGTTTTCCCTAATGTCCAACCTAAACTGCTCTTGCTGCTATTTAAGCCCATTGCTTCTTGTCCTATCCTCAGAGGTTAACAGTTCACTGGATGAACTGAAAAAAAAATCAGAGAGATTTTACTTCAGATCAACCCGAAAATAAAATGTTTTGACTTTCTCAGCAAAAGAAAACAAAACAAAAAACAAAATTAGTTTTGGGTCAAATGAAACATTTTGTTCAATCCCAAAACAAAATGTTTCAATTCTGGGCTTTCACAGAACAGGGAGAGGAACTGACAATGCCCCTCCCAGGGTTAAGGCACTAAACTGGGATGTTGGAGACCCAAGTTCAAGTTACTGCTCCAAATGTGGCAGAGCAGGGATTTAAACAATGTTAGAGGTGAGTGCTCTAATCTCTGAGCTGTAGGGTATTCTGCAGTGGGGGTCTCTCAATTCTTCTGCTGAAGCTGTTCTGTTTTGTATAAACAATAGTCATTACAGCACAGACTGGAACCCAGGTGTCCCTTGTCCCCTTCAGGAAAGTGCCCAAACCACCAGGCTAGAGAGTCTCTCTCACACTCTTTTGCTGGCCCAACGAATAGTTAAGTATTTCATGCAAAATGGAACAACCTCAAGAGACGAGATTGAGAGAGACCTGTTGCAATAATTGGGCCTACAAATTTACCTATTTGTGAGTTCTACTGTAAAAAGAAGATGAAAGTTCACAAAGTGCCACAATAACCTATAACAACACAAGCAGAGGGGAAAAGCTGGCTACCGGCAACAATGGCTGACTGAAAGAAGGGGAAGAAGCGATCTTAACCATTATGGTTGCCACTTCCTCCCCACCCCATCTCCTGGGACCCAGGGATCCAAAGTGAGAATCCTGAACAGTCTTTATCGTAATCTGATTCCTGAGAGATGTCCTGACCAAACCAGGCCAGAAAAAGGAGGAGCCAGCTGCCACTGCCACTTCCACCAGCTCTGGATGAATCCTGACCACCAGTGAGACTTTGTCATTCCACCCCCAAGAAGCATCCTTTCCCCCCCCCCCCTTACCTTATTTCTTCTCTTTCTGATCTCTCTTCTTTTTCCTTCTGTCTAATAAGACCCTGGCTTAGCCAGCCAAGATTTTATATTTTGCAACAACTGCTGTAAGCCTGAAAGAGGCGGCTAAAAGTAATGCCCTAAACAACCCAATGCTGGTACAAGCTTGCCAGGTCTTGGTCTTGTGCCAGGCCTGTTTCTCATGAAGTGAAGTTGCAAGTGAAAGTCAAGACCAGAGGCAGAAGCTGCACTATCTATGTTTGTTATTCTTTTCTCTCCCATGTTGTGTATGTTTGTTTTATTTTAGGGAATTTGATTGGACTTTAACAACAGCAACAGCTCCAACCCATCTCAACTAACTTCTTCTCTTTCCCCCCAAAAGGACAGCTTTTACCATCTTTGATACCACCTAAGAGACTGTCAAACAAGGGTAAGGGCGGTATCCTTCTAAAAACACTCTCCATCTAAAAGGGCAAGGGGACAAGTGATGCTGTTCAAATGAAAGCCTTAATACATTACATTTCAAATGCTTTAACTGTTTTTCCTTCTTTTCTGTATCTTTAATAAAAGGTTAAAGGGATTTTTAATGATGTGTTTGTCATGGTACTAAGCACGCTGAGATCTCTGTATATCAAACCTTGTTTAACACTGTTTAAAGGTGGACAGTGATTGGGTTTTGTTAACACCTTTGACACTTTGGCCCATATTCTATCTAAATTAATACAAAAGCCGCATCACAGAATAGCCGGGTCGTAAGGACATTTGCCTGGATGTGAGAGAGCTGGGTTCAAATCCTTGCTCAAACACAGGGACTTGAATGCTGGTCTCTCACACTCCAGGTGAGTGCCTTAACCTCTGGGCTATTGGTCACATGAGGGAGCAGCAGCAGTACCACCACCACTTTCTGAATGGTGTCTATGCCACCTCCTGGAACTCACCTGAATTTTATTTTTGGAGCTGAAAGTATTTGGCAAATTTGACACAAGTTCGTGAATAGTTTCAGGTTAATGGAAATTGCATTTTTTGACAAATAAACTATTTGCCTAGCTCTAATATTAACCTCAGTGATCTATCCTAATTCCACTGTGGGTAATTACATTTGGCCTTCCTAAATTTCTCCTCCTAAGTTTCAGCGTTATGCAGATACCGTGTTATCCTTCAGTTACCGTCCGAAACTCCTTGTCAGCTTAAGCCCAGAATATCTCATCTAGCACTCTAAAAAACACCATTTGATGTAACCCATCTGCCAGGTGTCTAACCTGCTGTATGCAGTGTAGTTGTAGCCTTGTCAGTCCCAGGATATTAGACTGACCTGAAGAAGCTCTGTGTGTCACAAAAGCTTCTCTCTCATATCAACAGAGGTTGGTCCAATAAAAGATATTATCTTACCCACCTTCTCTCTGGTGTCTAACCTATCATTCTGGAGCAAAGTGAGATGCTATTTGCAACATCTAATCTCTCCTAATGCCTCAGACAGCATAGTCATGTTTCATCTAAGTTATAGCACCGAGTCTGGGCTGGCCATGTGCATGGAGAATCTCATCTCTAATGCATATAAAGGACCAGCATTCATCTCCATTCTGCTATCAGCAGCATTTGACACAGTCAACCATAAGGTATTACTAACTTGCCTGAGAAACCTACCAGGAGTGGATGGGTGTGCATTATGCTGGTTCTGAGCCTTCCTCTCAGAGAGAAAGGCCAGTCCCATGGTCAGGACACTGGCCAAGCAGATAGAAGCCCTGGGTTCAGTTCCCTGGTCTACACAGCCTCCTTGGGTTAGTCACTTATTGCCTCTGCTCCCCATCTGTAAATGGGATGTGACACCTGGCCAGAAAGGGTTAGGCAGCTAGCCGGCTAAATGACCCAGATTCAACCTGTAGAGACATGTTAGAAAAGTATGTAAATGGTAATTAGGATCATTCCATGTTAGATAGGCTAGAACTTTGAAATGCAAACCTGTATTGTTAGAAAATTAGAGGTGATACTAACTGTATGTGTTTACTTATATCTCGTTAGATGTTAGCCATGTAAACAGACAGTTCCTGTCCATTACTATAGCTATTGATTCAGAGATCAAATGGGAATATTAACATTTAGATGAAATATGGGTGTGATAATGTCATTGTCTATATTTCACTTCAGGGTTTGTGGTAAACTGTCTATAAACTGCTTAATGGATAATTACCTTATCCTGTTGAATGCAACTAGTTACTTGGGCATGCATAGAGAATAGGTAGTTCTACTTTAAAGCTGCTATTCCTCATCCAAGGAACACCTGCTGTGAAGAGGCTATCATAGCCTGCCAGAAAACTGTACAAAAAGACCCTTGGGCCCTGATCCTTTAATCTCAGATCTACTTGATGCTTCATGCAGAGGAAGCTTGAGTCGTAAGACTGAGTTCCCCAGTCCCCCCGGATATGAACATTGGACTGAATCTATGGACTAATTCTAAGAACTCTTTGTAACTCCAAAGCTCACCATCCCTACTATGAAACTGATCTCAGATCTGTACTCATGTCTGTATGTATACTGATCTTTTAACCAATATTCACTCTTTTCTTTTTAATAAATTTTAGTTTAGTTAATAAGAATTGGCTGCAAGCGTGTATTTGGGTAAAATCTGAAATATTCATTAACTTGGGAGGTAATGTTTCCGATCCTTTGGGATTGGTAGAACTTTCTTATATGATGAATAAGATTTTCAGTAATCATCATATCTGACTTGGGTGTCTGGGTGGAAGCCCAAGGCTGGGTTGCTAAAAGGGAACTGTGTTTTGGCTTCTGTGCAACCAGTAAGGAATTGTAGAAGTTGTTTTGTGCTGGGTTGGTAAATCTAAGTATTGGAATATCCAGCAGCTTTGGGGATTGTCTGCCCCATTCTTTGCAGTTTGCCCTAACTGAGTAATCTCAGTGTGCCCCTGCGCCCCACCTCCCCCCCGGGACTCTGGTCACATGGGGAAATAGTTCTTCTCTTCCTCACAAGGATATTGTGAGGTGCTCAGATTCTAAGGTGATGGGGCCAGATAAGTACCATTCAGCGGTCTTAAACATAACACTTTTGTGACATTATAACACAACACTGTTTTATATAAATGAAACATAAAACCAAAAATCTTTCCCAGGATATAAAAACAGCACTAGACCATACTATTTAGATTTTAGACTAAATGTATTCTTAAATATTCACTTACTTATAGTTACTGCTTATCAAATAGACTTCAAAAACACTGAGTGGGAAAGTACTGGATGCACAGAACGTAATCATCATTCCTTTTGATGTCTGCTGAGAGTCCACAAACACCACACTTCACTGGTCTCTTGCAGCAAACTTCAGAAAATAAAAATTTGGCCTCACTAGGGAGTAACTGAGTGCCTGTTACTATATGCAGAGGAAATAGCCTTGTCCCATCATGGAAAATATGGGCATTTGTCTTCTTTATACAGTGCCCATCACTGTAATAACTGAACACCTGTCATTCATTATTTCAACTTCTCAGTCTCAACTCCTGTCTCCTCAGTCACTTCACCCCTCTCTGAGTACTGTACTAAGAGTGTAAATCAGGGGTAGGAAACCTATGGCACGCGTGCTGAAGGCGACACGCGAGCAGTGGCACTCTCACTGCCTGGGTCCTGGCCACCGGTCCGGGGGGCTCTGCATTTTAATTTAATTTTAAATGAAGCTTCTTAAACATTTTAAAAACCTTATTTACTTTACATACAACAATAGTTTGGTTATATAATATAGACTTATAGAAAGAGACCTTCTAAAAACGTTAAAATGTATGACTGGCATGCGAAACCTTAAATTAGAGTGAATAAATGAAGACTCAGCACACCACTTCTGAAAGGTTGCCGACCCCTGGTGTAAATACTCTAAAACTGATTTTCACTAAGCACCCCAGAGAAGGTTTAAATTTAAATTATTCAGCCCTCTTTATCATATTAATAAGCACACAAAGATCAGGAGGTATACAGGGTTTGGCTGACATAAAAAATCCAATCTTCCATGTTCCATCATATGTTGGTCAGACTGCCATCAACTTTTGAACCAGACCAAGCAATCACTTTTCATTGTTCACTCTGTTTTCTTTAGATCTTACAGTCCAAAGATGGAAAGGACCCTACTGAAATCATCTACTCCATCTCTTTGCCTGTGTGTGTGGTTCTTCAGTGTGCATTTACTAGCTATTTGTCTAACATCATATGCATCTTTGGATAACTACTCAACACTTCCAGTTTGTGGGCATGCCCCTGTGTGTGGGTGGGTGGTGGGGAGTATGGAAAAAGTGAAAAATCGGACCATTTCAGGAGAAGCATGTTCATTTCTCCATCCTGGCCCTGAAGCATGAATAACAGACACTCCTCCTCTCTGCATTGTACCTCAGCGGCATTGTAGATATGTAGGATAAATGGCATAGTGCCAACTCATCGCCTTTTCTCATTTTGTCTTTCCTGTATGGATTGTATCTGTCTATATTGACATTGCAATTCACAAGACACCATGCATCAGGTCTCAGTGACACTTACTAGATCAGGGGTCTCAAAGACGCAGCCCGCAGGCCGCATGAAGCCCGCAGGCCGCATGAAGCCCACAGGCCGCAGGCCGCATGCAGCCCGCAGGCCGCATGCAGCCCGCAGAGTTATTTCCTGCGGCCCACCACAGGCGACACTCCACCAGCAGCCAAGCTCCCCTAACCCCCGTCCCCCCTCCTCCTTCCCCCTGAGTGCGCCACGTCCCCGCTCCTCTGCCTACCTCCCAGCACTTCCTACCTCTGCCTACCTCCCAGCACAAAGGTGCTTAGGACTTTCCAGGAGGGAGGGAAGAGGAGCGGGGACACGGCGTGCTCAGGGGAGGAGATGGAGAAGAGGTGGGGCTGGGACCGGGATTTGGGGAAGGGGTTAGAATGGGGGCAAGGAAGGGGTGGGAAGAGGCCAAGAAGCAATACATGAAAGAGCATCTGCAGTCCCAACAAGGCATTTCTTTATATTGCTTTTAATTGTTAATCTTAAAACAAAAAACAAACCAACAAACACACACAGCTAGGTATTAGGGCTGGAGAAAGCTTATAATTACAGTACCAAAGGACCACCCCGCTTCTTCATCAACTCTCCATCTAAATGCAGCTCATCGTAAGTTTCCTTCAAGTTTTACAGAATGAGGTGCAAAAGAAGCTAGAAATACATGCAAAGCGAACATCTCTCGTTATCTGTCAGTCACAAGAAGCACATCCCAGATGCGTAACAATGGAAAATGAACTTACATTTGTAAAATGGCACATACCATCCACACTTTTCTTCTTCTAAAGATTGAGGTTAATATATTTACCAAAATGAAATATTTAATATATGGAGATATACCTATCTCATAGAACTGGAAGGGACTGTGAAAGGTCATTGAGTCCAGTCCCCTGCCTTCACTAGCAGGACCAATTGTTTGCCCCAGATCCCTAAATAGCCCCCTCAAGGATTGAACTCACAACCCTGGGTTTAGCGGGCCAATGCTCAAACCACTGAGCTATCCCTCCCCCCTCAATATTAGACATTAGCTATTAGCTATTTTCTGCATGAAAGAGAGATCTGGGTGAAAATGTGGCTCCACTGAGATCAATGGCAAAACTCCCACTGATTTACATTTCACCTCTTGTATTTTATTTTAAAAGAACCATGCTGTGTGTTTACTACTATTTGAAAAATGCCATGACAGGTAGGTTGTGTAATATTCCCTCAGTTTCTCAATAGCATGTTGAAGGAGGGAGATTTCTTTTGGATCTTTGCTTGCAAGTTGGTTGGAAAGTATTTAGGCTCTATGTGTGGTGGTTTTAGTGCCACAGTTCAGAGAACCAAGCTTTCCTTTGCCTTAGACTAAGAAGTATATGT
Organism: Platysternon megacephalum; assembly: GCA_003942145.1. Lineage (NCBI taxonomy): Eukaryota > Metazoa > Chordata > Testudines > Platysternidae > Platysternon > Platysternon megacephalum. The sequence continues at coordinate 118,043 of QXTE01000047.1, forward strand.
TTCTGTTTCACTGAACGATATTCCTCTCTGGGCACTAGCTCTTTGTTGTAGATTGGCAGGGTGCCCTTTTATTTCTGGTTCTGCGTTGTTGTGACGGTGCTGCCTGTTGGAGCCAGCTGAGGTCACTCAATCAGGGTGAACTGCAAACAAAACGGGGCAGACAAACCCCAAACGCTGGTGGATATTCCAATACTTAGATTTTCCAAGCCAGCACAAAACAACTTCTATATTACCATACAGGTTACTCAGAAGTCCAAACAACGCAGTTCCCTTAAAGTACCCAGCCTCAGGCCTCCGTCCAGACACACCTGTCAGATATGATGATGATNAAGTCATGCCTACCCTTTTATTTAATAAACAAAATAGATAAACTCAAGGAGTTCAATCACAATAAGGCAGGTTTTCTAATCCTTTAATCATTCTTGCGGCTCTTCTCTGAACCCTTTCCAATTTATCAACATCCTTCTTGAACTGTTGACATCAGAACAGGGCACAGTATTCCAGCAGCAGTTGCAGTAGTGCATACAGAGGTAAAATAACCTCTCTATTCCTACTCAAGATGCCCTGGTTTATGCCTCCAGGGATCTCATTAACCCTTTTGGCCACAGTATCACACTGACTTGCATCCGAAGAAGTGGGTATTCACCCACGAAAGCTCATGCTGCAAAACCTCTGTTAGTCTATAAGGTGCCACAGGATTCTTTGCTGCTTTTACAGTATCACACTGGGAGTTCGTGTTCAGCTGATTATCCACTGCAATCCCCAAACCTTTTTCAGAGTCTCAGTTTCCCAGGATACAGTCCCCTATCCTGCAAGCATGGCCTACTTTCTTTGGCCTACTTTCTTTGTTCCTAGATGTATACATTTACATTTAGATATATTAAAACGTGTATTGGTTGCTTGCACTCAGCTTACCAAGCGATCTAAATCGCTCTGTATTTGTGACCTGTCCTCTTCATTACTTACCATTCCCCCAATTTTTGTGTCATCTGAAAACTTTATCAGTGATGATTTTATGTTTTCTTCCATGTCATTAATAAAAACGTTAAATAGCATAGGGCTATGAACTACTCCTTGTGGGACCATACCAGAAACACACCCACCTGTTCAGTGACAATTCCCTGTTTACAATTACATTCTGAGACCTATCAGTTAGCCAGCTTTTAATCCACTTAATGTGTGCCATGTTAAGGAGGTTTTATTTAAATCAAAATGTCATGTGGTACCTAGTCAAATGCCTTACAGCAATCTAAGAATATTAGAACAACACTATTACCTTTATCAACCAAACTTGTAATATCACCACACACAAAAAATATCAAATTAGTTTGACAGGATCTATTTTCCATAAACCCATATTGATTGGCATTATCTATATTACCCTCCTTTAATTCTTTAATAATTGAGTCCCTTATCAGTCGCTCCACTATCTTGTCTGGGATCAATGTCAGACTGCCAAGCCTATAATTACCCAGATCTTCTCACTTACCCTTTTTAAATATTGGCACAAACATTAACTTTCTTCCAGTCTTCTGGAACTTCCCCAGAGTTCCAAGACTTATAGAAAAATCAATGAGTCCAGCTAGCTCCACAGCCAGCACTTTTAAAACACTTGAATGCAAGTTATCCGAACCTGCTGATTTTCAAATGTCTAACTTTAGTAGCTGCTGTTTAAGTGAAATCTGTGGAACAAGACTAAAACTCTATGGCCGTTTAGAAAGTGCAATGTAAACCAAAACAACGGAATACAGAACCTGGGGTCATAAACAGTTTAATATATAACAGCACAGCTGATCTGAAAGGGACCAAACTACACACAATGGAAATGATAGTCACACCAGAGACATTTAGCTCCATGTCTATATCACATTATATGGTTAGTTGGATTGGCTGTCTTTGAATGGAAGCTTTGACATTAAATATGACCAAGATATTATTACAACTGTCTGTATTTCACTGATCATGCAACAGAAGTGTCACCCTATTATTGGATCTGGAGTAAATGCATTTCATTTGAAACTATAAACTATTCAATTTGCATTTTAAAAGGAGGTTTCTTTCCCCCCCACAGAATTAATAACTTAATGGCATAGCTAAGCACAGTGACTATGAGAGGGTGTAATGAGGCATGGCTTCCCCATAGCATCCCCTGCTGGTTGAGTATGGCACTGCTGGCACTTCCTGCCTCAGTTCTTTTTCCTCGAGGTGGGTCTCCTTGGCTTTTCACATTAGTCTGTGGTGGAGATGTGGTTTAGCCTTCTGGTCAAATCACAAACAAACCTAATTCCTTTTGGGGTAGCAAAAAGGGCAAATAAGTCCTAATGGAAAAAATATTCTTTTGCCCTTCAGGGCTTCTCTTCAGCCTGATATCTGGGCCCTGTTCCTAGCCCCCTTTGGGGCTACCTTTGAGAGTCTTTCTGGCTCTGGGACAGAGCACTTGGTTCCCAGGCTGGTTCCCCTGGAGAAACTAACCTCCTGTAGACCCTAGCTCGGGGACTTCCACAGAAACCTGCCCATTACCTGTGGTTCTTCTCAGACTGAAGTGTCTCAGTCCTTTTATGAGGTTCAGATGTCCATTAAACTATTACCTCACCCCCCCCCCCAGGCTGGAAAGCAACTAATTAATTATGGCACAGGTGTGGCTGGCTGGTCCCATCAACCCATAAAGGAGCCAGTCACCCAGTGACAGGGAGTGACATTTAAAAAAAACAAAAAACACTTCTTTGGCTAGTAAGCGTCCAGTTGTTAGTGTGGCCAATGGTATGTAACATTAAAACTCATCTATGATGTTAGACTAGCAAAATAGATTGGCTTTACTTTACTGTATTGATGCTGCTCTGCTCTGTTTACTATTTATATCAGTAATTAGTGACACTACTTTATCCATAGGTGGGGTTACTTGAGGGATTAAGAACAATGGTCTGTTTTCAATCTCATTCTCCACTGAAGTGTGTGTACACACTGTAATAAGTGTGTTTGTTCGTACTATGTTGAGAATAACTGGAGACAGAGAAGCTGAATACATCTTACATATTACAGGGCATGTTCTACACTTGGTCTGTACATAGAACTTGAATTGATGTCAATGAAAATTATATGTGCAAAGTATGCCCTTGAAAGTTGATATGACTGCAAGATCATCCATAGCATCAGAGTCAGATTCTCCAGTGTGTGGCATGCAAAACCAGAAACAATCTGTTACTGTGTTTGTGCATGAAAGCACAGTACAAAGTTCTTCACGTTCCAAAACAATGCGCATCATATCAGAGGTTAAAATCTGGCCCTAGAAGTGTGCTGAGTTCTGGGGCAGCTCTTAGGGGGAAAAGAAAATATTACTACAAGCTTTTAAACTACCCTGACTTCCCTTTATACACAACCCTGAGCATCCAAACATTTTGAGTGTTATAAACAAATTTATAATGAGAGCACTTTCAGCTGGGCAATTAGAGTGTGAAGGAATATCCAAAGAAAGTGTTAGAACTAGCAGCATAGTGAAGAGACTATGTATAGTGTTTCTATTCTGGTCTGTGGAGTTACTTAAAACGACTTTATGAATTTGTTGTTGTTTTAATAGTGATGGAATAAAATTAGCACTTTACACCAGATTGGGTGGCGTATGTAGCACACAGATGGGCCTCCTGACTTGAAGGGAAATTCTCTGAGTCCTGAAGCCCAGGCCAGGGAAATAAACTCTCTGCCTACCCTTAGCAGGGAACCAGAGGCAATACCTTGCATGGTGATGGCAATGTCTCCAGCCAAAAGTAGAGACAACGAGGCAGTTGCAGTACTCTGCCAAATCTAGAACACCCTCCATAAGGTGAGGAACGCCCAAGTATGGTGTACGGCAGCTGCTTGGGAGATGATGGCGGTAATAGGGTGACCAGATGTCCTGATTTTATAGGGACAGTCCCGATTTTTGGGTCTTTTTCTTATATAGGCTCCTATTGCCCCCCACCCCCTGTCCTGATTTTTCACACTTGCTGTCTGGTCAGCCTAGGCGGTAACTATAGCCAGGAAGAAAGGGGAACATCTCCTCCCAGTCTACAATTGCCTGAGCCTGGTGGGAGAANGGTAACTACAGCCAGGAAGAAAGGGGAACATCTCCTCCCAGTCTACAATTGCCTGAGCCTGGTGGGAGAAGAAATGCTGTGGGCCTTGACTCAGTATGTGGGGATCAAAGGGCCACCTCAGTGGGGTGGAGGATCAACATCCTCTCACTCCCATCAGAGAAGCCATGGGGAAAGCTTGAAGAATCTCCCTTACTTGCCCCCTCTGATGTTAAAAGCAATGCATGAGCTGCTTCACAAGAAGCCAGCCCTGCCTTGTTTCTTGTTTTTTGTCCAAAGAGAATACCCCTGAGTGGGGGTGGGGGACCCTCAAACCACTGCTGGGGCAGCTGACCCCTTGAGTGACAAAGGGACACCACACATACTCCCTAGGAACCGGATGGGAAGTGGGAGTGGAAGAACCAGGTCTCAAGTTCACAGCCTTAGTCTGAGAGCTGACTGAGCTGGGAGCACGAGGCAGGCAAGCAGAGAGAAGGCTGCTGGATTGTAATCCTGTTCTATGTTTCTTTACAGAATAAAACCTTGTCCCTGGTGGTTTGTCTGAGTGGGTCTGGTCTGAGGTTAACACACACTGACACACAATACAGAGCACAGGGAGGAGCCTCAGGCCCAGTTTCCCAAAGTTGTGTAAGAAGTCACAAGGCAGACTTCCCCTATCTTGAACAACCTCATCCTAGGCCAGTGAACAGGAGAGAGCCACATATGCATAGTTGAAATAAGAAATTCTGATGCCGGTCAAGCAACCTAGTTATACCCACTTCTTTAGGGAGGAGATGTGACAGATATGGCAATTTCCTGTAATATCCTTGAAAGACCTAATTGTATTTGGGTTATCTATCATCATGGGCCTGGATTGAATGTAACTTCTCTAGGAGGGAGATGTTACAGATATGAGACCTGGGAGTCCAAAAGACTATACTGAAAATGTGCCAGACAAGTGGGGAATTTGGGGACAATAAGTGTTAAGTAGATTTCCTAGGGAATCCCTAGGGAGAAGTTGATGCAAATTACCCAACTTGGGTTATGCAAACACCCAACACTCAGTACCTGTTACAGAAGGCCAAGATTAAAGGTCTAAGCTGTACAAAGAAATCCCTGATCTGCCCATTTGGGGGTTCTGTTTTCTAAGATGTATGAACTTGTAATCAAGGGGAAAAAAACAATTGTGGGTTTTGAAAGACTGAAACCTACCAGAGCCCCGAGCTGGAATTGGGGGTGGCCTCTGGTACACTTTCTAGGATGCATGTAGGTTCTTTGTTTTGTTGTTTGTTAATGTTTTCTCTGTAATGATTTTATCTTAAGAATAAATGTGCTTGCTTAGAAGGGCTGTGTGGTAGTTTATAACTGCGAGCAATACACTGGTCATAGCCTTCAGAAAGCAAAGCAAACTTTGTCAGGGATGGTCTAGATGATACTTAGTCCTACCTCACTGTAGAGGATTAGACTAGATAACCTATCGAGGTCCTTTCCAGTCCTACATTTCTAAGATTCTAAGCTGGCCTTGTAGGCAGTCTGGCTTGCTGGGGATATCACAGTGTCATCCAGGGAGCTGTGCAGCTTTAAAACCCCCAGTCAGGAGGGAGTGAGACATGGATCTCTGCCCAAGAGAGGGGATGACTGAGAGCCAGAAGCCTTTAAGTGGATGCCCTTGCGGGTCCACGGGGGTTTGAGGGAGAATACAGGTGCAGTTACACTGAAAATGTGACAGGCTCATTAGTTCATCTGTTATAGACTTGCATTGTAGAATCATTCAGATTTCCCAGCAAGGTATCTTTCTAGCAAATGCCATCAGTTTTTTATGTTGATGGAAAGGTTTCTCCCTTAATTGCCCATTTGGGAATTTTTACCTGGCAATTTAAATAAATCTACAGTCATGAAACTTATTTGTTACATTTTATTTTTGAAAATGTGCCAAATTCACTGGTAGTACCATTGGGTGGAGTGCCACTGACTGCAATGGAACTGTGTATATGCTTCTGTCAGTAGTGAATTAGCCCAAACAATTGCATGATTCTGTTTTATTAGATGGGGTCTAACAAAAAAAAATACAGATCTTGGATTCACAGAGTATTGTAATGTCTGCATAATAATTGCATGGCATGATTTATAAAAATCATCAAAACTGAAAAAACTGTCTTCTCCTAGATACGCAAAAAAAATCTGCAATTGCAAGTTGTGCAGGTACAGTTAGAAACAATAATGATGGTATGAATAAAATCCTTCCTCTTTTCTTGCAGAGATAGGCAAGTGCCTCCTCCTCCTTTTCCCTTCAGAGACCCCCTCCTCAGCATTTCACTGGCTCCTTTTTATAGCTCTGCTTTAATAAGACTGCCGAGTGTCACACAAGCACGTTTGGCAGCCCTGTTACATATCCCTCCATCTCAAATGGATTGACAGCCAGCTGCACTGTGGCAAGGCTAGAGACATTTGCCTGAATTTCTGCCTTTTGCTGTGGCACCTGATGAGCAGGCAGTCAGGCACCACCTCTTTTGCTGTGCCCCTGTTGGACCAGGGTGGAGTGATTCATAGATTCCAAGGCCAGAAGGGACCATTATGGTCATCTAGCCTGACTTCCTACAGAACACAGGCCACAGAACTTCCCCAAAGTAATTCCTGCAGAGAAGTTGGCGCAGCAGGATAGCCTATCCCTACCCCCACCTCCACCAGGTGAAGAGCCCCATACCAACCCAGTCTCAGCCTAGTCCTAAAAGTCCCAGCACCCTCTCCCCCACTGGTATCCTGTTGCCCCACATGAATCCCAACAAGGGGTGCAAGAACAGCGGGTGGACACGGGGCCATGGCCCTCCCACTTTTGAAAGTGGATGGGCCTGGCCTGTCAACTTTTCGCCACGGGCCTGGCCCCCTGCCCCTCCTCTTCCCCTAAGGCCCCGCCCCCCACCCAGGCCAGAAGCTGGAGACCAGCCCAGGTAAGAATGACCCAGGGAGCTTGGACAGCTGGGAAAGCCGCAGACCCTCCACCTGCCTGGGGTATAGGGGCCTGAGAACATCCCCGGCCCATGTCCCTGGCCCAGCTCTTACCCTGACCCGGCTCCGGCTTCTGGCCTGGCCTGGGGACCTCGGGGGCCGAAAAGCCACGGCTGAGCCATAGTAAGAGCCATCCGGGCAGCTGTGGGGAGCGTGGATTCTCCACCTGCCCTGGGCCAGGGACCCAGGGGGAGGGGGGCACATGGGCTGGGGACTGCTCTATGGCCCCCCACCCTGGGCAGGTGGAGGGACCGGGGCTCCTCGGCCTAGCTCCAGCTTCCAGTTTGGCCAGGTGGCAGGGCCATGGAGCGGGTGGGGCCTCATGGCCTCCCACTTTTAGGAAGAATCCATCGCCCCAATCCCAGCTCCTCCTATACCACCAGCACCATCAACAGCCTGAATTGCCCACACATTACATTACCCCCTCCCCCAGTCACAGCAACACCCTTTAGTACCCAACCAACTATCAACCCCTTCCAGAACAGCCAGTTTTCTGCAGCTTCATGTCCAGCCCCCGCCACTGTTTACAACAGGTGTCAACCATAAGCATAAGCTTATGGTAATAGTCAAACCATTTATTAATATGCAAATTCATTCTGAATAAAATGTCACATGAAGCAGAACAAAACTTAGTGGCTATGCTTTAATGAGCTTCTAATTAACCCTTTCCTGCCTTCCCTTGGTGTGGAGTATCACAAGGTGTTTCTATTGAACATCTTTGTAATTTACCCATTAGCTTCCCCAAAATCTCCACTACCGAAAGGAATTTCTTCGAAGCAACACCAATGCAAAGCAAGTTTGGAATTTATAGGTCAAGTTATTTTGTAAACCATATAAGCCAAAAAGAATTAGAAAATTTTTCAAAAGTGAACTTCGGTAAATTTCCCAAACACCCCAATCTTCCAAATCCTTTACCAAACTTCCCAGAAGTTCCAGGGATAAGATGCAGCATGTGAAATTTCAGAGAAATTGGTTTATTTGGGGGGAAGTTATGGGAAGGAATTTAAAACTGAGTTTATCCATTAGCTGGAGAGCAGCTCATGCTGCTCCATACAAAAATCAGAAGTACCAAGGGAGTGAAATCTGAGCAATGGAAAAGAAAGGGAATTTTTAGTTAATGTTTACAACGCTTTGGTTTTGCTATCACCTATTCAACTCAAACATCTGACAAATAGTGAATGAGATAAAAGATCTCATTGTTAAAGATGCATAGCTGTCCCCTCCTTAAGTTCTGAGAAAGGGATACCTGATTATCTGTTTAATGAGGTATTGTACTTTTCATATTCAAATGAGTGTTACCTTTGAGAGATACCTAAGGGACTTTAGATTGTGATATCTGAGAACATTTCCCTCACAGGCTCGTTTTATTACTTGCTGTCTGGTTCTTGAGACTGCATTCACCTTATCAAAGCTCTCTGCTCTCTGTTCACTAGAAGCCTGGAAAAAGATATCAATGACAGGAATTGGAAATTTTCTTAGTTCAAATGCGGCGTTACTGGTTTTGTATCAGAGAATCTTCTACAGTCCCTGTAGCAGAATGCTAAAATGTATTATAGTGTTCCACCAGAAGGTGGCACTGTATATACCATACAGTAACTCATTCACTTAAAGTCGTCCCAGTTAACGTTGTTTTGTTGTTACGTTGCTGATCAATTAGGGAACATGCTCATTTAAAGTTGTGCAATGCTCCCTTCTAATGTCGTTTGGCAGTCGCCTGCTCTGTCCACTGCTTGCAGGAAGAGCAGCCCGTTGCAGCTAGCAAGCTAGGTGGGGGCTTGTAACTAGGGTGGACCGGCAGCCCCCCTATCAGCTCCCACCTCCCCTAAGTTCCCTGTGCAGCAGCTGTCCCTCCCCCCACTGCCATGTGCTGCTCCTGCCCTCTGCCTTGGAGCTGCTCCCAGAGACTCCTGCTTGCTGTGCAGGGGAGGCGGGGGAGGCTGTCAGGGTGTCCCCCTCCCTCCTGCTCCTGCACCCCGCTTACCCCTTCTACATATAGAGCAGGGAGGGGACACGGACAAAGAGAGACAGTGAGTGCTTGGGGCAGCAGCTGCTGTCTCAACTTCCTGATCCACTTAAAAAGACAATGCACTTAAGAGTGGCTCAGCTTACTTAAAGGGGCAGTGTGCATCTCTCTCTCTCTCCCACACACAAGGTGTGTGTCTGTCTCTGTCTGCTATGCTGTCTCCCCTCCCTCCTGTTCATGCTGCCTTGATGAGAGGCTACATTAACAACAATGTGTTAACCCTTGAGTGCTAGTTCATCATTTAGCAGCAAGGCATTCCCTGGGAAATATCCCACCCTTTGACTTCACCACCTCAACCAAGCTTCACAATCATCATTGCTGTGTACAGTATTAAATTGTTTGTTTAAAACATATACTGTGTGTATATCTATATAATATATAGTTTGTCTGGTGAAAAAAATTTCCCTGGAACCTAACCCCCCCTATTTACATTAATTCTTATGGGGAAATTGGATTCGCTTAACATCGTTTCGCTTAAAGTCGCATTTTTCAGGAACATAACTACAACGTTAAGCGAGGAGTTACTGTACCTTATTTAAGCTAACCTTACCCATACTTGTTAGTGCATTAAAGGATTTTATGATGAACACATCTGGTGTGTATCTTGCTCAGAAGTAAGCTCTGTAGTCATAGACAGGAGCATGATATGGTGTCAGAAGTAAACTAGTGCCAGCAGAGAACAAAAACAGAAGAAACAAAGCAACAAAGATTGCAGGGTTTCATCAACATCCCCATCCACTGCCCCAGAGAACTTCTGTTATGACAAAACTTCACAATAGACAGACTGGAAGCAGTATTTTGCAAGATTTCAAATTGCAAACAAGCTCCACAAAGAAACTGGGGATATACAGGTATCTTCTTTAATTCATGCTGTGGGGAAGCAAGCAGAGCATATCTTTAAATCCTTTGACTTTACTGAAGACAGTCGCTAAGATGATTATGAAAGGGTTCTGGCTATGTTTGATACATACTTTATACTTGAGAGAAATGTGGTTTAAGAAAGAGCATGTTTCCACCAGAGAATTCAAGAACAAGGAGAATATGCTGAATGTTTTATAGGAGCGCTGCATACATTGGCTGAAAACTGATTTTGGCATTGCAAAACATGAAAATATCAGAGACACTGCTTGTTGGGTAAACAGATAAAAAGATTTCAAAGCAGCTACAGTTGAAGACAGACTTAACCCTAGACACAGCTATTCAAATAGCAAAGCAGTCTGAGCTGGTGAGACAGCAAAACGAAGAGCAACTTGCCAAACTTGAAAAACAAGAAACTAGCTTAGAAGCAGTAGAAAGACTCAGCATGGCTCTAAAAAGTAATTATCATAAGACCCCTGAGGCTAAAAGGGACAAATTCCAGTCTATACTCACAAGGTGTGGAAAAAGTCATATCCCAAGAGATGATGCATCTCCAGCCAGAGGAAAAAGGTATAATAAATGCACAAAATGTGGACATTTTGCTGCTGCTTGCCGCGCCAAAGCCATCAGGGAGTTGACATATTACAGATAATCAAGAGCTATTGTTTCTGGGAGCTATTGTTTGTGATGTCACAATCTGCCTGGAGAGTGAAATTGAATATTCATATCAAGACTATTGACTTTAAAATTGACTCAGGAGCTGATGTCACAATCATCTCAGAAGGGACATACGATCACCTTCAATCCCTCCCAGAGCTGATGTCACCTGACACAGTTCTGACTAGCCCTGGAGATATCCTGAACTGCATAAGCCAGTTCACTACAGAAACAACTCACAAAGAGAAAAACTTTGCATCCAGAATGCATGTGATCAAGGAAACAAAGACCAACAACTTTCTCAGCTGCAGTGTGGCAGCCATGATGAGACTAGTGAGAAAGGTGAAGAATTTGATTGCGGATTTGAGGAAACTGAACTTTTGAAAGGAGATCCCATACAAATCAACTTAAGAGATAATGCTGAACCACACCAAACACCCCTACCAGAGAGACCTTGGAAGAGACTAGCTGTAGATTTATTCCAATTGAGAGAACATCCTTACTTGGTCATAGTGGACTATTTTTCCAGGTACATGGAAATAATGTACTTGAAAGACATAACATGTCACGGTGTAATAGAGATACTGAAGTGCACTTTTGCTTACTCCGGTATTCCAGAACATTTAGTGATGGACAACGGAACACAATTCACTCCAGCAGAATTTAAGTCATTCTGAATGAAATATAGTTTTAATATTATTAGCAGCCCACATTACCCACAACTGAACGGAGAGGGTTGAAAGAGCTGTATAGACAGCCACGAAAATCCTAGAGCATGAAGATCCATTCCTTGCTTTTCTGAGCTACAGATAGCAACTACTGGATACAGTCCAGCACAACTCCTAATGGGGCGACAGCTCAGAACTACTGATCCCATTTTGGAAAAGAATCTATCTCCAAAGCGGCCAGACATGGAGAGAGTAGCCCAATAGGATAAAAAGGCTAAAAGAGCTTATGGACTCTTTTACAACAGATGTCACTCAGAGAGCTTTCAGGTCTAGAACCTGGTTCTGTGTTCATGTCAAATTGGATGGAGAAAAAGGATGGACAACACCAGCTGTTGTAACGAAAGCTAGCAAGAGATGTTAAGAGTAACAAGAAGGGTTTCTTCAGGTATGTTAGCAACAAGAAGAAAGTCAAGGAAAGTGTGGGCCCCTTACTGAATGAGAGAGGCAACCTAGTGACCGAGGATGTGGAAAAAGCTAATGTACTCAATGCTTTTTTTGCCTCTGTCTTCACGAACAAGGTCAGCTCCCAGACTGCTGCACTGGGCAGCACAGTATGGGGAGAAGGTGACCAGCCCTCTGTGGAGAAAGAAGTGGTTCAGGACTATTTAGAAAAACTGGACGAGCACAAGTCCATGGGGCCGGATGCGCTGCATCCGAGGGTGCTAAAGGAGTTGGCGGATGTGATTGCAGAGCCATTGGCCATTATCTTTGAAAACTCATGGCGATCGGGGGAGGTCCCGGATGACTGGAAAAAGGCTAATGTAGTGCCCATCTTTAAAAAAGGGAAGAAGGAGGATCCGGGGAACTACAGGCCAGTCAGCCTCACCTCAGTCCCTGGAAAAATCATGGAGCAGGTCCTCAAGGAATCAATTCTGAAGCACTTAGAGGAGAGGAAAGTGATCAGGAACAGTCAGCATGGATTCACCAAGGGCAAGTCATGCCTGACTAACCTAATTGCCTTCTATGAGGAGATAACTGGGTCTGTGGATGAGGGGAAAGCAGTGGATGTGTTATTCCTTGACTTTAGCAAAGCTTTTGATACGGTCTCCCACAGTATTCTTGCCGGCAAGTTAAAGAAGTATGGGCTGGATGAATGGACTATAAGGTGGATAGAAAGCTGGCTAGATCGTCGGGCTCAACGGGTAGTGATCAACGGCTCCATGTCTAGTTGGCAGCCGGTTTCAAGTGGAGTGCCCCAAGGGTCGGTCCTGGGGCCGGTTTTGTTCAATATCTTCATTAATGATCTGGAGGATGGCGTGGACTGCACTCTCAGCAAATTTGCAGATGACACTAAACTGGGAGGAGTGGTAGATACGCTGGAGGGTAGGGATAGGATACAGAGGGACCTAGACAAATTAGAGGATTGGGCCAAAAGAAACCTGATGAGGTTCAACAAGGACAAGTGCAGAGTCCTGCACTTAGGACGGAAGAATCCCATGCACTGTTACAGACTAGGGACCGAGTGGCTAGGCAGCAGTTCTGCAGAAAAGGACCTAGGGGTTACGGTGGACGAGAAGCTGGATATGAGTCAACAGTGTGCCCTTGTTGCCAAGAAGGCTAACGGCATTTTGGGCTGTATAAGTAGGGGCATTGCCAGCAGATCGAGGGACGTGATCGTTCCCCTCTATTCGACATTGGTGAGGCCTCACCTGGAGTACTGTGTCCAGTTTTGGGCCCCACACTACAAGAAGGATGTGGAAAAATTGGAAAGAGTCCAGCGGAGGGCAACAAAAATGATTAGGGGGCTGGAGCACATGAGTTATGAGGAGAGGCTGAGGGAACTGGGATTGTTTAGTCTGCAGAAGAGAAGAATGAGGGGGGATTTGATAGCTGCTTTCAACTACCTGAAAGGGGGTTCCAAAGAGGATGGATCTAGACTGTTCACAGTGGTACCAGATGACAGAACAAGGAGTAATGGTCTCAAGTTGCAGTGGGGGAGGTTTAGATTGGATATTAGGAAAAACTTTTTCACTAGGAGGGTGGTGAAGCACTGGAATGGGTTACCTAGGGAGGTGGTGGAATCTCCTTCCTTAGAGGTTTTTAAGGTCAGGCTTGACAAAGCCCTGGCTGTGATGATTTAGTTGGGATTAGGTCCTGCTTTGAGCAGGGGGTTGGACTAGATGACCTCCTGAGGTCCCTTCCAACCCTGATATTCTATGATTCTATGATTCTATGAAAAAGAATTCAGCACCTCGATCATATGTGATTGAGATTGACAGCTCAGAGTTCAACAGAAACCGTTGACATCCACAGTTTGTTCCTCAGAAAGAACAATCAACAAAACAAACTCTACAGATGGTGGATGCAGAACAAGACGATAACAACTCAGATTCCAAACCGATTATGACCAGTTTTTGCAACTAACAGACAGCCAGATGACCAAACTGTTACATGTTCGGGTCATGTAATGAGAAAACCAGTACAATTCAAAGATACTTAATGGTAGGAATGTAGAACTTAAAGGGGGAGATGTAATGGAATGCTAAACTGTATAATATTGTTCAGCCACCAGGGGGCTCTGTGTGTAACATACCTTATTTAAGCTAACCTCAGCCACACCTAGCAGTGCATTAAAGGATCTTGTGATGAACACATTGGTGTGTATCTTGCTCAGAAGTAAGCTCTGCAGTCAGTCTATATCTGATATAGGAGCAAGACAGTCCCAACAAAGAATTTTCACATAATACCAACATACATATTTGAACTGCCTTGCAGAAGATTTTCCTTTAGCTCTAGTGCTTGAGTTTCTACTTTCAATCCAACAATCCTTGCTTCAAGTCCCAGGAGAAGCAGAGGACTCCAACACACAAAGTGAGCACAGGTGTGTGTAAAGCTTGGTGCTGCTTAGTTTGTGCCTGCTGGAATGGGACAGATACCAAGTCTTTATGAGCTGAAAGCTTAGCACTTCCTTAATGTAGGAGCAGGTCTGTATATGGCAGTTTTGCCCTCTAGTGGTTAGAAGTCAGGAAAAAAGCTTTTGGAGCTCAGGGTCTTAGGTTCTAAATCCCTTTAGGATTCTGACCCACATGTTAGCTGCCCATTCCCAGGTTAGTATGTGTGCACACTTGGTGAAGAGTATATAAAAGGATAGTAATTCCTTAACTCGCATGGGGTGTAGTGAGGATAAATCCACAAATGTGTGGGAAGTGCTCAGTATGAGGATGATGCATACCATGTAAGTACCTAGATAGATAGAAACCAATACCATAGGGGTTATATAAAAGCCCTGAGAAACCGAGAATTGGGGTGGTAAAGTGGATGACATTAAGAAAGAGAAAAATTAGACTGATTATAGGGAAAATATTCTGATAGTGCAGGATTCTTCCCGACACCAGAGGTGACGTGGAGGGGAGGAGGTCACACAGGGTCATGTGCCCTGCCAGATTTCTGCCAGGATTTATATTTGTATTCCATTTTTTGCGGGGAATGGGTTCAAAATATGTCCTCCACCCCATTACCAACAGTTACACGTTGCCTTTGCCCGACAGTATGTTTTCTAGTTATGTATCCCATCTAATTTTTAAAATACCATAAGTGATGTAACTTTCACCACTTCCCTTGAGAGTTTGTTCCACAGCTTAATATTTCTCACTGTCAATAAGTCATTTTTCTCATAATCAGCCTAAATTTTCCCTGTCTTAATTTCAGCCCATTATCTTTAGTTATATCTGCTTGGTGCACTCAGTGACCAAGCTTTCCTAGATCAGTGGTTTTCAAACTGTGGGTCGTGACCCAGTACTGGGTTGCGGAATGGAAGGCACTGGGTCATGGCGGTTCTAGTCAGCACTGCTGACCGGGTCGTTAAAAGTCTCATTGGCGGTGCTGCCCAGCTAAGGCAGGCTAGTCCCTACGTGTTCTGACATCGCGCTGCACCCTGGAAGCAGCCAGCAGCAGGTCCGGCTCCAAGGCGGGGAGGAGGGGGGCGGGACATGGGGCTCCATGCGCTGCCCCCACCCTGAGCACCCATTGGCCAGGAAACGCACTCCCATTGGCCAGTTCCTGACCAATGGGAGCTGGGGGGCGGTGCCTGCAGGTGAGAGCCACATGGAGCCACTTCCGTGCCTCTGCCCAGGTGCTGGACCTGCTGCTGGCCACTTCCAGGGAGCAGCATGGTCTGCAGTGCCAAGACAGGCAGGAAGCCTGCCTTAGCATCCCCACTGCACCGCTGACCAGAAGCCACCCAAGGTAAGCCCATGCCCCAACCCTGCACTCCAATCCCCTGCCCCAGCCCTGAGCCCCCCCCCCCAAACCCAGAGCCCCTTCCTGCACCCCAACCCCTCATCCCTGGCTCCACCCTAGAGCCTGCACCCCCAGCCCAGAGCCCTGACCCCCTCCCACACACCAACCCCCTGCCCCAGCCCTGAGCCCCTTCCCACACCTTGCACCCCTCATTCCCAGCCCCAACCTGAAGCCCTCACCCCCACACCCCAAACCCTCATCCCCAGCTCCGGTGGGTCGCAGGCATCACCAATTTTCTTCAACTGGGTCACCAGAAAAAAAGTTTGAAAACCACTGTCCTAGATAATGAAGCATGCATGTGGGAAGGCAGGTGACTAAGGTGTCAGAGGTTTCAGAATTTTGACTGTGGAATTGTAGAGACCTAAATGAGAAAATACTAATATACAGTCTCTTCAAGAAAAGGATACATTATAAAGCAGGGCTACCATATAACTTGTCATAGGTTTTCTTAGGACACATTGTACTGTTTCATAATTAAATACAAACAGCTACATTAAAAAACCATTAACACTGCAAACTGAGGAAGGTAAAAATCTGGAGTTAAGATTCTTATTTCATTCTTAAATCCCTCTTCTGAGCTTTATTAATCCAACAGACATGCTATAACCTAGTCACTTTTTTCTATGAACTTCCATATAGCGCCCTTCAGAGAACACCAGACTTTCACCCACAGTGTCCTTCCCTGTCCGAGAAGGGATAGTGAGGAAGACTGTCTGCCGCCACATTCATTTAGGACTCTGATCAACGTCCCCATTACGCTCAAAGGTTAGGTAACTTGTGCAATAGCTTTTGCTGCTACTAACAAATCAACTACCCAATCCTGTAACTGATCAGCACACAAAACTCAAACTTCAACATGGGTTCTGTGCACATAATGGCAGACCCTGTAACTTTCACATCCAATAAATATCATCTCCTCATTTTACCCTCTCTCTTTCAGTGCTGATCTCAGTCTCAAGACATCTGAAACTTTCAGACTTTGGCATCCAAAGCCAAAGTGTTCCTTTGGTTCCATGCACACAGTCATTCTTGTATTGGGGTAGTCCCTCTACAGAATCCATCTGTCTGGCAATACAGAAAGAAGAACACAGCTGCAGAAATTAACTGGACAAAAAAGAAACCTTAAATATTCACCAGCTTTTTGATTTTCTATGTAGAATACATTTTGTTTACAGCTTTCTGTGATTTTTGTATCCTCCTAAATATTCAGTGCTGCCTCATGTATTATTGTTGGAACAGATGTGAATTCTAGAATGCCAGTGCATTATTAATCCAAATGGTTTTATGATGACAGCTTAACAAGACTAATCAGGCAAACTCTTTCAAACCACTATAAATGTGTTTCTCTTCACTGGACTGCATATTAATTTTAAATAATAATTGTACAGAATCCACTGCATCAAGGGGATTAAACAGAACAAATAAACTATAACAGAATGGATAACTCTTGGCTGCTGAGGAATCACAGGAATGCCAGCAGCGATAAAAGGCAATCTGTAATTGCTAAAATATGAAGAAGAATGTACCTAAGAACTATATTCTGTCCTAAGTAAGTGTCTCTCATTGGTTACTACTTCTTTGTCACGTGGCTGTAATTAGCCCACATCTGAATGCTCTGATGCAGCCAGATTCCAGAAGCTGTCATTCTAATAAAATATTATTCAGCTGCAAATCCAGAAATTTATCACCTACCTCCTAATGCTAAATCCAAGTCAATCCTATTTAACAACCAGAATAGTCATTATTAGCTTGTCAGCACTTTAATTTCCCTAAACGATTTCAGCTGACTTTTAGTAAGCCTTGCTTCCAGTTAACAAAGTATAACAAAATTAACTCACAGAAATGCTGACCAGCTTTGAGTCTATTTGGAAAATAGACTAGAATGAGTTGTTTATTCTTTTGTGTCTCTGCAATTGACTTTTTTATGGTTAATTTAATTACTTTGAAATGAAAACCCTTAATAGTAGATTAGAGATTTATAGCTGTAACATTTCAAGTTATTTCCAATATTTAAAAAAATGATTATGTTAATCATATTGTCTGAATGCATACCACTTTGTGCTCTGATCTAGTTAGCTCTTACAAGCTAAACAGGGTCAAGTTAGCTTGGTACTTGATTCGAAGACCTATGGAACAGGCTGGACTTGATTCTCCACTGCCTTGCACCTTGTGTGGCCATTTACACCTGGGTGTAAAATGCCACCATTCTGATCTGGTAGTGCTTTACATTTAGTTTTCTCAAGTGTAAATGACTAACTAACATGCAACTAATGGAGATTCGGGTCCCCAGAGTGCTGCCAGACAGTTATTGTGATTATGTAGGCAGTTCTCCTCATTCTCAATCAGCAGCATTGAACCAATGCCATAGCAGAGCATCTAGGCACACGAAGTAACAGGTTTGGAATGAGGTACTGACTGCTTCCAGTCAACAAAAGATCCCACAAGAGATGAGGTGCTATATTTCAGTATAACTAGTTTCACACTGCCCAGCTAAGTGTCTTCTGCCATTTCAAATCAATATGGTATTTTTCACTTCCTGTCTAAGCTATTATTATACATTTTCTGGGGTTCAGCCCACAGGTGGCTCCATTTCAGCGAAATCCCTTTATATGGTTTGTAAAACACTCTAAGAACATTTGGGATGAAAAGCACTAAATAAATGTGAAACTTATTTCCTTTTCACCTTGCCCTAAACAAACAAATCACTAAAGATGGACTAAAATGAAAGAGATGCCTTATATATTGGACTTGACACATAAAAGTATTTTATAAGTAGTGAGACTTCACAGAGACAATATGGGAAACATAGTAAATAAAAGTGGGAGAGGGCGAGGATTGGGGGGAGTTGTTGGGTGCTTTTTGTTTGGCTGGTTTTTGGTTGTTCACTATAGGTTATGGTTTTATTCAAGTTTGTACTCAAGAAATCAGGTTTACACTAAAGTGCTAAATGTACAGACAGTGTCCATCGTGGTCTTTTCTTTCTTACATTTATCATTGCATACTACAATTTTTAAAGCCAGAAATATCATCCCACGTGTCCTATCTTTCCTAGTAGAAAGCTATACAAATTCTTTGACTGAAAAAGTGTAACAGAGTTCTCATTAGGCGTTCCTGCTCTCTTTACTCTTTGCAATAGACCTTGCACTCTCCTACAGACTGCTTTCCACAAGTTCCATTTTAGGGATGAAATATGAGCATCTCCTTTAACTAATGGCTGGATCCAAAGCCCACTGAAGTAAATGTGTTTTGGATCAGGCACAAGAGACTTACAGAGAAGCCACCAGACAACTTGCATCCCGACGCCCAACACAACTAGAATCAGGATCCACAGCATGGTGGATAAAATAAATTCCTCTATGGTCAGCTGAAACTGAGACCAGCATGGTGGCATTTCTTCTCCTTCTCCCAATCCTTATACAGCAACAGGATCAAGAAAAGAAGGGAAAAGCATACATTTATTTCCCCTCAAATGTATATCACCAACATAGGATCGTGAATAAAATGATTCCTAACGGGAAGGACTTACATCAAGCCCTAAGCACACACACAGAGGGACTCAAATGGGCAGCTTCAGTGAAGGTGCTTTACAGGTGAAGCTCTTCCTCCATTTCTATCTAGACTGAACCTGAGGATGGCAAGCAGGATTCTGTGGTGGCACAAATGGGTACACCACTGGGAGATCATGCATCAGCACCTGCTTATGTTAGGACTGATCTGACTCTATCGTCTTCATCCCCAGTCTGTCTCTCGCAAAATGACAGCTGCTGTCAGGTGCATGTGTTAAGCTACTCTAGCCGTACAAGTTAATTATGCTAGATATTTCTGTGCAATACAGAGTAATCCAAGATAGATGATAGATCCTTACTTTTAGCATCTTGACTCTTTAAACAATCACTACCAAACGTGGTTCAGAGGAGACCTTACAGTAAAACAAATACCTTTGATTTGCAGAGTTTAGTGAAACACCCAGTAATTAATGTTTAGAGTAGGGGTCCCCAACGCGGTGCCCTTGCGCCCGCCGGGGGGTATAAGTGCGCCCGCGGAGCCCTCAGGTTTTTTTTTTTTTGCTCCGCCGGCAGCGCTTGGGGTGGTTTTTTTGTTTGTTTTTTTTGCTCCGCCGGCAGCGCTTGGCACCCGCCGGCAGCACTCGGGGTGCTTTTTGGTTTTTTTGCTTTTCCTCCGCCGGCAGCGCTCGTTTTTTGTTGTTTTTTTTGGCGCCCGCCAGCAGCGCTCGGGTTTTTTTTGTTTTTTTTTGGCGCCCACCAGAAGGAAAAGGTTGGGGACCACTGGTTTAGAGCATTGTAACCTGTACCCTTATTTTCAAATGAGTAAAATTATTTCTACTATATTTTACAATATCCTGAACAGGTCTGGTGCTCAAGATATTTTCTTAATTGCTACTTTAGTTTTCCGTAGAGGGAAGGATGGACTACAGCAAAAAAAAAACCACCCCTTGTGAGCTAAGAGGAAAACAGAATGTAGAATCTCCAGTTCTCAGGGCATTAGGTAAATAGACCACTCACCATAAGTAGTGATTGGAAAGATGTAATGTGTGAAGCTGATGTTCTACCATCATGCAAATATGACAGAAAAAAGACAAGCCAGTGGTTATGGAATACACAGAGCCCACACAATGTTTGTTGGCAAGGGGCTTAAAATCCTTTACCTCTTCCAAAGTACTGTCTTGGTTGTCAAGTATGGAGGAAAGTTCCCAAAGGGGAAGAATAGATGGATTTACTGAAGTGACCTATTAGCAAGAGAGCTGCTGGATCAATTAAGAGGAAGCTATTAGAGACAGAAAGAGAAAACAATTTCCTGTCTCTCGCTCTAGGTGGTTTTGCTACACTCACTCCACCTTCCAGAGCTGGGCTTGCTGTAGAGCATGGTCTAGGTGGAATGTTAGTGAGATGATTACACTTCCAATCGTGAAATGGATCTGCATGTGCAAATGCTGGTGTGGTTCCCTCTGCAGGATTAGGACCTAAGTACTTAATCTGTTCTGGTCTATTGTAATTTCCTTTTTGTGCGTGATTCTTTTCTTGTGAAATACAATTGTCACTATTAAAAGGTCAATGTTCATAAATAATTCCATATGGGTGGTATTGGAGAAACTGTAGTCACTGCCTCACATTTAGAATAGGAAACGACTGCAATATCTGAGGTACCTCCATGCACTAACAGTAAATATCACCTGTTTACAGGCAGCGGCAGTGTGGACACCAATGCCAACCTGGAACTCTCTCCCACCCAGTAGTCCTGTTTGACCCTGGTAATAATGGAAAAATTAGCTGTGCTTTTTAAGTCATGAGCAATGAGTAACCACCACATGCACAGAAGAATTTTCACAGTTGAACATTATTTCTTCTATTTAAATACTTTAGGGCCCGAAGTTTCCATGGCAAAAGAAATCAGTGTTCCAGACTCCAAGTATTACAATGATTCACATACAAAGAATGTCTGCCCATATCCCTAGTATTTACTTAAAATAGTTACTATCTGCCAATTTACACACAAATCCATCTCCAATAGAAGGCTATATATGCTTCACAACTGTCCTTCATTTAGATTTATAATAGAATTTCTGCAGATAAACACAAGTTAGCAAAATATTGGTTATACTACAGGACTTTCATTTTCCCTGGCGAGGGGGAGATGCCAAAATGCGATAGAACCCCAGGAGGCCACAAAGACTAAGTTGTAAGTCCCCAGACATTGTATAGTGAGTCCAGTAAGTAGTTATTTTCCCCTGCCAGAAGGATCATGGCTAAGTTGCTGCATCTGCAAAACCCAAAGCCCTTGGCTGATATAAAATTACTTTCTATCTGGGTCCAAGCTTTATGGTAGTTTGCTTCCCACTCCCTGAAAATCATAAAATATTTACAAGCCTGAGTATAAGTCCCAGATGAATACATTAACTATTCTCTTACCTTCAGAGCTCATTAGCAATAGAAATGATTATTCTGATGCTATTTTATATTTTATAGATACTGAATTTGCTGAGCCTGCTGTGCTACTCCAGATTGTTATATTTCCTTTCTTACTTTTATTTTAGAAGGTGAATTTTTTGTCTGTCCCTCCCCCCAATATGGATGAAATATCCCACTTTCTTGAAAAACAAGTTGACCTAGTAAGCAAGAGGATGCAATGGGTTTCTGAAAAATCTGCCTAGACAGTGTGATTTACTGTTAAAATATTTCATACCCATTTTTTTTCAGGATCTTTCTCACTAAACCATCACTGACAGCTTCAGTGAGTAGAAAACTGTTGTTTTAATTCAACTAGTAAATGTTCACAGCCTAACCCTAATGATAATACATGTAAAATTCCAGGCTGGTTACAGAAAGAGTGAGGAGTTAGGATGTAAGGGACCAGATCCTCTGCTGGTGTAAACTAGTATAGATCCATTGAAGTCAATGGAGATGATCATTTACACTAGCTAAGGATCTTGCACAAGAATTTTCTCTCACTACTTTTACTCCATTAGTAACCCCGTGAATAAAAGTCGCCCTTGGATCTGAAGAGGTCTGAATCGCCTTGCCCAGGAATAGGAACAGAATGGAATCCTCATCTATATGAAGGTGAAGAGTCCTCAATGGCGACTGGGCGCACCCTCGAACATCCTTTGACCTGGGGGCCCAAGTGTTTGTAAATGTTCTGTTGGGCTCATCGCGACCTTTACCTTGCTGTGATCTCTTTCCCCTTCTAACCATATTTGCTGTGTTGCTTATCAGCTCGGGAGGCTCAGAACAGTGGCCCCAGTTGAATATTTGGTACCTGTGATGGGCAGCACAGGCTGTTTTAGGTCAGTAATGCCCCCTTTCTTCCTACTTCTCTTGCTGGACTATGGCAAACCCTCCTTGTCCCTGTAAAAGGTGTAGGGACAGTGACAGCTGCTTATGATCCAGTGGTTAAGGCACTAGCCTGGGATTTGGGAAACTTGGGTTCAGGTCCATCCTCTGCTGCAGATGTGGTCAAATCTTTGTGCCTCAGTTCCCCATCTGTAAAATGGAAATAATACACCTCCTTACCTCATAGGTGTGTTAGGAGGATAACTACACTACAGGACATGAGGCACTCTGAGACGACAGTAATCAGAGCCTTATAATTAAGGCTGAGAGATAGCCATTGTTCCCAGAGCCATAGGACGGGTTACAATAATTTTGAATCTTTGTGATCTAAGCTAGATCTTTGGGGTTCCTAGATGTGGATCTCCTGAAAAGAAAGCAGGCAAATCGGAATTCCTTCTCCACAGCTTATCAGGATTGGTGGCTGGTCCATGACCGTGAATTACTCATCAAGGAAGGAAACCTTCGCTACCTTAATAAAGTCAAGCAACTTAAATGAGGATTGTCTGGGTTATTTTAAATTGCTGCATTTCAGTTGTATCTTTAAGTTAGATCAAGGGTACCTAGCATGTATGGGCAGGCAGACTTGTTAGCATTTTTATAAATTTAAATAAATAAATAAATACATGTGTCTTGTCTGCTGGACAGATCCCTTAGGTAAAAGTGATGCAGAGACCTAGACAGCAGACTTCAGAGCTTTGCTATTAGCTACATAAGCAGCCTACACTGAGCCAAGAAGAAAAAAACGAACAAAATGGAGCCTTATTTCACCACCCAAGCATATGCGCGTATAAGACTCTTGCCAAATACAAGCGTGATATTTGCTAAAATTAGAAAGATAGTTTAATTCCTGTATGGTACAAAATCTCAAAATTCTCGTACAGAACTGATAATGTTGCTATGGAAATAAGCTTAATTACTGCAGGGTGAGCAATAAACTTCTCAGTACAGCTATCTTTACAAGCAATCTCCTCTCTTGAAAGTTTCAGGCTTCCCCCTCCACCCCCCTCCTTAAATGGGACTAAACATCTCTGTTAATTTTAATGTAATTTCAAAGGGACATCAACGTAGACTATTCTGAGAATAAGAACTATTTTACAGCGCTAATGGAAAGGAACAATGAATACATCAGTGTATCAATGCCACCATTACAAAGAACTAAAAATAAATTTAAATCAATATGATGCATGAAACATCCCAATAATGCTAATTTACTCAGTACGTTTTAGGTCTGTATGTGCTTCTTTCTCTTCCCCCACTCCGTGCCTTTACCTTGTGAGACTATGTGGAAGGAAGAAAAATTGTGGAGAAAACCACACATGCCTGAGCAGAGAGTGCACTGCTTCTTCTTGCCCCTGGAGCTAAATCTGCATCAATGTTTAGTGAATGGCTATTCTTGGAACATATGTCTATAATTTAGATGTGAACAAGGGGATTCACGAGTTAAAACATGTATTCATTATTCGCTGTCATTCATTTAAATGGCATTAATTCTATCTGTCACTCATCCTATTTTAAAAGTTGCAAGAATCCAGTCAAGGAGCAGAGCCAATATCATGTGATGAAGGTGACTAATTACACTCCATGAATACCAAACAGTGAATAGTCAAAGTGAACTTTGCAAACACCCAAAGGCTGAAAATATCTCATTCAAAGTATTCCCAGAACTCAGAAGTGGTTTGCAAATTAGTCACTAACAGGAAAAGGGGGCAAATTATTCAATAATTTATTCACAATGAATAATTCAAACAGCTCTAATAAAAAGCTAATAGCCAAATATCCACCTTTGCAGTGTGCCAATGGTTAATCACCCTCACTGTTAAAAATCTGTTCCTTATTTCCCAGTGAAATGTGTCTGACTCCAGTTTTTCAACATCCTTTTTAAAATGTGGACACCAAAATATTCCAGTATCGGTCTCACCAATGCCATGTACGGAGGTACAATTATTTCCCTACTTCTCTCACTATTCCCATGTTTTTACACCCAAGGATCACATTAGTCCTTTTTGCCACAGCATCGCACTGGGAGCTTGTCCACTATGACCCATAAATCCTTTTCAGAGACACTTCTTCCCAGGAGACAGTCCCCCATTCTGTAGGTCTGGCCTGCATTCCTTGTACCAAGATGCATGCCTTAATATTTGGCTGTAGTGAAGCAGTTTATTTGAATGGGCTTCATTTACCAAGAGATACAGATTGCGCGGTATGACTACCCCGTCCTCAAATTTTTACCACTCTGCCAATCTTTATCTCAAATCTAAATAAAAATCAGTGTGTGTAAATATATACATAACTTCAGACTTTTTTGCTTTACACCAGGTATTTTGGAAAATGCAGTGATGCAGATATCACACAAAGTTTGTTTATGCTACCAGATGGAACACTTCAATCTAATCCTCCTCGATGGCCTCACTCAAAACAAATAATGCGGCTTATTCTATCTAAACCTTTACAGAGGAAGTGCAATGTGTACTGATGCAGAAGAGAAATTCTGCTGCATACTGAAATTAAATATCCCACATGCATGTGTGATTCATGTGATATAAAGGCGTGAAACCTTTCTTCAAAAGAACTTTGTCAAGTTTAATATCAGGGGGTAGCCGTGTTAGTCTGTATCCACAAAAACAACAAGGAGTCCGGTGGCACCTTAAAGACTAACAGATTTATTTGGGCATAAGCTTTCGTGGGTAAAAAACCCACTTCTTCAGATGGTTTCTGAAACGCTGGTTTCTCAAGACCTGATTCCTCGTGTAACACAAAAAAGAATATAATGACGACTATTGTAATATGTACAGGGGCAGACTTAAAGCTAGGCATTCAACCTTAATTTGGTGTATTTATGTCTTGAGTGCTTCACCATGCAACTTTAATATGGAATTCTTATAGGCCCGTTCTCAGCTCTCGACTTGCATGTAGCAGGGATTACATATGAATATATAAGCACAACAGCCTGGAAATCTACCAGGCTCTGGGGAGGACAGTAGCAGCCAAAACACCGCACACAGGAACAGAGCCATTCGGTTCAGCAACACCAGGGCACTACCCAATTCTGACATCCACACTCAGACAACAGAGCTTCAGTTTTCAAAGACTTGTCTGAAAAATCCACATTGTAAACATACGTCCCTCAGTTTAGCTACCCTGAGCTTGTTCCCCTAGGCAAAGTGGGGCTAACAGGCTTTCGCTGCTGCTAGAGGAAGAGGCTCTTTTTATCTGACCCGGGATTCCCTGAGACATTTGAAAAGGTTCCTGGGATGGTTTGGAGCATTTTTTTGGATCTGGTGGTTAGCTATAAAGCTAACTTACTTTTAAGTCCTTGTTTTCAGTTTAAATCGATTTTTACCAAAAAAAATCCTGAGTTTTACAAAAAGTATTATTCTTTTTTTCTGATGTTCACCCTACTTTTGTATCATTCAAATATATAAAAAAATAACTTGTTTTATTAGGAAAAATACAATACATTGCATGAGATATATGTATTACGATAATACATTAGTCTGTGTATATGCAAAGCTGCCTCTTGAAGTAAGGCTATGTATTAGTCTAGAAGATACACACAATAAACAAACAGGCATGCACGTAAGCATCTGAACATACTAATGAATCCCTTGCCCACCACGTATACATTTCAGGCTGTTAGCAGATAACGGTTTAAAGATCTGACACACTGAAACAGGAAGAAAATGAAAATCTGTATCAGAGTAAGTTTCCGAACACAAGGAAGTATTCAAAAGTTAAAAAAAATAAAAACAGGAGAAAAGGATGGAGTTGAGTGTATGCAGTGCAAATGGTTTGGCCCAATTATTAAATGTAAATATTTATAGGCTAATAGTTTTACATCTGCAACAGTAAACTGTTTATTCAAATGAAAAGGTTATTTTGGGATTAAAGATACCAGATTCCTCATATTGAATTCCATTCATCAAAGCATTAATCTATTGAATACTTTTCCGGCCCATCCTTCCGTCCACCAAAATAAACCCCAATATTTACCCAGCAAAATTATTCATAGCTTTTCCCATTGATTTTCACCTGTTTTTGTTGTTGTAGTAATAAACACTATTAAATTCCCAGGAAAAATTAAATAAAATAAAAAACGAAAACGAAGGGCCCTACTTACTTTGCATGCATACCCAGTTCATATGGGGATTTATATCACAACTTAAGAGTTAGCAGTGTTTTCTACCATATGCACACCTGCACTGATTTTCAAATAGCCATTACTCCATTATTTTACAAATTTTCTGAAACATAGCGAACCCTTAACTGTATAAACAGGACTAAAATTTCAAGTTTAAATTTGCACACAATCCCACCAGAAGAAACACCACAGAAGTTCTTTAAAATGGGAACATTTACTTTTTCACTCTCCCTTCTCTGAAAAATATTGACAGGATATTGCTCAATCTTCCATAAAAAGATTGTCAACTTTTGACATGGACCATGGAAAATTTCACACCAAAAGCAAGAGGTTTCAGAAAGTTATGAGCAAGTAAAATCTGAAAGCTTGTAATGGAAACTGTTCTGAAATCTTATCTATAGCTGTTGCCTCTTGCATCCTTTATAATAAATACCCACATTTATACATATGGGAATTTATAATATTCTGACAGTAGTCATTCAGACAAGTAGATCCAACAATGTATAAATCCACAAAACATTTTGGCTTCTGCCGTTTCAGGGGATAATAGATGTCTGACTGGCTAGGAGATAAATGGATTACACACGCACACACACCTGAGCAAAATGAATGGTTTTAAAAAAAAAAAGTCTCTGATTCTCTAAGGAAAGTGTAGGCATCACCTCAGGCTAATTTTTCCGCTTTTCTTTTATTTATTTGCTAAAGGCAGTACTAAACGGAATGTATAGTACTGGAGACAATTACCTTCTGAATGATTGATGTGAATGCATTTTAATTTTACCATAATCTATGCTTTACACTTCACCAAATCCAAAGGTAAAATACCCAATTTTATCCCTGATTTGATAAACTCATTTGCCTGCAAGGGTTCATACTAGATGAATTTGTATTGCTCTTGAGACAACTATCATTTCATTATTCTCTAGTTACCACCTGCTTCACTCTATTCACAACACTTCTACATTTGCACAAACGGTAACACTGCTATCAATGGTTATGCAGCACACTGAAGATGAGCTTGGCAGAATTCATTTTTTATTTTTATAATGGTTTTGATGGATAATATCAATGTTTATTTTTAAGCATTTTTCTATTTTAATCCATTTAAATTTTCAGAGTTTCAGGAAATTACAGGGGGTCAGACACTTACTCAATGACAGTAGATATTGATTTTCAAAAAGTTAAAGCTTTATGACCCTTAAAACACAAAATTGTTAACATCACATGTCAAAATACACAAAGTAAATAGCCTTAAATCAGACTCTGAAGTTCTCATGCAGCATTTTTCTTACTTTGCTTATCTGTAAATTTCTATTATTATTCATAGAAATATTTTTTCAGTTTGTGTGTGTATGATGAAATTGAGGTTTACTAACATTTATCGATAAAAATCTAATCCTGCAAAGCCTAAATATGCCATAATTCATGCACAAATGACAAACAGCAGCTATGGTAAGATTTACCGTATATTTTACTTAGAGCAAAGGATATTTTAAAATGTTTCTTAAATTCAGACAAGCACACGTGTTGTGTTCAGACAAAGGACCGGATAATTAAAATCTTACTAGATCAGGGGTAGGCAACCTATGGCACGCGTGCCGAAGCCGGCACACAAGCTGATTTTCAGTGGCACTCACACTGCCCGGGTCCTGGCCACCGGTCCGGGGGACTCTGCATTTTAATTTAATTTTAAATGAAGCTTCTTAAACATTTTAAAAATCTTATTTACTTGACATACAACAACAGTCTAGTTATATATTATAGACTTATAGAAAGAGACCTTCTAAAAATGTTTAAATGTATGACTGGCACGCGAAACCTTAAATTAGAGTGAATAAATGAGGATTCGGCACCCCACTTCTGAAAGGTTGCCGACCCCTGTACTAGATCAAAGTTAAATTTTCAAAAGCATCTAAGCGATTTAGGAGCCTACGTCCTATTTTCAAAAGTAACATATGCACTTAGGGACATACATCCCATTGATTTACAAAATGAGATTTAGGCTCCAAAGTGCTTATGTTCCTTTTGAAAATGGGATTTAGGTGCTTTTGAAAATTTTACCCCAAATCACAAAGAGTGAGATTCTGACCCCTTTTTCATGTTGAATGGTACCTTATTCTGCAAGTGATCCCATTGAAATCAATGGGATTACTCAAGGAGCCAGGTGCCACTCAACATGAGTAACTGTATCAGACTCTGACCCTAATCATCATCATCATCATGTTCCTATTATGCCTCTGGCATTTAGGGCAGTGACAAAGCTCCACCACTCCTGTCTGTTTCTGGCAAGTTTTTCAATGGTTCCCCAGCTGTGCCCCAGGTTTTTCAGCTCGGCTTCCACAGCTCTTCGCCATGTTGNGATTCGGCACCCCACTTCTGAAAGGTTGCCGACCCCTGTACTAGATCAAAGTTAAATTTTCAAAAGCATCTAAGCGATTTAGGAGCCTACGTCCTATTTTCAAAAGTAACATATGCACTTAGGGACATACATCCCATTGATTTACAAAATGAGATTTAGGCTCCAAAGTGCTTATGTTCCTTTTGAAAATGGGATTTAGGTGCTTTTGAAAATTTTACCCCAAATCACAAAGAGTGAGATTCTGACCCCTTTTTCATGTTGAATGGTACCTTATTCTGCAAGTGATCCCATTGAAATCAATGGGATTACTCAAGGAGCCAGGTGCCACTCAACATGAGTAACTGTATCAGACTCTGACCCTAATCATCATCATCATCATGTTCCTATTATGCCTCTGGCATTTAGGGCAGTGACAAAGCTCCACCACTCCTGTCTGTTTCTGGCAAGTTTTTCAATGGTTCCCCAGCTGTGCCCCAGGTTTTTCAGCTCGGCTTCCACAGCTCTTCGCCATGTTGAAGCTGTAGCGTCTCATCTCTGCTGTGACCTGAGCTAGCTTCCCTGTTTCATACATTGTCCGTACGTTCCAAAAACCAAGTTTGGTTTTTGTCTTGGTGTTGAGCACTTCAGTCTTCATGCCAGTGGCTTTCACCACTGGCAGTCATATGGGTCATTGACTCCTGAAGGCCATCACACACAGTAATGGTCAATTTTTCCGTAACATTTTTTGTTTTTTACGGGACAGGGTTGTTAGCCCTGTGCCTAATCCCCAACCTGGAGGACCAGGGTGTCTGTTTTGTTTGGCCCCTCTCCCACAGACCAATCCAGCATGGTTGAACCTACCAGGAGCAAAAAGCCCCCACCGACACAGACTCTGGGGATTGTTAGAGCACACAAGCTGTCCCGCCATGACAAGGCACGGACACCAGAGGACAGTCTGACCCTAAATATGGCACTTAATCAAGCCCTCCTGGGGCAACAGAAACTGGACCGCTAGTTTAATCTCTGTAGGCCCAATGTGAACCCTTACTCATGTTGAGTAGTACCTTACTCTATGAGTAGTGCCATTGTTTGTATTGCTCAACTTAAGAGTGGCAGAACCAGGCCCACAGTTATTAAACTTGCTTTGAAACAGACTTTAGGGCTTCTGTTACTCAAAACCAAGGCTGGATTAGCATGCCTTCCGATTTAGAGAGATTAAAGATGGGAACATTTTAGCAGCAATTTTCAATAATAAGAACATTTTTAGGATTTCCATTTCAAATGAACGATGCCAGTAGCAGCATGTCCTCCCTTCATGGCATTAGTACGCACAGACGTTCCTGAGGTCACTGACGCCCAGGGATAGAAAGTCAGAGTCCCTGAAGTTGAAAAACACTGCCTCGAGAATAAAAACGTAGACTTTTAGGTCCAAATGCTGCAGTGATTAATTCATTAATTAATTATTATTAGCAATAGATGTAATAGCAGTGCTGCTGCATTGCCGGGAGACCTCAATTAGGACGTGTCCCCATTGTTCTAGGCACTTTACAAACACACAGTAAGAGACGGTCTGTGCTCTGACGATCTTAGGCTCTAATTTGAGACAAGACACAACAAGCAAGTATGACAAACCAAAAGAGGGAAAGGGGGAGGTGGGAAATGAAGATAAAATCACAGTTACTTAGGCAGCTTGATGGCTCCTGAAGGTACTTAACCTTCTATTTTTAAATAAGCCAGTATCCCCATTGAGCTCAGAGTCTAGCAAACAACATAATATACTGTACATAGACCCAAGAAAGGTTTCCAGAGTCTAGGTAGGGGGATGGAATGCCCCACTACTCTCGACTAGAAGGGGAGTTTTGCCTGAGTAGGGACTGAATATGTTCTACATGTTATAGGATGAAATGTTAGTCCCATTGAAATCCATGGGAGTTTTGCCATTGACTTCAAAAGTCAGGATTACACCCCCAGTCTTTAGGTAGAGGCAGTAGTTGTTTTAAAAGGAAAAGGGGAAAAAAATGTGTTTAGGCCCTTTTGTTTCTTTATGATGTATAAAGAAGGCCTGAAAGGATTGTCTAAGATTTGCATCCGCCCCCCCCCCACCCCCCAGTGTTTTTTTTCCATTAAAAGTTCCAGTTTTGTCTGCCCTCTTTGACGTGGAAGGCGCTCTAGTTGACTGGAGAACTGCTTAAGTGAGGGAAGTCATTTCTATTCAGACTGTTTAAAACTGTCCTGTGTGTTGTGTTACAGCTATTTCATTTAGATACCATATTAACAGTTGGGAGAAAAGATCTGCATGTTAATGATTCAAAGCCTTCTGCCTTTTCAATGAAGGGTGGGGAAAGTTCACAATACACACCTGAACCCTCCAAGAACATCTAACCAAGGAAGAGGAGATCTAACACTCCTTATATTTCTCAGATTAAAAACAAACAGTAAAAAACCCCACAACATGATAATACAACTCTCAGGCCATCTTTAATCATCACAATGAAGGGGAAATTGGCAAAATACCAATTTCCTCTGCGGATCACCTTAAAAGATAGGCCGCATTCTACAACTGCTCTGTGTGTACAAGGCCCATTGAAACCAATTGTAACTCGTTGTGCAAAGCAGCTCAGGCCCTTCAAAAAGAACCGACTCAAACATAGCAGCTTTCTATGGGAGGCAAATAAGCCCACAGAACACCTGCATCTACCAAGTGGCACTTCCAAACTGGTTTCCTCTACAATTTACCTTTAAACAGCTTCTAGGACAGATCCTGCTCCTTTTTCTCACACAGTCCCCCGTGAAGTCATTCAGTCTACTTGTATCAGTAAAGTAAGCAGGATTTGAACCTGTAGAAGTTACAAGAGTACCATATATACTTGATCATAAGCCGGTTCGTTTATAAGCCAACCCCCCCAAGATGGATAAGTAAAAATGGAAAATTTGTATAACCTGTTCATAAGCCGACCCTATAATTCAGGGGTCAGCAAACTTTGGCTCCCAGACCATCAGGATAAGCCGCTGGTGGGCCCAGATGGTTTGTTTACCTCGAGCGTCCGCAGGCACGGAGGTACACCTAAGTAAACAAAGTGTCCTGGCGCGCCAGCTGCTTACCCTGACGGGCCGGGACAGCAACTGGTGGGGGAATTTTTTGGTGAGGGAGAAGCTGGGAGTCAGGGGAGTAACCCCTGTGACCACCCCCCACATGATCCCACCAACCCGGGACCCCCACACTCTCCCCATCCCATCCCTTCCCACCTTATCTGGGGAGGGCCAGGGGAGGATGGCTCTGGCCTGGCTGGAGCTGCTCCGGCAGGCTGGGCAGCGCGGCCGCAGCCTGCTCCGGCGGGCCAGACCGGGCGGCACGGCCGCAGCATGTTCCAGCGGGCTGGGCCGGGCAGCACGGCCGCAGCGTGCTCCGGCGGCGTGGCCACAGCCTACTCTGGGGGGCGGGGCCGAGCAGCACAGCTGCAGCCTGCCAGCCCCAGAGCTGGAGCTGCAGCTGCTTTGGAGGCTGCGGGGAGAGCAGCGTAGCCAGAAGCGGAGAGACTCTGGCCCCGCCTCTTCCCTTCTGTCTCTGCTGGCTGTGCTGCCTCTCCTTGCTCCCTCTGTTGGGGGACGGGGCTGTATCCCACCTCTCCCTCTCTATACCCGTTCATAAGCCAACCCCCTTCTCGGGTGCTTCCCTTTTTTACTACAAAATTCAGCTTATGAACGAGTATATACGGTAAGTCAATATGCTGCTTATATTTCCTATTTTCATATTTCAGTTGCTAGAAGGATAGCATTCATTCCTGTGCCAATAGCTCCTAGAGAGTTAGAAGAATTCCCTAACCAGTGATGCAAATAAAAGCAGAAATGCAAAAGAATCTGGAAAGTATTATAGCAGAGCCAGTCACTGCAGTGCTACTAAATTTAACATTTGATCACTACTACCTTTAATCTCAAGGGTTTACAGGACGTACAGGAATTCCCCTCAACTGCCACTTACTAGAAAATCACTCATATCAAAAGCATATTTTATTTTCTTAACAAACTCTTCTCAAAAGATATGGGGGGAGGGAATTCACGTGCAATATAGAATGGCCATCAAACCAAGGTGTTTGAGCTATACAATAAAGTAAAAGTGGTAAATAAAAACCAATTTTTACCAATCTCACATTCTCTCTGAGTTCCCAGAACTCAAACTGTTTTGTTCTTGAAAACAAGTATAGTTTAGCCCATTACTTTTAAATAATATTTTTTTTTTTTAAAATCTAAACATACTTAGGCCCAAAATTTGACCAACAATACAATGGGTACCATACATACTAATAGGCACAATTAACTAAATGTAAATATTTTTCCTCACTTGCTTTTGTAAAACCCACTGCTCTGTACAAAAAAATTAAATCACACACACAAAAAAGTTATTGTAAAGTAAGGCACAAACAATACCAGGACTTTTCATCTGAAATGCAAAGCCAGACAGATCACTAGATGGCTAACAAAGCCTTTTTGGAAAACTATGCTGATACACAATAATTAATTACACCATCATGGTGTTGATAACAAATGAGGAAATATATAAGTCAGAGCTTCTGTATATTTGCTTTGTACTGCAAAAGAAACGAGATTTTTTTTAAAAAAATTCCAATGGTTGCCAAAAACAAAAAAAGGATAAAAGACAAAAATATAATTTCCAAGCTTTCAAAGGGGTATTACAACCAATGATAATGAGAAGACTATAAAATGTAAAACAATTTAAAAGTGCTTAAAGTTTCTTGAAAACAAGTTATGGAGGAACTATATCACTTATGGGATTGGGATTTGTAATTGTGTGGGTATATTTTATACTAGTTAAAATATTGCCCGGGATAGCAGCCATTGCAATATACTGGATAAAATACAGGACTGAATCTGGAAATCTGTGTGCCTCTACTTCCCCTTCCACCCTTTGTCTGCCTTGTCTATTTAATCTAATCTCTTCAGGGCAGAGACTGTTCACTATGTTTGTCCAGTGCCAACCACAATGGAGCCTCACTTTCATTTGGGGCCTCTAGGAACTACTATAATACAACTTAATACTACAGCTACTAATTAACATTAAGCTGCTCTGTTACTCTGGGCAAGTCACTTCACCTGTTTGTGTCTCAGGTTCTCCAATCTGTAATATGGGGAAAATGATACTTATCCACGTGTGTGAAGCACTTTGAGATCTACATGGGAAAAAACCCACGATGGAAGCAATCATCATCATCTGCAGGCACCCTATCTGAAATGAGCTTTTACCATTACTCCAGCTCCTAGTGGAACAGTGGTTCGATTGCCAACACTGCTGCTGTTTTTGTTGTGTAATCAACAAACACCAAGAGCATGACTGAATGAGCATGGAGCCAAAAAAGATTGAGCCTGGAGGCTGAACTATCCCTCACTCCTACAAGTGAGCCTCCTGACCGGTGCTGAGGGAATGCTGTTGCCCAAGTTGAACCTGCTGGGTCGACATAAAGGGCTTTGGTAGTGCTGCCCATATGACACCTCCCGTGAACACTAATTCAATGTTAAGTTTTAAACCACATGCTCTTAAAACCACTTGCAGAAATATTTAAAACTTCCCAAGTTATAAGCATGAAAAAATAGTTATTATGCATGCACAGGGACTATCCTCACAATGATGTGATGGATCTGCTAAGCAGGTAACTACAACTCCCATCAGCCCTCTCCCCACTACACACCTCCTGGACAGGTAAGGAGGGGAAAGGGCCAGAACCAGAAGGTGCTGTGTTTTGTTTGGAAGCAGTGGCCAAACACCAAGCCAGGAGCTGCAGAAAAGCTGGAGGAGAAAGAACTCCCTAAGAATTGTATGCAGAGCTCCGTGCAGAACAGGCTGTGACTGCCAGATATTACAGCTGGGTGCAAGTAGGGTTGCCAGATGTCCAGTTTTAAACTGGAACATTCGGTTGAAAAGGGATCCTGGCAGCTCCAATCAGCACACTTGACAGGGTCGCTAAAAGTCTGGTTGGCCACAGTGGGGCTAAGGCTGCCTCCCATCCCAGGAAGCGGTGGCATGTCCCTCCGGGTCCAGGTAGAGGGGCAGCCCGGGGGGCTCCGCGCGCTGCCCCTGCCCGCAGGCACTGCCCTGAGTGCCAGCTCCCATTGGCCAGGAAGCCACGGCGGGTGCAAATCCAGGGCGCCGCGGCCAATGGGAGCTGCAGAGCCAGCACTCGGGGTGGTGCCTGCAGGCAGGGGCAGCGCACGGAGCCCCCCTTGCTGCCCTTCCACCTAGGAGCCGGACATGCCGCAGCTTCCCGGGAGCCACATGGACTTCCTCCGTCCCCGGGAAATGTCGGGGCAGCGCTGGTGTGGCTGCTAAGGGGGTCCACCTGAGGTCAGCACCTCACACCCCCCCCTTCCCAGCAAGTGGGACACAGCAGCTGCTAGCCTAGGTGGCTGTGCAGGCCAGTCCCTCACTGCAGGAGGTGCATGTAGGTTAGTGTGGTTTGGGGCGTGTTTCTGTCAGTGCATCCAGGGGCAGTGCACTGGGGCTGGTCAGGCCTCCACCACTGGGGTGGCCACTGCAACCCACCCAGTCAGCGGGGCACATCAGGACCCACGCCAGCAGCGAGACATAGGTGTGCGCAAAGCCTGGCACTTTGCACTGGTGGGTGCCCGCCCAAGTCTGCAAAAAGTAAGTGGGTCATACGGTCTGATGGTGCCAACACCACAGGCAGGACAAAAGGAGCCTGGCAACAGGGAATGCATAGCTTCACTAGGACTGATGTTCCTGAAACAGAAGAGCTAGTCCCTGGTTATGGTAATCTCCCTCATACTCATATACAGACCCTTTACATTTCAAATAAAGGACAAGTTGGAAATTATGGGAGAATTATATATAGGAAAATTATGTTTTATTTATGACACACACTCATATGGAAATAACACATTGTATTCGAGTGTACAATCCTTTGCATGATTATTGCTGTATACAAGACTATATTATTGATTTGATGTGTCACGTGGAACATTGAGCACCGAACGAAGGACAGGTGGTCACGCTGTGTGCAACATTCTAACATATTTCCTCTTGAAAGGAAGAACACTATGTGACGTTGCACTCTATATGATTTTATGAAAATATGCTAATGCTAATGGAATATGCTGCATGCAAAAAGTCTCTTGTAAGGTATCATTACAAAGCTTATAATCTACTGAGTGTGATCATCCTATTTGTATAAATGTACCACTCTTGTATCTGAAACTGGAAATATGAAATATAACTCTGGGGGCCTATTGTAATTATGCAAAGTGTGAGCCATTAATGGTGGTTTGGAATCTTGATGACTCCCATTAACCAGGACAATTGACTGCAGATGGCTCTGTTTTACCTGTAAGTCTTCCTGTATAGGTGTGTGCTGGCAAGTGGGTAATGAGTCTTACAGTGACATGTGATCATGTCACCTGAACTGGAATCCATCTTTAACCTGGTGCTTTTCCATTGAGAAGGAGGGGGGGACCCAGAGGGACAAAGGATTCCCGCCTTATGCAAAAGATATATAAATGGGTGGAACAGAGAAAAGAGGGAGCCATCATGAGGAATTCCCTAGCTACCACCTGAGCTGGAACAAGGGCTGTACCAGGGGAAAGGATTGTGCCCAGACTAGGAAGGCGTCCAGTCTGTGAAAGAGACTTACTGAAACATCTTTCAGGGTGAGATTTTAGCTGTACTCAGTTGTATTACTGTATTAGGCTTAGATTTGCATGTTTTATTTTATTTTGCTTGGTAATTCACTTTGTTCTGTCTGTTACTACTTGGAACCACTTAAATCCTACTTTCTGTATTTAATAAAATCACTTTTTACTTATTAATTAACTCAGAGTATGTATTAATACCTGGGGGGGGGGAGGGGAACAGCTGTGCATATCTCTCTATCAGTGTTATAGAGGGTGAACAATTTATCAGTTTACCCTGTATAAGCTTTATACAGGGTAAAACGGATTTATTTGAGGTTTGGACCCCATTGGGAGTTGGACATCTGAGTGTTAAAGACAGGAACACTTCTGTAAGTTGCTTTCAATTAAGCCTACAGTTGTTAGGGGACATGGTTCAGACCCTGGGTCTGGGTTTGCAGCAGGCTAGTGGGTCTGGTTCAAACTAGACAGGGCACTGAAGTCCTAAGCTTCCAGGCAGGAAAGCAGGGGCAGAAGTAGTCTTGGCACATCGGTTGGCAGCCCCAAGGGGGTTTCTGTGATCCAACCCATCACAGACTAGACAATCTATTGGTTAGCAGGATGGTAAAATAGGGAGGGGTCAGTCTCTGCAGCAAGAATTACATTTTATGGAACCTCACCTTCTTAACATTAAAGAGCTATAATGAATTCATAAAATAACATTAATGCAATATTAAGGTTATATATTTAAACATAAGTGTCAGGAAATGTTAACATTAAGACTCCCATAACATTAATTTGTCCACATTGCATGTATTGTCTATTACAGCATACATTTAAACAATTTAACTAGTCATTAAACATGGAACAGCGTAACTTTTCCCACTGCTATACAGTTCATTGTCAGGTAGGGAAGGAATCAGTCAGTGGCTGCAGCACTAGGATCCCCTACCAGGGCAGTTGGGTGAAGGCAAGACAAATCAAGCTCCTGCAATAGTCTCTTTAGTCTCACTCATTGCGAGTGAGTGGGACTCTTTTGGGGGGCAATTAATTTTACAATAGTGTTTAAAATCTCTCCCAGGTGAGGTGAAGGCTATTTGAATTACACATTCCATCTCCCACATTCAAACTTTTGCAGCTCCTGGCCATAGGTGTTGACTCCATGGCTGGAGCACCCATGAAAAAAAAATTAGCGGGTGCTTAGCACCCACCGGCAGCCAGTTCCCCTCCTCCCTCCAGCACCTCTGCCCCGCTGGCAGCACTGCTGATCAAGTTCGCCCCCTCCCTCCCAGAGCCTGTACCTCCTGCCCGCGGCAGATCAGCTGCGGGTGGAGTGGACGTGGGGCGGAGTGAGGGTGGGAAGAGGCAGGGTGGGGGTGGGGACTTGGAAGAAGGGGTGGAGTGGGGGCAGGACCTGGGGTGGAAGGGGGGGGTCAAGCACCCCCGGATAGAGGGGAAGTCGGCGCCTATGCTCCTGGCCGTTTCCTGGTGCCTGCTTGGCCCTGGCAATGAAAATGAGCAAGGGCTAGGGTGACCAGATGTCCCGTTTTTAAAGGGACAGTCCTGTTTTTTGGGACTTTTTCTTATATAGGCACCTAATGCCCCCCACCCCCTGCCCTGTTTTTTCACAGGTGCTGTCTGGTAACCCTAGCGAGGGAGAGAGAGAGAGAGGATGGAGTTAGCCTAGGGCCTCAGGGAAGGGGCGGGGCAGGGGTGTTTGGTTTTCTGCAATTAGAAAGTTGGCAACCCTAGGTGCAGGTCTGTCGGGGGGGAGCAGCAGTGGTGAGTACAGAGAGGCCCCAATAAAGGCCCCAACTGAGCCTGGCCTGGAAATCCACAAACTCCTATTTGCTTGAATAGAGACAAGACTGGAGAAGGCACCCAGGCAATAAGGCCTGCACAGCTTTTACTCTCAACTGGACTTCCCCAGGGACCCAAACATTTACCTCTATTGCTCACTCTGAACGGTAACTGTCTAAGCCTCTGTACCTAGGCTATTGGCAACCTTTCCCATTCCCGCCAGCCCCAGTACCCACTCTGGGAATAAAAGAGGTGTTCAAATTGTGAGTGTCACTTATGGGGGGGGGAAATCTACCCTGCACTTGGCACTGAAGTTGTGCATTTAGAAGTTCCTGGCTGGGCTCTGAGGAGCAGCAGCAGAGCCCCTGTAATCTCTGCAGGCGGGGAAGGAGTGTGCACAGAGGAGTAAAATATTATGTGCTTTTTAAAAAAAAAAAGGCCAAAATTCCTTAATATGCATTTACATTTACAGAGACAAGGTAGGTGAGATCATATCTTTGAGAGACAAGCTATGAGTTTATACAGAGCGCTTCTTCAGTTTTTTTTTTTTCTCAGCTGTCCCTTCCACCAGCCATATTTGGCCATTCCTCCCTCAAATTAAAAAAGGAGGGGGTGGGTGGGAAACCAAATACACAAAAATGGACAAGTCAGGAAACTCAGGAGTTAAGATTGGAACTCATATCCCTTGCTAGGTGATGCCACAGGATGTGTTATATAAGACTGCTTACAAATCTCTGGCAAAACCAGCCTTAGTCATGTGGTACTATTCATTCTGAATTCCTGGCGTTTGTCGGTTTAAACTAGACATGAGAAGAGTTTTGTGTTGTTTGCCCTCCCATGTTTTCTCCTACGTGTATGTGTATGAAAACAAGATTCAAATGGTCTCCAGGAAAAATACTACAAATAGTGAACAAATAAAATATATTAAGAAATGACAAACACATTATATTAAGTCTTCTTCTAAATAATATTCTTAATGATGCATCCCAAAAAGTTGTGAATGTAAACACATTTTCTGTTATGAAGGTAGAATTACATCCACTCCAGTGACCCAAATC
Organism: Platysternon megacephalum; assembly: GCA_003942145.1. Lineage (NCBI taxonomy): Eukaryota > Metazoa > Chordata > Testudines > Platysternidae > Platysternon > Platysternon megacephalum. Next base: position 157,417 of record QXTE01000047.1, read on the forward strand.
ATTGGAAGGGTCATCAGTATTCTATTGAGACACCAAGTGATCCATTACAGAATTCAGCTCTGACGTTTCTCTCCACAGCAATGAGCTCAGTTCATGTGACTCAATCAATCTATGTTTACTTATGTGTTTTCCCATCCCCAACAGTATAGATTTTGTAAATCCCTTTGGGAATTAAATCTAGATATTAAACCAAGAACGTTCAATATGTGAGCTGACAGAATTCAGCAGTGACAGATGGATGTTTATGTTTTTCCATAGATATTGAAAGCAACAACGAAATAAATGTGTTTATATTTACCAAAAAACCCAATATTTTGAACACATCATATAGAATATGCTTAATTGACCCAACTAGAGCTGGTATAAAATTCAGAGGACTTACTCAGAATTTTTGGTGTTACCCCTGTAACAGGGTAGCAGGATCTACAGCCTCAAATAAGGATTCAAGACTCTCACTGCCCTAGCCTGTTAGCAGCTTACAAAGCTGCATAAAACTGCTGAGTAAATTCTGCTGACTCACTGTGGCATGTGAAACTTGTTAACTTCAACGAGTTATAAAAGATGGTCATGACCCACTTTACTCTGAGGGAACTAGGAATCGTAATAGTGTTTTTACTTAAAGCTCCACCTCCTGGATGCATGTGCTTAGGCGAGAATCTCAGCTTTCATTTAAAAAAAGTTGCTAGTCCTCTTGGTCCTAGAGAAAATATTACAAATGTGAAGCAAGTGCACCCTAAAGTCTCAGCAGCCAGAAAGCAAATAAAACCCAAATTGTTTTTTTGTTTATGGGTTTGTTTTTTAACTCATGATTTTTGGAGCCTGACTTATGATTTTTGTATGTTTGGTGTTGGCCAGGCTGCTGCAGGAAAACCTAGGAACAGCTACACCTGAGGAGAAAGCTTAGGCTGAGGCTATTGTCAGTTACTGAATTACCAATAAGGCTCAGCCCAAAGAAGGAGGCAAATCTGACTTTATACAGTGAGTGCAGACTTAGAAAATTACCTGCTCACAACTCCAAACCTGTGTCTCATGGGCTTATTTTGTTTCAGAGGGCCAGGCCTAGCACCCCACAGAATCTGCCAGGTTTTTTCGTGACCTAGTATGCTCGGGGGGGGACCTGCATGGAGAATTTCATACTACTCCTTCCTGTCATCCAGATTCTCCCCTCCTCCAAAATCCCCTAGTGAGTTAGTAAGTTGCAAACCCCAAGTGTTCAAAAATCATCTGTCAGGCCCCAAGAAATCATGAGATTTTAAACAATCTCATTATTAAGCCAAACAAACATATTTGGATTATTTGTATTTACTTTTATTTTTAAACCTTTAGGGTTCATTTGGGTCATGTTTTCAAATATTTCTCCACAACCATGAGGGCTAGAAACTTACTTTTTATTTTTGTTAATTAAATCTGAGGTTTTTATGTATTCACATGAATCCAGGAGATGGGGCTTTAAGATAAACACCAAATAGTACATGACTCATGATAAAATTGAAAGAATAGGCAACACTACTCTTGCTGTTCATTTTATTAGTTGCCCAGGAGAAACTAGGCTACAATTCCTGGGCATCGATTGGAACAAACGAGAATTCAACCAGCTGTTATTTAAGCAAATTATTTTTTTTAAAGAAGGGATCATATGTGAAATTTCATTTTTAAACTCATTTGCCTGTATCCACATCTCAAACAAGTACAAATAGCATCCTGTATGCAGAGCCCTATTACACATTCCTATTTACGGATGCTTAAAGGTCTTAAAATATGGACACAGATTTAAAAGATTAATCAACCATTGCCATCAATTTAACACCAAAGAAACTCAGTCTCAGTACTGGCTCTTAAAGTGTGAAGGAAAAAACAGTCAATTGAGCCATTATATCAATATAAGAAAACATATTATTTGTTTCTGATGTTTGCTATTCCAATGAAATGCGCATACGCTAAGATGAGTATAACATGCCTCAGGTGGCACGTGACCAGGATTCATCACCGAATTTGGTCTGCTGGTTGGATCATTAGCTGCCCCGACTTAGGCTGGGTAATGACAGGGAGTCACCCCATGAAATACACTGAAATGTTGTAAGACATTAGTTCACAACTTTTTTGGTGACACATTTTTAGACCACACAGTTTATTCTGCTTATAGATATGGCTACTGTATATTCACAGTACATTTGTTAAGCAAATGTCATTGGAATTGTCAACAGGAATTTCAGTGTCACTTACATAAATGAATAGTAATAATTCCAAAGTTTAAAGTCTTGGTGAGCAACAAATTAAGAAGCTTTCAACTATAGCTATGGCAGATCATAACAGCTGTGAAAAGTTGACCTATTTAATCTAGAACCTGTAGGCCAAAACCCTATTAATATACTTTTATTGCCTAAAGTTTTCTTAATAACTGCTAACTGAAATACTCTGTGTATTGGCTCTACTCCCTGTTAAAGCCTCAACTGGAGTATTGTGTCCAGTTCTGGGTGCCACATTTCAGGAAAGATGTGGAGAAACTGGAGAAAGTCCCAAGGAGAGCAACAACAAAAATGATTAAAAGTCTACAAAACATGACCTATGAGAAAAGTCTGAAAAAAAACTGGGTTTGTTTAGTCTGGAGAAGAGAAGACAGAGAGGACATGATAACAGCTTTCAAGTACATAAAATATTGTTATAAGGAGGAGGGTGAAAATTTGTTCTCCTTAATCTCAGAGGATAGGACAAGAAGCAATGGGCTAAAATTGCAGCAAGGGAGGTTTAGGTCAGACATTAGGAAAAGCTTCCTGTCAAGGTAGTCAAGCACTGGAACAAATTGCATAGGGAGATTGTGGAATCTCAGTCATTGGAGATTTTTAAGAACAGGTTAGACAAAAACCTGTCAGGAATGGTGTAGTAAGTACTGTCCTGAGTGTAAGGACTGAATTAGATGACCTCTCAAGGTCCCTTTCAGTCCTACACTTCTATGATTCTATGTAATTTTATTTGCTTGTTTCATACCTGCTGTTAAAAAACAAGGACATTATTGTGCATAAAACAATGTTACAGTAATTGAAGTTCTAAATTTTGGTGGACTCCCACTAGTTTAGGTGCCCCTCTCTCTGATTTAAATGCATAACTCCACCCACCCACCCGCCAGGCCATGGTTAAGGAACTTCTGTGGTCTCAGTCAGCCCCAACTGGCTGTACCTGTCAGGCTTGTCAGACCTGGAGGTGGGCCTTAAAAGGAAGGAACTCAGTGCAGTGGGAGCAATGCACAGAAGCAAGTAGAACTAGGGCTCAGAGTTCCCAGACTGCGGCTCCGTGGCACTAACTGACCTACAGCTTGCAAACGCTGCCTGCCCCAGTCCTCTGAGGAAGATGACAGACCAGACTGGTTTTCTGTGTTGAAATCCCCCCACGATTAAACACCGATCTTTCCTCGCACTCAGGAGTGGGAACTGAGACTGCTTCCCTCTCCCTAGCACAAGAAGTAGGTCAGGGAGGTATTTTCCTTTTGTTTGGATTGCTTTATATCCCCCCAAAGTGAGTGGACTCTCAGAAAGGCCCAGCTGGAGGGCCAGACCCAGACCACAGCGTTGTGGCTGCCCGTAGAATGACATAGGAGTGAAGCGATGTGGCAGTTGCCACCCCAAAGTGGTGACCTCAAGACATTAATCTTTGGCGAGTGGTCGAGAATAGAGGCAATACTCTCAGCTCTGTAATAAGGTGTGGTGTAAGCAAGGTTGAAAGTCTGTGGACACAAAAAGACGTAGACCAAATGAAGCCTGGATATAGAACAGTAGTTGAAGTGGTTTGCCGAGAACCTGTGACAGCAGGTAGCCCAACAACAACAGTTTCAACAACTATTACAGCAGTGGGTGACACAACAACAGCTTCAGACTGTTAGGCAAGCTGGCTACTCGGCAGTAAGATCAACAACAGCAACTAGTAGAACAGCTAATAGCAGGATGACAGCCAGTTGGGGCAGCCGGAGGCCTACCAGCAGGAACCATGGATTTAGGACTTGCATGTCCACCAGTACTTGTGAAACTTACAAAAGATGGGACCAGACGATGACACCAAGGGATTCTTGATCACCTGTGAACAGGTGGCAACTTCCACACAGAGGCCACAGGAAAATTTAACCCTTGGCCTGTCCCCCTATTTGATTTGCCCAGCACAGGCCACCTACCAAGGTCTTGACCAGGGGTCTCAAACACGTGGCCCGCGAGCTCCTCACGGCCCCCCCACCCTCCCCCAATGTTTACCTAGAGCGGCTGCCTGCCCGCCCTGCCCCCGCGCCGGGAATCGGCTGGAACCTGGGGAAGGAGGGGCGCAGGGGTGTGTGTGGCTGTTGCTTCAGGCACCGCCCCCAGCAGTTCCCATTGGCCGGGAATGGGGAACTGTGGCCACTGGGAGCTGCTGGGGGCGGTGCCTGAAGCAACAGCCACACACACCCCTGCGCCCCTCCTTCCCCAGGTTCCAGCCGATTCCCGGCGCGGGGGCAGGGCAGGCAGGCAGCCGCTCNCCCAACCCCCTGCTCTGAGCCCCCTGCTGCACCCTGCACCCTGACCCCCTGCCCTGAACCCCCACAGCACCCCTCCTGCACCCCAACCCCCTGCCCTGAGCCCCCTGCTGCACCCTGCACCCTGACCCCCTCCTGCACCCCTCACCCCAACTCCCTGCCCTGAGCCCCCGCCACACCCCACACCCCTCCTGCACCCCCTGGGGGCAGGGAGGGGGCAGAGTTGGGGTGGGGATTTTGGGGAAGGGGTTGGAATGGGGGCAGGGAAGGGGTGGGAAGAGGCGGGGCAGGGGCGGGGCCTCATGGAAGGGGTGGAGTGGGGGCGGGGCCGAGGGCGGCGGGGGGGAGGTGTCAGTAAATGCGGCCCTCGGCCCAATGCACTAGTCCTCATGTGGCCCTCGTGGTCATTTGAGTTTGAGACCCCTGGTCTTGACTATGTGGCTGCATCAGATTATTCACCTCTAGATGCATCATTTCATCTGAAAACATCAATATAAATGCAGTGTATAGTTGTATTGTAATGTCTGTTTGCTTTTAATTAACTATTTTATTTTAAATTAAGTTTTTAATTTTATCCCTCGTTATTCACAGTCCTCCCCTAAATTAGATTACCTGTAACAGCCCTAAAAGCTCAAACCTTAAAATTCAGTTTAGTTTTATTCCTTATCTTTAAGTTACTAATTTAAAAAGTTACACTGTTGGTGCTGGCAATGGCCTGAAGAGTGGACTGGTGCCCCAGTAGCAGAATTAATCTTGGTAGAGCAGTTTATACAAATACTCCTGGCCGGGGGACAAGACAGGGTGTTGAGACAATGCCAGGGACATTGTTGGAAGCAATACAATTAATGGAGAAATTCATAGCCACTGAAGAGCCTATAGGGATGGGAGGAAGGATGTACACAGGGACTAAGAAATTGACCTGACGTGAGGTAAGGTCTGATCAGGGGGGTTTGCCCTCTACACGTCAGGGACAGGTATCAGCGACACTGGCTCCACCAGTACTCAAGCCGACTACTCCAATTTCCACCTGGCCCCAGCAATAGGCAGAGGATGCTCAGGGAGGTACCAGAACTGGCTGAATGGTCTCAGGGCACGCTCCTGTTCAATCCTGAGGTCTGACTTCTGTATCAGGGAGTCTCCTTACTGAATGAGGCAACAGGCTTGGGCTGTAACCTGGTGACCTCCTTTTCATGTGGACTGTTGTGACTATTGGGCTCACAAAATATACCCCTAATGTGCGCTCAAATATAAAAAGTATGTAAAGGTTCATAAGATGTTACAATAACCATAAAGAATAGGTCAAGCTGTTTATGGCAATGAATGTTGTAATAAGTGCAAGAGAACCAGACAAAGAAGCTGGATTAGCCTAAACCAAAAAGGCTATGTTGACATAATCCAAGGACTGTTGAAATTTTGCATGGTAAAAACACAAGATAAGGAACTAGAAGTTAAATAGATCAAAATTGGTGTGATGGATCTTAGGCCTAATTGGTGGACAAAATAATGAGGGGGATGAACTATGCCACCCACTTTTTCCCTTTTTGGGTTTCTTAAAAAGAGACTTTAAAAAAACATCTCTCTCATCCTCTGTCCCATCTTGCATCCCAACTCGTCTTGTCTCATCTTCCACAGCTCATCTTCTGAGCTGACAGCACTGCAACTCATCTTGACTCATCTAAAGGACTTTCTTTTTGCTTTTGTTTAAAAAGCTCTCTTTTCATCTGTGAGTGCTGGAAGTCATCACATTATCATGACATCCAGTCCTTAGCCTCCCACTGGGGATAGCTAATTATCAGCACAGCAAAGGCATGTAAGATCCTGTGTTGTATTCCCTTGCCTTGTGTTATTTTCTGCTCCTCTTTTTTTCCTTCCTATCCTATCTCATTCTCTTGACTTCTCATTGAATCCTGAAGTCAATCAGATTGCATCCATCCAAACCTGCCTTGTCTAAGGAGAAACAATCCAAAGAGATTACAGCCCTGACCAGATCATAACTAAACTTAACAAAAGCTGTATTTCACCCATCTTTTGTATCGTCTCTCTCCTCCACCTTGTGTCTACCTGTCTGTCAAGGACAGGTTGAGTGAATGCCTTTCATATCAAGACTGAGTGTAAAATTAACTTTCTCCTTTTCATCAAATAACGGTTTCTCTGAAAATAAGAGACTCTGATATTTTGACTCCAGAAGGAGAAAGACTTTAATAAGGTTTGACTATGTTCATTTTGCAAAATCACTCAACCACAGTTTCAGTATACAGTGCCTGCTTTAATTTCTTGTTCATTCTTGTGTTTAATCAATAAACTTTCAATTTGTATGAATGCTTCTGGGTCTTTGCGAAGTAACCAAGTAAAACCAAAGGCTCTTTTAAAAATAATCCCAAACCTATCAGTCACATTTTAATGTTGGACAGTGAGAGAGTTTATAAACACCTTTAACTCTTTGGGCCTTTGTGATCAATATCCCTACAACAGGACAACGAGGTCACCTTTGATAGGAAAGCCCTTTAATGGAGTGTGGGTATGCCCAGGTACGGATAGCTGAGAACCAAGTCTGTAAACAAAGGCCTGCCAACCTAACAGTCCCCATGTGGATCAATAGAACAAGGCTATTGGACTTAGGGTGCAGCCAGACTTCGGTGCAGACTCATCAGTTGGGGACAGAGGTAGTCCCAAGAGAAACAATTTTCCTCCAATGTATCCACATGTATATGAAGGCACACCCGAGTAGATGGCTGAAACTAACCATGGGACCACATGCTGAGGTGCTCCTGATAGGACTGTCTCTGACCTTGGCCTATCCTGTTATTATTGGGACTATTTTCAGGAGATGATACAGGAAATGGGGAAGCAAAGTACCAGGACAAATGGCAGTGGTCCTTTGTTGAAGGTGGTCCCAGAACTGTTCTAGCTGGGTTAGGAGAATCAAAAGACCCCTTGGAAGAAGGCTTGAGGGTCACAGTTCACCTAACACCACCCCACAGGGAAGAGGTGACTAAAGAGTTGGTGCTACCCATCAAGAGGCACTAGCTCACAACACAGGTTTTATCCAGGAACAGAAGGGGGCCAGACACTGAGCTGGGCCTATGAGCAAACAGCCTCTGTAAATGGCCAGGTAGTGGAACCCAAATGGGTCAACCAGTGGCCACTCGTTGTGCTCCATGATGAATGCCTCTGTTGTGTCAGACTAAATAAGCTAACACGTGAGGTGAGAATCCAACTACTGGTACCTCGCTTGTACCTCTGGATGGTACAGTGCCTGGCACATGACACTCCCTGTGCTGTGCACCTGGGCTGGGAGAAAACCTTCGCTTGGGTATTAGCACATTTTTATTGGCATGGGGACCACCAAGAAGTAAGGGATTTCTATGCATCACATTCACAATGCCAGTTGGTTGCCCCAAAGGGGATTCTGAGTGCACCCTTGATCCCACTTCCACTGATAGAAACCACTTTCAACAGGATAGGGATGGACCTGATGGCACGCCGGGAAAGGAGTGCTGCAGGTCCCCAAAACATCCTTGTCATCATAGATTATACTATGTGCTATCCAGAGGCCATCCCACTGCACTCTCAAAAAGCCACAATGGTTGCCTCAGAACTCATTAAACTCTTTTCCCAGGCAGGGATACCTTGGGAAATATTAATGGATCAAGGGACCAATTTTATGTCCCAATTAATGCAAGAATTATGAGCTCTACTAAAAACCAAGTTCCTAAAGATGTCTGTATAGTACCCCCAAATGGACAGCCATGTAGAGAGGTTAAATGAAACCATCCAGGAGATGCTGAAGCAGTTCACAGCCTCCAAACTCAAACACTGGGGTCAACTCCTTTCTCTCCTGCTTTTTGTCAAAGGAAGTACTACAGGCCTCACCAGGTTCTCCCCTTTGAACTTCTATATGGACAACAATCCCAAGGAATTTTAGACCTCTTCCTAGAAGGCTGGGAGGAGGCAGGCCTGAAAGCAATCAATTCTGTCCAATACATACTCCAGCTTCGGGAGCATCTCAAGAAATTAGGAGGCATTTGCTCAGGAAAACCAGTTGAAGGTTCAGCAAACACAAACACAAATCAACAACCAGGGAGCCAGCCTGCAGACCTTTGAACCAGGCAACAGAGTGCTATTATTATTCCCCTGCACGGAGTCTAAATTAGCCAAATGGCAGGGGCCATTTAAGGTGGCAAATCGGGTTGGATCCATGGACCATCAGGTCCATGTGCCAGGAAGGTGAAAAGAAACTCAGCTGCACCACATAAATCTGCTAAAACCCTGGGAGACCAGGGAAGGGATGTTGATCACCCATTACCTGCCTGTGCCCAAACTAGGCCCTCAAGCCTCCATACCTCACATCCCAGAACAAGTACAAATGGGTACAGATCTCTCTTGCAAGCAGAGGGCTCAGGTACTCAAGGTTGTTGGGTCTTTCCCAACTATATTTTCCTCCTGACCCAAATGGGCACACTTGATTTGCCACCATATTGAAACTACCCTGGACAATGAGTTAGAGGGACATCTCAACACCTACCCCAAAGATGTGGCACATGGTCTGGGAGGAGTTAAGGGCCATATTAGAGATGAGGATGGTTGAAGAGTCTCAGAGTGATTGATGTTGCTCTGTCATTATCCTCAAGCCAGACGGCTCAACAAGCTTTTGTAGAGCTTTCCAGAAGGTGAACGCAATCTAAAAATTCAACGCATATCCTATGCCATAAGTAAATGAATTGCTGGAACACTTAGGCCAGTGGTCACCAACCTGTAGATCATGATCGACTGGTCGATCCTGGAGCCTCTGCCAATTGATCGCGATCTCCAGCCGCTAAATGTCCGGTGGCGCAGCAGGGCTAAGGCAGACTCCCTGCCTGCCTTGTCCTCACGCCACTCTCGGAAATGGCCAGCACACCCCTGTGGCCTCTGGGGGGGCAGGGGTCTCTGCGCACTGCTCCTGCCTGCAAGCACTGCCCCCGCAGGTCCCATTGACCGGGAATGGGAAACTGCAGCCAATAGGAGCTGCGGGGGCGGTGCTTGCAGGCGGGAGCAGTGCACGGAGCTACACACACACCCCCAGGGGCCGCAGGGGCATGCTGGCCACTTCCGGGAGTGGCATGGGGCTGGGGAAGGCAGGAAGCCCGCCTTAGCCCCACTGCGCTGCTGACCGGGAGCCACCCGAGGTAAGTGTCACCTGGCGGGAGCCCACACCCCTCCCGCAACCCAACCCCCAGCCCTGAGCCCCCTCCCAGAGACAGCACCCCAAACTCCCTCCTGCACCCCAACTGATCAATTTGCAAATGCTACCTGCCAAAGCCCTCTGAGGAAGACATCAGGCCAGGCTGGTTTTCATGTTGAAATCCCCCCATGATTAAGCCCAACCTTTACTCATACTCAGGAGCAGGAACTGAGACTGCCTGCAGGGCCTGAGAAACTGCTTCCCTCTCTCCAGCACAAGGAATGGGGTTGGGGCTGTATTTTCCTTTTCTTTGGACTGATTTGTATCTCCAAAAGAGATCAGACTCATTGAAAGGCGCAACCGGAAGACTGTACACTGTACCCCAGAAGCAGACCACAGGGTTGAAACTGCCTGGAGAATGACATAGGAGGTAAGCAAGGTGCCTGCTCTCAGCCCCAGAGGGCAACCTCAAGACATTAACCTTTGACACTCTGTAATAATAGTATACTAGCACTTATCTAGCACCTTTCATCAGTAGATCTCAATACATAAATTAAACTAGATGAAATTGAAGATGCCCTAAATGCTGATTTGACTAAGGTGGCTGAATACTGTAGTTGGTGGCATTTACAACCAAGTGTAACCAAGACGGTTTTGAGTCTTTACAAGGCCAGAGCAGACCAAGAACAGAATATCTTTCTCAACAGACCCTGCCTGAAACACAATTCCCACCCAGTCTACCTCAGACAAACCCTAGACAGATATCCTCACCTTAGCCACGGTTTTCTTTAAGTGGTTAAGATACGTGAGAGGAGTAACAACCATCTAAGCAAACTGGCCATCACTTCATGGGGAGCAAACATTCAAACTCTCCAATCATCCAGTTTAGCCCTCGGTTATGCTGCACCAGAATACTGTGCTGCAGTCTGGCTCTATTCATCTCATGTCAAGTTGGTTGCCACACAACTACCCACAACCATACACATCATAACTGGGATGATTCGACCCACACCAGTAGCATGGCTCCCCATGTTAAGCAACATCACTCCTCCACAAATCCATCCAATGCTACAGCCAGAATGGTTAAGAAGCTCAGGGCAAACCAAAGCCTACCACTATACACAGACCTCTTCAATCACCCAAGAGCACACTGGTCATTGAGGCACCCTTGTGGGCCCACTTGTCCTGCCCAGATTTCTCTGCAACATCTATGTGTGTGAAGAATGGTCTGCAGCTGACATCAGAAACCAGTCTCTTACAACTGACCTGACCATGCGTGTACCTGGCTTTGATTTGCCGTGCCGCTCATGGGCCTTCTGAACTGATTTCAAATGGGCCAGCGTCAACGTGCACCCACCCTTCACAGCTGGGGCCAACGAGAGGATCCCACATGCAGTAGTGGCCAAAAGGACAATGTCACACATCACTGACGACTGCCCTCTGACCAGATTTGATGGTGGTCTGAGAGCTCTCTACTTCACTGATGAGGCTGCCACAGATTGGCTTGGCAAGCTCCACACCGATAAGTAGCAGTAGATAAATGCTGCAATATCTGGGATCTATAGAACTGAGTGTCAGAGCCTTAAATTTTCTGTTGTTTTGGGTGTTTTTTGTTACTGAATTTAGTGCTTAAGAAAGATGTCAAGCTGACAGCCTACATTTAATTCTGGGTCCATCAGCGGCGCATGCAAGGTCGCCCCTGTGTGGATCTGCCCCATCTCACACAGAGTGAATGGGGAATCTGCTCCTGTGCCGATCACTCCTCCCCTCCCCCCCGTGCTGAGGAATAGGCATGGGGGAGATGAATCAATCACTTCTGAGGCACTACTCCTCCCCCACTACCCACGTTGTGGAACACAAAAGAGCCCTTCATAGGGTCCAAGCCCCAGGGCCTCAGAGTACATAAACTTTTCTGTGTCCCCTCCACCCAGGCACAAATCCCTGGCACAGCCAGTGGCTGAAGATTTCCTGAGGCCAAAGCAGGGACCAGGAAGTCTGAACTGATGCAGGGCCTTCATACAGATCCTACAAAGATTTAGGTGTTGGGGGGATAAAACTGCTGCTGGTTTTGCAAGGGGGAAGCACACTCCCCACACATGCACACACTCTGAATGACTAACAGAAAACTCTGTGAGGAGTCCCTCGTGGGGTTTTCCATCTCCCAAGACCCCTCCTAGGGGTGGGGGTTATGGGAGCCTCAGAAAACAGGTGCAGTAGCACATGCAGCACTCGGTTGAGCTCTGTAGTATACTCCACAGATTTCACCATCCTGTCCTGCCTCGACTATTCTTCTGGAGAGATCAGGTTAAAAAGCAAGTCTGACCTAAAGGGTACTCTTAACTTTGACTTGTGGGCTTCTGGCAAAACCTTAATTTTACTTCATTGCAGGGTGGGGGTTTTGCCCGCATCACTTTACTATACACATGCACACACACACACATACACATACACACACACACACACACAAAAACCCACACCACGATTTGCTGCATCAGTTTCCTAATTCAAGAAATTTTTAAATACTGTACCCTCTATGTGCAATAGCCTAGTAAACAGCCTCAAAACATGATACTACTGAAAAACCTTTTGCCAAACAATATAAAATTTGGAGAGAGAACTCTAAGGCTCTTTGTTCAAAAAAAGTGGCAACAATAGAAACACCTTAAGAAATTATGCAAAAAATTAATTGTATGCATTTTAAACAATTCCCTTTAGCAATTCCTACGCAATTTAATACAGCCACCTCTTAAATAAGATACAGTAGCTGCTGTGCTAATCTATTGCCTTGATACACACTCAAGAAAAAGTCCATAAGATAAACCTTGACATTTATTTCATTCAACATCCAAAATAACCTGGATTTTATGGCATTATAGTTCTTTCTTATTGTGTACTAAAGAAAAGCAAATATTTTAAATGCAACACTGGTAAATCTGAGATGATTTATTTATTTGCCATGGATCTGTACTGGTTATAGTTCTGCGAAGCAAAATGTCATTAATGCCGTTAGGAACAATATCCTAATCATAAAAGGATACATTCAAGAATGAAACACGATCTGCCCTTTGTTCACACCATGCACATAGAGTACTTCTATAAGGTTTGATGCTTCCCAGCTTCTATCAAGAAAGACCACAGTTCTCCTTCAACAGTGAGTCCCCACACAGAAAAACATGTTATTTTGCAGCAGTGTGGCCCAGCATGGGTTATATTTAACAGTGCTTTTGTCAAATAGTAATAGTAGTAAGAAGGGAGATAGTGCAGCTAACAGTGACCACCACCAATTTCACGGCCCCCATTTGTTTAATGGAACCAAATGCACATAATGTCCCATGCAGCCAGAAAACATCTCCTTGCTAATTAGCGTCAGAGTCACCTACCTGGGGAGGCACTGCACTGATCATGAAAAATTAAACACCACCAACTGAAACAGAAGCACTCGCTCTCCGTGTTAAGTCTGGCACCATAAAACCAGATGAGCGATTCAATAGTATATAGTGAACCTGGGAAACAATGGAAGAAGGCTATTCATGAACCACGGCTTACTAAGAGTTTTGCTCTGGTAAGGAGTCAAATGTTTTGTTCTCAGACCTGTTTGTGGGAAGCATTTTTAGTTCATTCAGCAAAGAAATCACAAGAGAATAGCAATTACAAGAACTGCAACAGCTGAGCTTTCCAGACCATCACTCTAGTGTATCCCCCTTCCCCAGCAGAATGTTCCTATAGGGAAAACCTGATATTTGTGCCACATTACTGATCTTTCCAGTGTGGTTCAATCAACTGGATATTTCTGAGTGGAGCAATAATGATACGACTGAGAAATATTTCATTCTTACAAGGATGAGACATTACGTTACAGAAGCCAACCGCTGCAGTAGATTTATTGCATATTATTCCATAGTGGTTATTTTTTCTGCCAGTTTTAATTTTATAGCACATAGTGGTTCCTTGATATTAGAATCATTTGCATAATCAAGTATAGACTCATTTTCAAACACACACACAATGGAATCAAAATGCCATGCTGTAAAGCTCTAAGGGGTTTGCAATGGTATGTCAGGTTTCAGTCTTGCTATTAAATCTTAACACTTCCTGAAGGTTGCATAGTCTTATTTCTACCCAGTGTTTCTACCGCAGCACTAAGTATAGTGTCATTTCAATCAGAATCAGATGTTAAAAATGCACAGATTAGTCTGATCTGTATGTCTACCAAGGTTTCTAAATCTTGTTTTCTCTGGAAATCTAGAAGCAAAAGATAAGCCACTGTATGAGGCAAAAGATAAAACATCACAATATTGTTAGAAAAAGTGAAACACTAAGAGTTTTAGTCGATCTAGTTCCTTAGTGTTCATTCAAAGACTCAGGATCCAGGGCTCTTGGAAGCTAGCCCAGAGATTTCAGTCTGCTTCCTGCAGGTCCGTAAAAATGTTCTGTTTTTTCTTTCCTTTTCTCTTCTCTTTTTATTTTTTTTATTGCACTGCAGAGATAAGTTCAAAAATCATTGCATGCTTCATGGTTTTAGATCAGATTTTAAGGAGAGCATTCTTTGTAAGAGAACATGCTGTCCCACATTTATCATACTTTATAGCAGAAAATGGGTTATATATTCTCATTTTATTTTAGTCTACAATTCCAGCACCAAGTACTGTAGTTAAATGGCTATTTGCCAGGATGGGCAGGGATGGTGCCCTTAGCGTCTGCTTGCCAGAAGCTGGAAATGGGCAACAGGAGATGGATCACTTGAGGATTACCTGTTCTGTTCACTCCCTCGGAAGCATCTGGCATTGGCCACTGTTGGAAGACAGGATACTGGGCTAAATGGACCTTTGGTGTGACTCAATATGGCCATTCTTATGTTCTTAAATATCAAACTAACACTCAGTGTGGATATTACACATTTTAAAATGCTACACTTGCATGCTATAACTGTGGAGATGGTACAGGTATAGCTTTGTTTATGTTTGGGTCCACACTAAGGACTGGATACCATTCTGCATATGGTACTGCCACCCTAGTCCTGGGTGCCAGGCTCTCTTTTTTCTTTTAATTATTCAGTGTTGGAATGAATGATCAGCTTAGAGAAGAAAAATGATCATAGTTGAGTGCAGAATACGGCAATTAATACTGTATAATACAGGCCAACCTACAAGGAAATTGGCAAAGGGCGACAGGGAGCTGATCATGTACCAACTGAAGTCAATGGTAAAAAAATCCCATTGACGTCAGTGTGAGCAGGATTGGACCCTAAAGGTTCTAATGAATTTACAAATGGAAAAGACCTGGGATTCTTGGATAATGCTAAAACCTGGATCTTATACCATTAGGAGTCTTTTAAGAGGTATAAGTTATACAATGTGCTCAGCACATTTCATGGGTTTAGTTTTACGTTTAAAAAGGGCAACCTGAATTTTTCACAACATATTTGTAAAACAGGGTTTCAAATTAACATATAATTAAAACCACAAAAAAATTGACTGTTTCTCCTGCCCTTCCCACCTGTCCTATAATGGAAACATCTAGAATGGAGAGCATTACCGAGAACGTGGCTAGACGAATAAAACATAGGACTGTGAGTGAAAGGGCAGAGAACTGCCAAGTTCTAAAACTGGCTCAGCTATTGATTTACTGTGTGGCTCTGAGTAAAACATTTAGGATCTGATTCAACTCCCACTGAAATCCATGGGAGCTAGATAAGGCCCTTAATTTCTCTCTGCCTGAGGCCTGGTCTACATACATCTAAAACTTAGGTCAACCTAACTACATTGTTCAGGGCTGTGAAAAATTTGACTTGTGCAATATAGTTAGGTTGATCTAACCCCCACAGCAGATGCAGCTAGATCAAAGGAAGAGTTCTTCCATCGACCTACTTACTGCCTCTCAAGGGGGTGGATTTACTACAGCAACAGAAAAATCCGTTCCGTCGTAATAGGTGTCTACACTACAGTGCTACTGCAACAGAGCTGGCAGTGTAGACATACCCCTAGTTTTTCCATTTGGAAGATGGAAATGACAATGTTTACTTTAATGTGTGTAGAGCTCACAAAAGACACCACCTACGTAGAATGAAAGAGACAAATGGCCCTGTCAATTACTGCCACCCAAGCCCCCTTCTGTCACCTCAGCCTGGATGCAAGAGTGTCCTTACCTCAGTCTGCAGTCTGAACATTTGTTCCTTTTTCCTAACTGCCTTCAGCCCAAGAGGAGAGAAGAGAAGAGAAGACAGAGGCAGGGGAAAAGGACACTCAGAAAAAGGAAGAGGGGTGTCACAGTTACAGAGCGAGCTGCATTTTAGACCCCTTTGAGTCCCTCTTGAATGCACCCATCTGGTGACAGGCTTCACAAGCTTCATCCATGGTCCAACCTTTCTTAGATGGAGTCTGCGGGCTACAGCCCCCCTGTTTACCAACCATGTTAACCTGACAGGACCAACTGGATTTGGCATCTGTAAGCCCTTTTCCTCTGGGGACCCGTGACCAGCAGCTAATTAAAATGACACCAAAACATCTTCTTCAAACCAAAGCATTATTTAGTCACCCAAAGGGGGCATCGTGCACAGAGCAATGGGATAGAACAAAAATCCTATACACCTATTTCCCCTTATCTAAAACTAAAGCCACGGCTCTATGTACAATGCTGCAGCTGTGCCAATACAGCTGCACCACTGCAGCTCATCTGGTGAAGCTGCTTCTATGCCAACGGAAGAGCTCTCATGTCACCATAAAACTCCTCCACCAGTGGCAAAATCTATGTTGGTGGGAGAAGCTCTCCTGCCAGCATAACGCTGTGCACACGAGTGCTTATGTCACTGTCACTTATTTCGCTTGGGGGTGGTTTATTCACACCCCAGAATGAAATAAAATTATGCCGACATAGGCTGTAGCGTAGACTCTCTTTGTAAGCTTTCCCTTCAGCCCAGTCACCCCCATATCTGGGTTGGGAGAGAACCTGCTTGCTGCAGTTTTGGTCTCTTTCTCAGAGTGCCTCTGTCAACATCTCACTCTTGGGCAGCTGCTGACAACCCGCTCAACACCCCCCCACTTCTTCCTTAAGCCAGCATCCTTAAGTTTTAGAGTCTCCTTTCTTTCTAGCCTCAGGTCTAGGAAGAGTCAACTTTGCCAGCTAAAATGGAGCCAATCCAAGGATAGTCCCCAATTAATATCTTCCCCATTGTTTCCCCAAGGACCTCTTCTTTACGCTAGACCGTACCTTATCTTTGCTATTATTTTGTTCACTGTTGGTTTCCCTCGTGTGTTCTCCTTTGATTTAACTCTGTTCAGCCAGGCAGGATAACACCACACAGGTAAATTGAGGTGAACAGGATATTTATAAAACTAATACATATAACTCTCTCATTTGCCACAAAAGATCAAAGAAAAAGCCCTCTAAAGGAAAAGCACTTTGTGGCTGCTGACCTCTTGTAAGTGTATAGCCCCTTTAGTTACATTTTATCTTCAAAGGCCTGTCCAAACATTAATCTTCACAGCAACTGTGTGAGGTAAGTGGTGTAAGTATTTTCATCATCCTGCTATTTTATGGGAATAGAGGAACAAACACTGGGAGGGTCACCACACCCCTGGGAGGTGAGGTGTTGGTATTACCCCCATTTTACAGATAGGGAACTGAGGCACAGAGAGATTAAGGTCAAAAGTACCCACTAATTTCAGGTGCCTAATCTGTGACACCCAGGACCTGATATTTCAGAATACTTAGCATTATATAGCACTGTATATGGTCAAACTGCAGCTCCCATGAACTTCAGCTGCAGCTGGGAGCACACAGCACTTCTGCTAATCAGACTTCAGGATCTCAGGGCGGGCACCCAGAAAATGAGGGACACACAATTAATGATCACCTGTGAAATATTTGGTTTAAGTGACTTGTATAGCATCATACAGGAACTCTGTGGCAAAGGCAGAGATAGAATCTGGCTCTCCAGGGCTGCATTTAACTGCCTTAACCATGAGACCATCCTTTCTCTTCCTGCAATCCCCTGCCTCATTCACCACCCACCTTCCAACCCTGGCCCTCCAGAACTCATCAGCGGGCTCCTGCCCCACAAGCCTCCCTGGCTGGCCCCAACATGCCACCTGAGTTGGCTGAATGACATCCAGCCAGTCTGTCTCTGAACCACACCCAGGAAACATCTGTACACACTCATGTTTCACACCATCCACTTTCTTGCCCTCATGTTCCACCCCAACAGCAAGTGTTCTGAAATATCAGGTCTTAAGTGTCACAAGATGGCATAGAGGGGTATAGCTTGTTCAGGAAGGACAGGCAGGGTAAAGAGGTACCAGGTGTTGCATTATAAATCAGGAATATACACACTTGTTCTGAGATCCAGAGGGAAGTGGGAGGCAAATCGGCTGAGTCTCTCTGGGTAAAGATAAAAGGGGTAAAAAATAGGGGTGATATCATGGTAGGGATCTAATATAGACCACGAAATGAGTAAGAGGAAGTGGATGAAGCATTTCTAGAACAAAAACAACAGAAATATCCAAAACACAGGACCTGGTAGTAGTGGGGGTCTTTAACTATCCAGACATCTGTTGGAAAAATAATACAGCAAAACACGAAGTTTCCAATATGTTCTTGGAATGTATTATTAGGGATAACCTTTTGTTTCAGAAAGTGGAGGAAATAACCAGGAGGACAGCCACTTGATTCTGACCAACAGGGAGGAATTGTTAGTGAATCTGAAGGTGGAAAGCAATTTGGGTGAAAGTGACCGTGAAATGATAGCTTTCCTAATTCTAAGAAAAAAAAGGAGTGAGAGCAGCAGAATAAGGATAATGGACTTCAAAAAAAAAAAAAAAAAAAGCAGATTTTAACAAATTCAGAGAATTGTTAGGTAAGGTCCCATGGGAAGAAAATCTAAGGGAAAAAGGATTTCAGGACAGCAGGCAGTTTCTCAAGAAGAGAATATTAAAGGCACAACTGCAAACTATCCCAATTCAAAGGAAAGATAAGAATAGTAAGATGTCAATAGGACTCCATCAGGAGCTCTTAAATGACCTGAAAATCAAAAAGGAATCCCAAGTGGAAACAGGGACAAATTACTAAGGAGGAGTACAAAAGTAAAGCACAAGCATGTAGGAACAAAATCAGAAAGGCTAAGGCACAAAATGAGTAACACCTAGCAAGAGACTAAAGAACCTCTTCTTATTGCCTTATAATACATTAGGAGTAAGAGACAGAAGAAGGAAAGTATAGGCCCTCTACTTAATGGGAAAGGAACTGAGGTATTTAATGTCTATTTTGCTTCAGTCCTCACTAAAAAAGGTTAATGGTGACCAGATACTCAACACAATTAATATTAACAACAAGGGGGAAGGAATGCAAGCCAAAATAGAGAAAGACCAGTGTGACACTGCACCCCATATTCATCAGGTGAAGAGCAGGCCTTTAGCTTTGGGCGGGCCTGCCATCTCCCAGAAATCACAACAGGTACACATCTTCCAACTTCTGCAACAAATGAAGCAGGAGACAACAGTCTCCTTCACTACACAGTCCTGATTCATCCCTAGAGCAGAGGCCCATCCTGTGCACGGAATAAGACAGGGGTCATGTGGAAAAAAATAGGATGTGATCATGTATAAAAGACTGTATCATAATGTATATGCACAAAGGGGCTGAATGAAGGTTGCACAAACAACCTTAATTCTGGCATTTCCCTACTTTTGAGTGATTGATTAGCATAATAATGTTCTTTTAACAATTTTTGGTGTGTAAGTTCCTAGTTGTGTTTTTTTTTAAAAAGCAAACTGAAAAAAAACAGAAGTTCCATAATATGGCATCATACTAACACCCACATGTTTAGTTTAGTTGGTGTTGGTCCTGCTTTGAGCAGGGGATTAGATGACCTCCTGAGGTCTCTTCCAACCCTGATATTCTATGATTCTATGTTTCATTAGCAGGGTTAGAACTTTTAAATCCTCTACACAGCCCTCTGCCACTTGAGCTAATGGAGCAACTGATAGCAGCAGTAGGGTGTCATCCTCTGTGTGGGCCAGCACTAGAGGGGGATGGGACACCTTGTCAGCGGATTTCACAGATGTTTGCTGACAGCAGAGGAATGGTGAGACTCAGGAATAATGGATTCTACTCTAGGATCTGGAGGGGAGTGTGTTCCAGTTTCCTGCCCATTCCTCCTGAGCTAGATCCCTTCTGCTCTGTCCCCTTGAACCTGTCCCTGTCCCAGTCCTATCTCTTCCCCACCCCTGGCTCCTTGTCCTAGTCCCATTCTCCTCACTTAGCCAGTCCTATTCTCCACCACTCCACACTCCCTGTCCCCCCCCCCCCAAGCTCCTTATCCAATCTGTCTCTCTCCCTTGCTCTGATGTCCAGTCACCCCACCACCACCACATTCCCTGTGCCCACAGGCTCCCAGCCCCAATCTCTCTGCCCAGCCTTCACACTCAAACTCAGTGTCCCTCCTCCCAAATCCCCACCTCCCTGATTCCCAGTCCTAGTCTCTTTGCCCAGTCAGGCCCAGCACCACCAACTCCAAACTCACAGTCCCAGTTTCCCTCTCCCCACCAGCCTCCAGTCCCAGTTTCCACCACTCAGGCTCTTTGTTCCAATCTACTCCTCCTACCCCCTCTGCAGGTCCGGCTCTTGTCTCCTGTGCATCCGAACCATGTTTCCTCCTCCACTCCTCCCTTCTGGGCTGCCTAGGCCCAGAAGGGCATAACTGAGAGCACAGTAGAGACTGGGTCCCGGCTTTCATTTCAGGTGCCTGCAACAGCGCAGAACTTCAGTTAGGGCTGCCACCTCTGAGATGCATGATCACGGTCTGCCCCCCGCCCCAACACCTCAACCCTTGAGGGAGCCCCCCCACCATCTCCTCCCAAGATCCCCTGCCTCCCACACCCTGCTGGTGAGCCTCCAGTTTGTCCCACTTCCTGGTCCCCAGTGCTGAGAGGAGCTGCTGTGGTTTTGGCAGGCTGAGGGCCGGGTACGCAGAGCAGGACCTGAGCGCTGGCCTCACTCCCAGCCATATGACGTGCTGTAGTTACAAGATTGCTGCACAGCAACACAACTTAAAGGAAACGTTGGTCCCAAGTAAGAAAACCCAGCACATTAAATCTTTTCACCAGCAAAGCAATACAAAAACCAGCCAGGCCAGTTAATAGCTGGCCAGGTGGCAACCCTAGCTTCAATTGCAGAGAAAGTCTGGCTTTGCCCCTTCAGCCCGAGGCGTGACGCATGCCCAGTGCAAACAGAATCTTCAGGGAATTGAGCTGGGAATTGAAAACTGGGTCTCATAATGGGAAGTTTCAGGTAACCTTAATAGTACTTTTTTACAGTACTTAAAGGACTTGGCCAGCTACCTAAGACTTTGGCCTAAGAAGGCAACAGCAGAGTAAAATCTGGGACAATCCTGGGAAAAAATGGGCCAGTTGTCAAGTATATATTAACTCCAACTATTGCCAGTTACAAATCCACTGAGCTGTTGATTCCCCCAGACAATCAGAATTTAGTAAGAGAACCATGCAGGACTTGACCTCCCCTTTCTAAACACAGTGGGAGGCTACAGACTACATCCATTAAGGTACAGACTCTTGGGTAATAGCTTTTCATGTGGGAGTTTGCAGCTGTTCACTACCTGTCAGGAAGAGCTAATATTGCTCCATGAATGTAATGTCATAGAAACAGCAAAAAGTAAGGTGTTTGTGCTACAGTGTTCAAACAAAATGCCCACCTGAAGTCAAGGGAGTTTCCAGCTGCAAAATCAGGCTCAATATGTGGCCTTTCATTCAGACCTAAGATCTACTAAGAATGCAACATTTTCTAAGTCAGATGCAACATAAGCTTCAATGCAAACGAATATGAAAAGGGAATGGAAAAGAAGGGGGTGGAGTTTCCAACTTGTTTGACATATGTCCCATTACTGAAATTTTTTGTTAAAAGGAAGTGGATCTGTGGGGGCACAGAATAAAGTTTCATGCTTAATATTGTCATGACGCTAACACAGTTTCCCTAAAAGTTTTAGTTTATATATGCTATTGTAAACAGGAAACAATTACAATGTTGTTCTGATTTATACCAGGACCTATAAACATGGNGCATTCTGAAACTAGAGATACTCCCCAGATTCTTACTAATGTTTGAACCTGCTCCATGAGACATGGCAACACATTGCTATGCATAATATTTAAAAAAAATCACGTCTGAAAGAACAGATTAGAGTTAGATGAATAACCTTGATACAGCAGACAGTTATTTTTTCAGCAGCTTTATTCCTTTTGGGCTAAACTCCTGCGGTCTTTACTCAGTTTACTCCTGCTAAAGTAAACTGGACGGTGCCTCAGTACAAACTGGGTAAGGACCAGAGGAATTGGCCCTTTAACAAGCATTTTAGAGAGTTCATAATACAAATTATTATTTTCTCAGGTCAGTTTTCTATTGTGTTCATCTTTTGGGGCATAAAAGTTCTAATCCTTTTAGCTGCAGTTTAAATTGTAACATCATTTTTTACTCACTCGTAGGAAACATTTCAATTTTTTAATTATTTGTATTAAGAGAGGTACTGTGCAAACACATTAGTAAGAGACAGACCTTGTCCCAAAGATCTTACAGTTAAACAATTAAGACAAACAAAGGGTGGGAGTGGGGAAAACAGAAGGGTGAAGTGACTTCCCCAAGGTCACAGAGCAAGTGAGTAGCAGAGTTGGGACTAAAACTCAGGTCTCCTTACTCCCAATCCAGGACCCTGTTCACTAAACCATGCTACCTCCCCTATTGATCTTCTTCCTTCTTAATCTCTTTCAAAAATGTATCACATGTGGCTGGAAGAGATCATATATTGTATATTCGCTTTCAGGTGATGTCTGCAAATCCAAAATGCACATACCCAAATAAGTGCTTTTGCAAGCCATAGTCTGAAACTACATAGCACATGTCAAGTTTCAGCTGAGAAAATTCAGAATCAACCTTACAGGGGATGTTATTGTAATTTATGAGTTGCTTATCCAAACTATACAGCATAAATATAACTGTTAATCCCTGAAAGCATATAAAATGTTGGATTAAACAGTTACAGTGAAGTGTATTGATCAGCAAGATTAATTTTGAAATCAAACCCTATAGTGTCCTCTGTGTTTATGCTTACCCAGCTTATTTCAGTGAAGACATCCAATCGAATAAAAGGCTTTAGTTATCCCAGCTCTATACAGTAGGCTGTTCTCTTTTCCTTTTGTACTTCTCTCCCTCCCCCCCTTTTTTTTTTTTTGGTTGCAATGAAAGTCATTTGCAGCATCAATAGGCTTACACCTATACTGTGCATAGGCTTTTTCTCCAGTGTAGAACAGTATGTACTATTGGGGAGTTGTTAAGAAAGATTTTTTTTACATGCTTCAATAAACAAAAAGGCTTTTTCCACCCCTTCCTTCCAAAAAAGTATGTTTGTTTAAAATTTACACTATCAAACCAAAATGTCCAACTCTTAAGACACATAAAAATGTGCTTTACCATTGTGCATTATTTTAAGGAGAATTCAGATGTGCCAGCTTCCCTATCACCACCCTGAAGGGTCAAACTTGGAGACAGATGCTTGGTCTCTATGGCCTCTCTGCTAAATCTGTGAACTAAGGTGCCAAAAATTGGTGGTTTTGGCCATGTGAACTCCTGGGCACTAGGAACTGAATTCAGATCCTACTGCTATTAGAAGGCAAAACCCAATCTTGATGGTGCCCTCTGAGCACTAACACAACTCAACACAAATAAGTATTAAGTCCCTGAAGATGACAAATGGTTGACTTAATACTTATTTGCCAATCACCAAAATATAATCCATTCTACAGCCTGTATGTGAACATGCGTGTGTAGCTGTTCTACCTTTTCCAGATTTTCAATGCACAAAGAACCACTAAATAATTATGTCCTTGAATATTGTAAACAGGAAACAATTACAATGTTGTTCTGATTTATACCAGGACCTATAAACATGGGCAGGGAGAGGATCAGAATTGCAGCTGAAGATACTTTGGGAGGAGAGCTAGCCTCTCTGCTCCAGAGGCTGATTTTCCCTCTGGTGAACTTCCAGAGGGAAGTCGTGGCTGGACAAGACCAGAGTCTGTTCATCAATTCAGAACTATAGCCAATTGGGGTGAAGATCTCCCTTGCAGTCTAGGTCACTGGTGGCTCCTTGCCTTCCCCATCCCAGCTCTCCTTCCTATTCCCCCATAAGCACTCTTTGTTGTATCCATGTTACCCTCATATGAACACTTTCTCAGACACTGCCCCCCCCCCTTAGGAACAGGAATGGAGCATAGGGATGAGCAGAAATATGGGAGAGGTAGGTGGGTATGTGGAGCAGAGGTTTAAAGGTAATGGGTACACTCAATGTCGCTCCACTAAGATAGCTGCATTCAAAGAACACCCCCTGACATTGCTGCCTCAGGAGAAACAAGATTTTGGTTGTTCTGGTTGGAAATCTCTAGAATTGATAGTGCTGTATAACGTAGGATGGGCCAACTCCCAGGTCTGTTTTCCTCCATGCATGCAGTCCATAAATCTCCCCTGCTTTTTTCCATGGTTAAAATAAACTGCATTACAGGCTCAAACTAATGTTTTGTCCACTATCACCCCAAATTCTTTGGTATTATTACTTATAAATTATCATCCTCCCATTCAATATCTGGGTTAGATCATTTTCCCAGGGTGTGTCAGTTAAAATTTTTCCTATTTGAACCTTATTTTGTTATTCACTGTCTAGATTTCTACTATTTCTACATTCTTTGTTATGAAATTTCTCTATCTTCACTGGTATTCACAGCACCTCCCAATTTAGTATCTTCTCCACATTCAACTGACCTTCTCTTTATATTTACAGATAATTAGTTAAGGCCAAGTTTAGTACAAATTCCTATGGGACCCAATGGCCACTACCTCCCAATGTGATATATGGTTGTCTATCATTTAGTACCCTTCATTTACCATCTTTCATGAGGTCTTCAGCATGTATGATAGCACTCCTACCCATGCCAATTTAAATTAATTTGTTAGGTAAAGATTGAGAGAATCTATCAAATGTTGTAATATAACGTCAAGACCAATGGCAAATACCATATTCCTGTATTTGTCAACTTTTTTTTTAATTCTTCCAAAAACAAGAAATCAAGTTTGTATACTACAATTTGTCCTTTATGAATCCATGTTATTTATTGCTCACAAGTCCATTATCTTTAAGATAATTTACAAATTTCTCTCTTATAGGTGCATGGTTATTTGGATTTAGCATTACCCAATAGTAATTGTCAGGAGCACTCTTTTAATCCTTCTTTGAAGATCATTACAACATTTCTTGCCTCAAGACTTCTTGTACTCCAGTTCTCCATGACTCTTCAAAAATTAATTAGCAGGGGTTTGGTAAATTTCCTTATCACCCAAGTATACATGTCACCTGTAACTGAAGATATGCATACTTCCAATTTTTTCTTACTTTCTGTTTACGAATAGCTATTGTAGAAGGGCTTTATTTCTCAGTTATCACTGTCATATTATTAGTGTATTGTTGTTTGGAATCCTTTTTTTTTTTAAATCATAAAATGGGGGGGGGGAGAAATCTATCACATATGAGAGGTTCCAAGATAATACGTTTTAAAGACCTACTCCAATCAGTTTTGGTCACCCATCTTACCATATATGCACACCCCATATTCTGTATACATACATAAATTCATCAACTAGGTTTCCGAGATTACATCTACAGTGGCACAGTTTCAAAGCAAACAAACAGATGCATGCTATTGCAAACCTCAGCATTACGTGTTGATAAGTACAGCACTCTTATTTTCTCTTTACAATCCATATGGGCAGTTATAAAGATTTTGACCTCTTTCTATACTTGCTCCAAGGGTACAGCTAATTACTATTCTCCTTCAAAGAACATAGCAACTTGGCAGGTGTTGGTTGCAAATGCTAAGCTTCAGAATACTTTTATTTTCTAGGACTCACATCTAGATTTGAGTCAGTCTGCTCAGTTAGTGCATAGTCCAACTCTACTGATGGCTGTGATAGCAGCTCTGGAATTTGTCTGTCAGCCTTCTTTTAAGATTAACCTACTAGTACTCGTATTGGCCACTGGCATAAGTAATAACTATTTTATTTTGGTCCTGGTTTTGCTAACACTGCAACAATATTTGTCATAACTATTCATATCAGTGCCAAGTGTCATAAAAGGATCCAATATGCAGGAACTCATAACACGGTGTGCAGTTACATAGGATATTGCTCATTGGATTTGCACCTGGGTAGCTGACAGCAGAATTTGCCCAATAATTTGGAGCAGGATTCAGTCAGAAATTCACATTTCTCAGAGGCTGAAGGCATGCAGTCTTTTCGCCTATTGACTCACAAAGCACTGTGCCTGAAATAAGCAATATCCTATGTGACTACACACCAGCTTGTGAATCCTGAATCTTTGTATAACATTTTGTACTGGCATGTACAGTTCAGACAAATATTGTTCAAGTATTAACTCTACTTTACTTAATTTTATTTCTATCCTATTTTTTGCTATTACATCTGCCAGTGGATTATACAAGAATGCGTGTCTTTATCCCACCTGTGAACTCTGGAGCAGGGACTATCTTTATTTTACTTATTTGTACAGTACCTAGCACAATGAGGCTCTCATTTCTAATTGGGGCCTCAAAGCAATATTACAATATTAATTAATTAATTAGAAATAAGAACAATAAGAACAACTATATGGTCCGTACCCTAAACTTAGGATACAACTTCCTATCTACCAAAATCACCTTCAACCAGCCAAAGGTATGTGGTGTTGGAACAGATTCACAATAATCCACTGCATGCAGATTTCCCTACCATCTACTCTGCACAATGCTAGGAATGGGACTAATGATACAGAAATGAATTTTTTGTTTGTTTTTAAAGGAGCTGAAGTTTGACAAAGTTCCCATCCTGGAAGTGCCTGGATTGTTTCGGTTTAAAAAAAAATTGAGGAGAAGGGGAGTGGTGCAACTTTTAACAATTGTGAGAAGAATTGGTTTGTGGTGGGGGAGGAGTAAAAAATGTCAATTATTTTTAAGTACTCTTGCAGGCCAATACGGACCTAGAGCCTTCAGATATTTCACAAACATTGAAAGAGACAATATATTAATCTAGGAATGCAGCTACTCCACATATGCAATTACTGCTTCTCAAAGATATTTAAAAGGCAGGTACTTCTTAAGGATCCACAGATTAAAGATTTTATAAATACACCTTCACACAAAATATTGTAACAGGCCTGCAGATTATAAAATGTCTCATTTCCAAATCATATTTTATTGGTTGCAAAGAAGTAATTTCAATCAATGGAAGGATCAGANAGCCTGCAGATTATAAAATGTCTCACATTTCCAAATCATATTTTATTGGTTGCAAAGAAGTAATTTCAATCAATGGAAGGATCAGAATAATTCCACTGAAATCTTGAAGCCATTACAATTTAATGCAGTTTGGCTTTTTGAAAACAAAAAAGAAATACAAAAAATCCTGTATTTAAAAGCTTAATGTTTAAAGGAAGGAAATTCTGATTATTTAAGCTCTCTCAACAGGCCTTTCTAACAAATTGGCATGAGGCTAGCTGTGGGACTCCATTCATGTTGACCGCTTTGAAAATGTATCCCATTGTGCCCGTGTCCTATATTTCGAGGGCTGGAGAACAGTGTGTATTCTTAATATATGTACAATATGTGCAGCAATACCTCAAAAATCATGCATAAAAGAGGGAGTGGATTGTCCTAACTGTGGTTTTCCAAGCTCAATGGAACTGACTAGTTCAAATCAGTCTCTTAACAGCATACACTCAAAAGAAAGCATATAAGGCTTGTGTGTGTTTACACGACTTCCAGATTTGATTATTGGCCTGAAGAAGAGCTCTGTGTAGCTCAAAAGCTTGTCTCTCTCATCAACAGAAGCTGATCCAATAAAAGATATTTCCTCACCCACCTTGTCTTTCTAATATCCTGGAACCAACACAGCTACAACAACACTGAACAGATTTGATTATTGCAATTCCTAACTGGGTATGAAGCCACAAACTCTAGAAAAGCTCCAACTGATATAAAATACAGCAGCCAGTCTACTTAGTAACACAGGTAAACAAAACACTATACCCCAAACAACAGAAGAACCACAGACTCCATGAAGTTCACTAGAAACTTTGCTATTGCTAGTGATTTTACATGGAAGGTTCTAAGAAACTACAGTGATGGGCAACAGTGTAAAACCCTAAGATAGATGGGTTGGTCCCTGTGAACTCATCGCCCAAATGCTCAGCTTTTTGTACTGGATCCCTTTTAAATACAAAGTCCAGTCCCAGGTCTCGGCCCTGATAGTCAAATCTCTATGGCAGTGGTTCTCAACCTGTGGTCCGTGGAACCCTGGGGGTCCGCAGACTAGGTCTAAGATTTCCAAAGGGTCTGCACCGCCATTCAAAAATGTTGAGGTCTGCAGATGAAGAAAAAAGGTTCAGAACCATTGCTCTAGCTACCTGAGAGATCACCTTCCCCTCCATACTAACCATAACCTTGCATGAGACTTATGCTGCAGCAAAACAATGACAAGTCAACTCATAGGGGAGACAGGTGAGTTCAGGAGATGGAATTTTCACAAGACTTGGACCTAGGCTGTAGAACTCCTTCCTGTAACAGGTAAGAATGACCACAGACCTCACCACATTTACAATTAAATGCAAAACTAGCTCCTTCAGCTTAGCTTTCCTACAATAAGTTCTTGACACACAAACAATTAAAAAAAACCTCTCTGAACCAAGCTATTAATCCTGCAGGCTGGAAAGACAGAGACAGAGAGAGAGCTTGTTACAGCAATTTCCATTTTTTAAATGCTTGGGAGCTTCACAGATGCCACCATAGATAAGTACCTATAACAATTAGGAGTGAACTGACTCGGGGGTGGGGGGCAGAGCAAATGGTCTCCCCTCTCCCATGGTTTCAGCGAGAGCTCTAATCAGACTGCTAAATTAGAGTGTTCTGTTCACCCTCACAAGTTTATTTATCCTTTTCATGCAGCTCTGTACTTCTGAGGTCCTGCAGGAGCAGATGCACTAGCATACCACAAACATGTCACTGGAGCGTATTTTTACTCAGAGCGCAAAATCTGTATGTGTTGTGTCCTGGATTTTACTGCCTCTTCTGGGTGGCCGTGCCCAGAATGCTGCATGGAAGCCACCACTCACAGATTCCTCTGCTATGTCTGCCAGGGGAATCCAGTGATTGCTGCTCAAATATTTCTGCTTCAGCATTAATCAGATAAATCTGTGCTGCTGCCCCACCCCCTTGCCACAGGTAGCACTGCACAGCACTTCCGACCAGTTCTCCTTGCTCCTTACCACTTCTCCAGTGCTTCTCCCAAATTCTTAGCAGTCCATAGGGGAATTAGTACAGTGCTGGCAGCCGTTAGTCTTGCGGCCTATCTGCCTAAAATGAGAAAACAACAAGCCCAAGGTTTTCACCTTGGCTGCTTCCCACCTCATATTCCCTGGCCCATTTCTTCTTTTAAATGGCCATCAAATTTAATTTTGTTTTTAAATGAGGAAAATAATCGCCTCCTGATTCTGAGTACACCAGGACACGAGTGGAGCTCAAAAATCACGTTCTTTGCAGCTTCTTGGGCAGGACCCATCAGTGTGTTTCTCCTTCATTCTGGGACTGTTGCAGTGTTGTAGCAATTTCCTAAGTCCTGAGAGTTTGGAGGCATTCCTGAAAAATCCTACAGCCCAAGTCTCATGTCAGGTGCACCTTGCAGAGAGCCTGAGAAGCTAAAGCAGACTACAGGGCAATTTGAGGAGGGAGGCAGTTTCAAGAGGGAAATTTGAGCAAATCTGGACAGGAAGAAGAGAGGGGCAATTTGGGACTACAGGCTGGGCAAGGAGGAGGGAAAGCCTAGGAGAGAAGAGCAGAAGGGGAAGAGATACTTTTTTTTGCAGGGGGCGAGAATGGCAGTGTGTACACAGGAAGAGGAGAGGGACTTAGAGAGATAAAATGAGTAAACAGGTAAGTAAGTAAAGTTCAGAGCTATAGAAAAAGCACTGAAATAGACAAACAGCAGGGGAGAAAGAGGAACAGAACTGAAAGAGGAAACTGACTCAGGAAAAAAAAAATCTATAATAAGAAAGAGAAGGAGAAGGGTAGTGTTAGTCAAAAAATAAACTGCCGCTTCAAGTCGGAGCTTAGAAAAATACTGAAAACAAATAAGGAAGAAATTAAAAACAAATCATCCTAGTTTTAAATCATTTTATTAATCTAGTTAATCACGGAGAATTAATCTCAGCAGAGCTCATGAGATGTCATGTTAGACTCAGTGAAAATGTGGTGTCACATTTCTGATACGTGTCCAGATTCACCCTTAATTACACCAGTGACTCCTATAGAGCTACTCCTGTCTTACACCAGTATAAGTAAGAGGCCATGTTAGTATGGTCTGAGCTACTACTGTGATGAGTTGGAGAGGCACTTCTACACCTGTGATAATGGATCGGGTGCAGAAGAAGGCGCTGAGAAGTTTTGTGCATTTCACTGGGAGCCAGATGTTGAAGCATGAAAGCCTACGATTACCCTGGACTCTTTGTCCGGGTGGCATGCACCTCTTGTGTGCAGAAGCTGATATTTTCTAACCTGGACATACCATCCCGGGTTGGGATTTGGTTACAAGGTTTGCTGGTGAGGTACATGGACATCTGTAGTAGTTTATCCTGGCCCTAGCAGTTATATTTTCTGTGGCAGCATTATAGTTATTGGGGAGTGAAGCTTGGATGTTGCCATGCCTGAGGAGATTGAGAGAGGGATAATGTCTTATCCTCAAATTAATCATCATTAATCTTCTCTGTTAAAAGGGGATGGACCTGCAGGAATGTCCAAGCTCTCCTTGCTTGTTTTCCCCAAAAGTAGCCTACATAGGGCTGCAGGTCATGGAAACGCAGTGACCCAATGAAGCCTTAGGTTTAAGTAGGTTTCTTAGGCTTCTGACAGTTTGGATGCATAGGATTTGAGTATCAAATGGAGTACAGCAGGCCAGTAAAAACCTACAACAGCCGTTGTCTTCCCCCTAACTTTCACTGACACTAGTTCAGTTTGCCTTTACGTGTTAACTGGTTTGCTTATAATACTGTGGCTACGTGGCCTAAATCTAATGCTTGTGTCCTTCCTCATTTGGCCCCGTTACTTGCAGAAAACTGGTTTTAAGGAGGAGGCAATAGTGTATGTTTTCCATAGTCTGATAACTCAAATACTGTGCAAGAAAATTAGTTCAAATTTTCTAAAATAAATTAGCCTTGAGCTGACACCAAGCAAGTTAAAAACTTCATCCCAAAAGGATGAAAAACATTGAGTGATTGACAACAGGGGTTAGAGAAGCAGAAACTGGACAATAACCGTTGCTATATAGCAATGGCTATATTTACACAATTTGTGCTCAGAAACAATATGCAGACCCATTTTTTGTCATCTTCCATGAAAAAAAAAAAATCCAGTTAAACTTAGTTTATGAGAAATGCAGCCTTTTTTTCATCCAGACATTTATTCGGTCTTGGTAGACAAAAGCCAGCCTTGCATGACAGCACTAAAACTACCCATTGTAGTTTAAATGAAAGCTAACCCACATTTTTGCTCTTCCCCCCCCCCCCCCCCACTACTTTCAATGTACAAATCATAGAATGTACATATACAGTGTGCCTAGACAATCTAAATCATGGAGATTTAACAGATTTCTTTGGCTGCCACTAACTCCCTAGGCCCTGACTCTGCTCTCAGTTGCAATGGTGTAAATGAGGAGTATCTCCTTTGAAGTATAGCTTGTCAGGAATTTCTCAACAAAACCCAAACTTTCTCAGGACCCGGATGAAGTTTCTGGTTGAAGAAACAAGGCATCTACCCCAGAATAGCCTACTGGTTAGGCTAGTCTCCTGGAAAGTCCCTGAGCCACCTGATTTGGAGTAGGGACTTGAACCTGAGTTTTCCATCCACTGGGCTATTGGCTATTCTGTGGTCTCACTCTCCCCACCCTGAAAAAGTTAAAAAGGTCTCCATTTTGTCCCAATCTGGAACAACAAGCATCAAACTCAAAAATGTACATGAAACAGAATTCTTATTTTCTAGCCAGCCCTACTCTGAAATCAATGGAGAAACAGTTGAAAAAAAATGGTGCAAGTGAGATCCGAATCAGGCACAGATTGTCTGTTATATAGTATGTTCTGCAGGTTTATTGAAAAGAACAGGGTTGCATAAAAAAAAAGGACATGACCATAGTTATGGTTTGCATGTGTATGTTTGTATGGCTTTGGCAATTAAAGTGATTGCACATCACATTTTCTTTGTCGAAAGGTTGAGATGTATGTGGTTTATCATTTACCCTAATGGAAGTAGTAACAGCTGGGCTCCATTCGAATGTATTTAAAAGTTACATAACAGCTACGTATGGATGACAAAAATGATATATTTCAATAGTAAACAAAGTATGTATGTCATTCCCCATACTTAAGTAGAAAGGTATGTTTAATATAATTTAAGGGTGTGGTTTGCAAAATCCTTTGAGTCTGAGCATTTTAATTTTTTTTTGAAGTTCTACAAAGGTCTGACCACCTCTCTTCTTTGGATGCGAACTACCTAATGGCTAAAAAATTACCCTCAATATCTGTGATCTTTATTTTTTCAAGAAAGGACTTCTGGTTTATTTATTCTAAAGTCTTATATTTGCGCACATGCACGCACATGCTGTGAATAACACTGTTGGTAACTCCCATAGGGAATCTCTACAAGCTACAGACACATCTTCATGGTTTATCCTCACCCCTACTTATTATCTCTCATTCACCAGTGAGCTGTTGATGTCTGCCTCTGATTGGCCAGCCTCCATCACCTGCTTGTTACATTTTCAAACAAGCATCTTTGTGCTTTTCCTACATGGCCCCTCATGCTTAGGAGAAGCTCCCTGTAAATATGAGCAATGCTACCTCATTATCTTCCTTCAAACCACACCTCAAAACTTTCCTTTTCCATGACACCTACAACAAATATTTGACAACGGTTAAGCTGCTGATGTGCTGAGACCACTACCTATCATGCTGGCCAATACTGTTTCATTGTTTCCTTGTACTCCCCTGTCTGTATCTGTTATCTCTTATCTTATACTTAGATTGTAAGATCCTTGGGGCAGGGACTATTTGGTTGCTTGGTTGGTTTTTGTTGGTGTTCTGTGTTTATACAACTCCCAGCAGAGTGGGGTCCTGATCCATGACTAGGGCTCCTAGACACTATAGCAAGACAAATAATAAAATTAGATCATTATTGTTATTATTATTTATCTTGCTTGGTTTTACAACCCAGTTTTGATGCAGAGTCAGGCAGGTGGAGGAATGTCCTATCATGAATTCCAGGATCAGCAAAGAGAATACTGGGTCAGCAAGAGGACATCTGTTTTTCCATTGGGAAAGAGCTGGCAACTCTACTTAATATCAACATTCCTCAAAAGTCAAGCCAGCAACAGCACAGCAGAAATGTACAAAAACCTGTTTTACCCAAGGCCACAAAGGAATATATGACAGGAAAGCAGCTGGGACTGAAATCAGACACAACAGGAGCAATATGCATCACCGAGAACAGCAGTGCCAGAAATGAAATCTGAGATGCTTTTATCACATGGCAAGACCTGTCAGTCACCAGGGTTCGTACAGCTCTAAGATCAAATTCTACATTGTCAGTGTTTTAATCACAGCTTGTATGAACACATCATTGGTTCTCTTCAGAAAAATATATTTTAACTAAACAAGCCGGCATGTTCAATCAGTTTTCTGTCTAAAGTGAAAATATCAGAATATTAATACACAAACTGTCTATCCAATGCTAACATCTGCAATAAGCTTCAACCTGCAATAGGATCCATTTTCCCTTGAGATCGGCATACATAATTTCCATTACAAATGAGAATTATGTGCTCTTATCATGGGGAGAAGAAAGCACAATTATCTATAATGTGTTTTTAACATTCAGTTCTAGGGCACTTGTTTAATTTTTTGAGTGAATTTAGTGCTTGTGAGAAGTGCCAGATTGACAGCTCCAGAAACTAAAGTCCTCTTTGTCTACAGGGCAGGTACAGCACAAGTGAAAATGAAATCTTCCTACCAGGCTGCTTCAATCTGACCCGGGGGACACACCACCTTTAGGTCTGAGAGAACAGTTCAGTTGTTCTAGGCACATTTAACAACTGGCCTTTCTGATAAGGCTGCCAACTGGTAGCAGCTCATTGTCTGACATTTATTCTAGTCAGATTCTTATACAAATACAATGGGTATTTTATGCCTTGAGCAGTTTCCTATAAAGAAAATCAGGGATATTTTCAGAGAGGAACATATGAATCACCATACTAGATCAGACTCGAGATCTATCTAGGCCAGTATTCTGTCCCCAACAGTGATCAGTACAAAATGGTTCAGAGGAAGATACAGGATCCCTGCAATAGGCAGAAGTAGGATAAGCTGCCCTCCACCTCCACCATTAGGCATCATCCTGGTCTCCAAATATTACAGATTGCTTAAGCCCTGAAGTCCTTTCCAAATGTTTTGTTAGCATTCACTATAACAACTCTGGATATTCTGGACAGCCATATAAATGTCCATTCTCTTTTAGAAATTTATTAAATTCTTCATCTAAATGACTTTCCGTGGCAATGAGTTCCACAGGCTAATTACACGTTACATGAAAAAGTATTTCCTTTTGTCAGTTTTGAATTTGCCACCTTTCAATTTAATCAAATGTCCCTGTTGTTCTGGTGTTGTAATACAGGGAGAAGAGACATTCCTAATGTGTGTAAACATATTATCTGAAGGTTGGTTTCATTGGTCAAACACAATGGAATCTTAACAGTAAAAACTCTGGAACAATCTTCTTGTTTACTCTCTTGCTTCATGCTGTGTAACTGTGCACATACCAGCATAAGAGCTTCAGACTCCAGTGTAAATTCTCTTTTTTCCTAATTCAATTGTAAATTATTATATTATTTGTATTACAGTAGTGCCGACTAATGCTGGGGCCCCACTGTGCTAGTCCCTGCCTCAAAAAGCTTGCAATCTAATAGACAAGACAGAAAGAATAGGAGAGGAAATTGAGGCCCAGAGTGGTGAAATGACTTGCCAGGAGGGCAGGCACCAAATTAGGAGCTGAGCTGGGAATAGAATCCAGGTTTCCTGACTCCCAGGGCCAGTGCTCTATTCAGTAGACCATACTGCCTCTAATCTTGCCTTTGACATTCAACAGAGATGAAAAATCTGACCATGACTGATTGCTTTCCTGCCATGGGACAAAGAAAGAAACTAAAAGCAGAACGTTTTTTAGCTCCTAAATGGCTGCTACTCCCACTCTGATTTCCAGAACTCAGACAGTGGCTGGCACATATAAGGGATGGTATCAGGGGACTACAGTAGTATAGAAGAAACAATGCTAGTACATATGTTAAGCCTCCAGCATGCCCAGTGTGAATTTGGTATTTCAAGGTACCAGAGCAGAGTCAGTATGAGCTGAGTGCTCACACAGTTAATGATGGCCATGCATTCTCTCCTGAGCATATACTAACCAGTAGAAATGGGTAAGCAACACCATACGCGCAGTTCTAATGAAGACTGTGCACAATGCCACAGCTAAAGTAATCTACCTCTCCTGTCCCTCTGACGATGTCACCTTCTTCAAAAACCGTCATTGGCTCCCTGTGCCTTACAGCATCAACTTCTAGCTCCTCATCTTTACCTTCCAGGCCCCTTCATAATCTTACATTTCTGCTCTTATTTCCTCCTATTCACTCTTTATTCTCCTCCCAGTCTTCTCACCTACACTGCCCCTTAATCTTTCTCCCAGTCTCAGCTTCATGCCTTCCATTGTTACCCCATAACTCGGTAGCCTTCTTCTCCAAACTCTGTCTCCCCCTCTTCCAAATCCACTTTTCAGGAACACTTCTCACCTTTTCCTCCCAAATAAGTGTCTCTGCATGCTTCTCCCAGCTTCATGAACTAATCTTCTCTGTTTCTTTGCTGACAATTGTAGGATCTTTGAGGTAAGGATGATGTCTTACACCATGCTTTTAGGACTTACGTACAAGTGACTATTTTAAATACTATTCTGGTCATCTGAAGTAACTTCAATGTACTTGTTAATTTTTTCACAGGATATTCTATCATGAAATGTAATAACCAAGGCTCCATATTTCTACAGCCATACAATTTGCTCAAAATCTTCCTGAATCTAAGCTTCCATTTACAAAATTTAAGTTTCTAGCCCTTGTGGTTGCAAAGGAAACCTTCCAAATAAATTGAGTGCAAACTCATGTAGTGTTCTCTGTCTGAGGCCTTGTCTTGACTTGACTTGACTGTTGTCTCTCGAGTGTTTGCTCCTAACTTGAGTCCCATCCACACACAAACCCCCTTCACTCAAGTGTGGTCTTTCTTTGGCTGGCCCATTGGGGGGTGGGGGAGGAGTACAGGCTCAAGTGCCACTAGTAGTCCAATAAACTGGGCCCAGAAAGGACAGCCGAGTTCACCCATAATTCACGGAGAAAAAGAAATTCAGAGAGCAGCTCAGCTTACTGCAGCGGAAAGTACAATTAGATGTGTCCCCAGAAATCTCAGTGCCACACTCTAGTGTGCGGCGGGAGTGTAGACAGCAGCTTGAGTATTATTCTGCTGTGTGCTGCTGTTATTTGAGCTAGGCTAACGCGCTGTAAGTAACTAACCCAAGTGTCAGTAATGTGAGTTAACTCTGCAGTGAAGACATACCTGCAGACAACCCAAAACAGCAGCTCTGGGGAAAGTGTGAACTGTTTCCATTTGTCACAATAGCGTTTTAACTTTGAAATCTAGTGCTGACAATGCCAATATCAATGTTAACTTTTTAAATGATGATAATTTTAGCAGAAATAGCCTGATGTGCATGTCCCACAATCCTAAATTGCCTCCCACGCCTTTCCAGGTGAAAAGTCCTAAGGATGAGTTGTTACTTGGAAAAAAGGTGTGTTCTTAACTTCTGTTAGCTAACACACAGTAACTAACATGGGGGTAAAACCAAGATGAAGACAAAGCAGCGTGTAGTTTTCACTCAAGTTAGCAGGTCAAAGTTACCTCTTGGTAACTAACACGAGTTAAGAACATACCTTTCTGCCTAATGAAGAGAAGGTCTAAGTGTCCTCTCTCCAGCTTTCCAAATCTTCAGCTTCATTCCCACTCCTGGCATTTTAGCTATGCATTTCAACAACAAAAAATACTGCAGCAGCTTGAAAATTAAAAATATAGATGCAGCATAAAACAAACAGAATTTAGTATCAAATTAAATAAGGGGTGAGACTGTAGTAATTGTATTAACCATTTTCATACATAATTCAGTAAAAACCTCAATTTTAAAATGTATCTGTATCTGCATCTGCCACAGAATCTCCACTCTGTTGTAGAATTCATGTCAAATTTGCTATGGAGTAACAACTCTGTATAGCTACTGCTTGGCATGTCATCATATCCAAGCATGCTTGAAAGTTAACTTTTAACCAATGCAACCGTTTGATTTTATATTTGTCAGCCAGATATTTTTAATGTTATTTCCACAAAATGTTTTGCAGAGACGTCAAGAGCATGTGTAATGATGCATCCCTTTAAGAGCACTATTCTGTAACCTGCAAAACCCAGCGCTGCCAGAAGTTAGTCTGGTGAACGACTGGTTAGGAGCATAGTGTAGAATACTGAAGCTGTGCAAGTAAAGAGCATTAACTCTATATCTGAGAAAGGAGGGGTCAGAACTCCTCTATTAGAATATCCAACTACAAAAACACTCTAGCACACAAATGAAGACTCTGCTAATCCTCATTAAATAACAGATATGGTGTCAGATGCAAGCAGGGACATTTTCCATATATGGGGAGGTTTTTGCATGTACAAAGCGGTGTTCTTTGGCCTCTCAGAATGGAACAGCATCACTGAAGCAGCACTTTTAATAGATACAAGGTAATAAGCAATAAAGGTGTCTGATTTTTGCCAGACCTGTGGGAAGATGACTTCTCAGCAGAGTAATAGGTCTTTTCTGACATCTAAAGATTTTTCATAAAGGAAATATTATTCTGTTACAGATAAAAGGTTAGGTTGTCTAAGCTGTCCTGTCCTACTTTGACTGATGGCAAAATCCATATGCTTAAGCGCACTTACAAATGAAAGATAGGCTCGTTCACTGGTTGTGATGCTCTGGGTATCTCTGCAGCTATTACTGGCTAAATATTTTTTAAAGTTGTTCTTTGCAATGTTCACTGTCTGTTTCCTGGGGTGCTGTGAACCTGTGAACTGGAGAGGAGGAGGACAACAATGAAGATCAGGAGCCTCGTTTTCCACTGCCTTGAACCTTGTGCAGTCATCTACTGCTCTGCAAAGGGCTACCAGCCCAGAATGGAAGTCTTTTGCACCTTCTGTGTGCAGGCATAGGTCACTGCACAGGATTCAAAGCAGTGGCGAATCAGGCCAAGTCTTAAGCCATTTTTACAGCAGCATGCAGTTCAGGTTTTTACAAAGGTGCAAGTAACAGCGCTTGTCTGACACCCAGACTGCAAATCCCTTTAACAATAATTACAAAAAGCCCCAAACATAAAAACTCATTATTTTTACAGTTGGCCCATTTTCATATTTAAAGACCAGAGACTCCATGTTCTTGAACCTACACTCAGTGCCCAAAATAGATCCTGTAGGGTCATAAACATCCCAAGTAACAATTCCCAAATAGTACTAGGTGCATTCTGGAGGTACCTCAGGCCCCAGAATAAAAGTAAATTGCCTCTAAAGCCGCATCTGTGAGACCAAAAGAGGATTTACGAGTCCTGCTGATGGGCAAGGAATTGACAACCTTGAAGACATTTCTAGAGGATTTAGAAGGATGCCAGCCTCAAAACACTTAGGACAGGGGAGCCAGCAAACCAGTGAGACCAGGGCCTGTTGGAAGGAAACTATGATTCAGAAAAGCATGGCCAGGTTCACCCAAAAGATCAGTAAAGCTCAACAACTCTTTCTACAAACCAGGGCTGAATTTTGGGCTAGTTACTAAATCTGAAAACAGACAATTTGCCTGGTTTCATGTTCCACTCCAACAGCCGTAATAGGAACTTTAAATGAGCACAAGTGATCAGGACTTCTGTTTTCTATCTCAACCTAGAGATGCAACCTCCGGCAGCACAGTATCTCCTAGCAATATGCTGAGAGCTGACTTCCTGGGAGGACTGTTTGCAGAATTACCCTCACCACTGTAATTTCCTGTGGAGTTTTCCCTCTAAAAGTCTGACCATCAGAAAGAAACATAGTTCACATCAATGCACATACAAATCCCACTTCACAAAGACAACATTATGCTTTATTATCTTTCACTTTAAATCCCCACTTTAGTCACTGCACCTTAAAGGGCACCGTAGCACACAATGAACTTCCATAAAGGGCCTCTCACTGACTCCTGTGTAACTCAGGTGTAATTGCACTGAAGTCAGTGGAGCTGCTCCAGAGTAAAAAGTGTGTGTGAGAGGAGAATCAGGCCCTCAGTAATTTTCTTTGTATTTCCTCACCACTGTTCTGAAGTGGTGTCCTTCATTGACATCAGGGTTGCAAGCTTTTACAAACTGATAGGTTCACAAAATACAAGAGAGGAAAAGCTGTAAGAGAATAACTACTATCAGCAGCCATTCAAGTCACAAAGACAGTTCTCCAGGTAGAAAATAGCAGCTTTTCCATCTTTTTTTGTTAGCAATTTTCTGCAGATAGAAATATCAAGATTAATATTGGCCTGTTGTTATCCACAAACTCCTAATTTATTGCAGCAAGACTACTTTTCACTGGCATTTTCTCTGCATTCGGATTGTTTTACTTATTTATTATTTTCCTTGTGATCGTGTCCAGAATTGCCAGTCAGGATCAGGACTCATTATGCACAAATATATGCAGATATAGTCCCAGTCCCAAAGAGCTTACAGTCTAGTTTAAGACAAGAGGGTGTAACAAACATCACTAGCATCACTGAGAGCAGAGAGTGACTTAGTGGTATACAAGAACAGATACATAAGGATGGGCAAAGCTGCGAAGAACCTTAACAGTGAGGATAACTTGAACTTGATGTGGCCACAAAGAACTGCCACTGGAAGGATTCAAAGAAGGTGGTGATGGGGAGATAGCACCAGACCAGCTGTGTTTGAAATGGACTGAAGTGGGTGATGTGGTGTCCAGAAAGTACCCAAAACAGGAGGTGATGAGCGTCTAGCTGAGAGAGTATTAGCTATGCTGACAGACAGAGCAGTCTGGATCTAAGAGATGCTATGGAGGAAGCAACAGCAAGTTTGGGATGCATGGAGCAAGAGAGGGGGAAGAGGGAGACGGGGAAGATGGTGATGCCATCAACAGTGACAGAGAAAGGTGAGGGGAAGGAGAGGAAGGAAAGTTCCATGTTTGTTTCACCATCAATTTCAAACTTTCAGGAGATGTCAGAGGGCTAGGCCAAGATGTAGGCCTGGATGGTGGGAGTCAGATCAGATTTGTGAATTGCTGACAAAGTTGGTAATTGAAACTGTGTGAAATGAAAAAAATAATCTAGAGAGGGTGCAGAGCAAGGACAGATCTCCATGGAGGTAAGAAACAGAAGGAGGATCACCATCCACTGAAGGATCAACCAGAATGGTAGGAGGATAACTAGGAGAAGATGGATTCATGAAAGCCAAAGGACTGTAAGATTTCAAAAAGGCTGGTATGATTTAGAACTTGTTGGGAATGTTCTGATTAAATTTTTTGATGGAAAGTGCAATTTCTACTACATGGAATTTGGGGGGGGGGGGGGGATTCTGATTTTACTGAAATTTTTCATTTTCCATTAGGAAAAGCAAAGCAAAATTTCATTCTGAGTAAGTTTGATCCAGATCAAAATATTTCTTTTTGTTGAACTGAAGCAAATCTTTGTTACAAGTCAACATTAAACTGCATCTACTTATGCTTCTGCAGTGTTTCATGGGAGCTATAGTTTGGGTTTTTCATTCCCCCATTTGCTTCTCTGGGGCAGGCTCCTGGCCTGGACTACATCTTTCATGATGCACTGCAGCCTCCCCTTTAACCAAACAATGTGGTGCATCATGGGAGATGAAGTCCAGCCAAGAACCTTGCCCATAGGCAGATGCAACTGAAAGCTGAACGCTCTCAAGACATTGTTTCAATTTGATTCAGCACACCAAAACACAACATTTCAGTTCAGGATTGTCAAAGTGTTCCAATCAAAAATGTCAAAACAAAAGTCTGGCATTTCCAAATAGGATTTTTTTGGAAATGTTCAGTCCATAAACATG
This sequence comes from Platysternon megacephalum, assembly GCA_003942145.1. Taxonomy (NCBI): domain Eukaryota; kingdom Metazoa; phylum Chordata; order Testudines; family Platysternidae; genus Platysternon; species Platysternon megacephalum. The sequence goes on from QXTE01000047.1 coordinate 198,426, forward strand.
TTGATAGTTCTGACTTTTTGCGCCACTTCAGTATGAAAACAAATAGTAAAGCATCGGAATTTCCTGTGGATGGAAATTCAGATTTTTGCTCAGCTCTAGAATGCTTAATTGTATCAAAAGCAGAAAAGTGAAGGAGGATGAGAAGGTGTCCTGAGATCTCACCATGAAGTGGTCATTAGGGATCTTAGTGAGAATAAGTTCAGTGGAGTAGAGATGGCAGAAGTCAGACCAGAGGGGATCCAGGATGGAGTTGGAGGAGAACCTGAAACAGCTGTTGTAGGCAGTACACTTGAGAACAGAGATGAAGGGAAGACAGGATATAGGGTGCTAGCTGACGAGGCAGGTGGGGTTAAGAGAATGGGTTGTTTTAGGAAGGGAGAGTCCAGATAATGTTTTTATTGTGAGTGGGAGGAACTAGAGTCTATATAAAAATATAAAGCAAAAATACTTTACGTACAGGAACTCCGTGTTTGGGTTTTTAGACTACCCACTCTCCTTCCCCAACTCCCTCAGAAGACTACAGTATAGTAAAATGTCCCTCTAGCTCTGTACGTTACCACATGCGGTATTAGCAGAGCAATCCCTTTCATATCCTTCAAAGTTTCATCTTATTCACTGAACATTATCAGTGATCCCCCGAGTTCTAATTTATATTCTATTACAGTAGTACAGAGGAATTAAATTAACAGATGCCAAGCCAATTGCCCAAGAAGTTTTACCAAAGTAGTCTTTGAAATTTAGTATGAGTGGAACATGTATGCAAAGGAAAAAAGAAATAGTGATATTAAGATTTCTTTTAAAAGCTGTAGCAGGTTCACAAATTCATGTATTCCACTCTGGTTTGGCAGTAGCTTAGGTCCCTAAATACAAAGTATTTTTATTCTTCTTGTGAGTGAAAAATGGTAAAAATATACATTTTAAAGCAAGCTATGCACCTAAATTCAAATTTCCCCCTGTTCATAAAATCTTAAACATAGATGAAAAATATCCCTCAACTTCCAGCTGTGTTTCTCATGAGAGCACAGGTCTCAAAAAGAAAGGATCTCAGTTTAGCTCTGATCTTATCTCATATTCAAAATGGGAACATCTTGATTTTTTTTTTTTTTTAAATGCCAACAGGCACTCTTGCTCCAAGCAGAAACTGCATTTGAAATTCACATCTGAGTTTTGCTTTTTATCATACACTTTAGATTATTGATATTTACAGGAACAGATTCCTGAGCAATATGAAAGACCACTAGTGAAGTAGGAATGCTACTGTAACTCAAAAGACTGGAGGATAAACTAGAAGTTCCCTACATTTGTTTTTGAAAACATCATATGCCCATGGAGAATTCCCACTTTATTCCCTGAATTATTAAATGCACTTAATCAAGAACAATAATGCAATAAATGCATCCCTTGGAAAAGAAAGTGAAATATTGATGATGGGAGCTTCACTGATGCAATGGCCAGTGAGCTGGCCCATAGGCTTACATGAGTGGGGAAACTGAGGCAGAAACCGGGTCTGATGCCAGGTATGGGGTGACCATTTTCACAATATACTTGAGTTGCACTTTGTTTTTTGGGTTCAAATGAATTTTCAAAGCAAATCTGATACTGAATTGTTTTAATTTCTGTGTGTGTCAAAACCACACAAAACTGTGGGTGCAGCCACACTAGGGGAAAAAAAAGTTCAGTGGGCTTTAACCACATGTTATCTGGCACTCACATGGCTTCAATGCAAAACCCCACAGCTAAGAACCCACTGTTCACCAAACTAGAGCCTAAGTGTCTTTTCCTCATCCAAGCTGCATTCCCCACCACTGTACAGATCAGAAGGAAAGGCAACGCATATCACGAGACTCCAGTCACACTGCTTTATATTACGGAGTTCAGGCTTACCTTGGAGACTAATACAGAGCATATATAAGAGATAAATGGCCAGGACAAACTAAATAGAAAGGACAAGACAATAGAAGTGAGCCACTAAAGTAGCTTTTTTTTTTTTTTTTATAAAATTACAATTTACACTAGAAGTCAGGAAATCCCATTAAGAGAGGCATTTATGATAATAAATGCTTCAGTGGTTGCCACTATTAACATCATTATAAGAGTTAATTATCTGTATACATCATATTCACTGAAGGTTTTGCTATCTCTAAAACATGGCCCCCATCCATGAAGTTGAGGTCCAGATCCAAAATTCCTCAAGTGCTGAGCAGCCACCCTCTGAGCGTACGTCTACTAGCAACTAGACACCCGCGGCTGGCCTGGCCTGCTAGCCGACTCAGGCTCAGGCTGTGGGGCTGTTTCATTGCTGTGTAGGCTTCCAGGCTTGGGATGGAGCCCAGACTCTAGGACCCTGTGAGGTGGGAGAGTCCCAGAGCTTGGGCTCCAGCCCGAGTCCAGAAGTCTACACAGCAATGAAACAGCCCCACGAGCCCAAGTGAGCTGGCACAGGCTAGCCGCAGGTTTTTCTTTGCTGTGAAGACATACCCAGGTGTCAATAACGACCATCATTAATGTAATTTCAGCAACATCCTTGTTCTCCAAAAGGCAAGTGTAAATTACCCTCCTCCCGCTTTTCAAAAGAGCCACTCTCCTGAATGACCTGTAGAATAGTTTTGTCAGAAGCTCCAGAAGAGGCCACCAGTATTTCTCTGACATTCAGAGGAAAGGTTGTTGCAGCTTTTCTTGATATGAGCAGATGCAGCCTTTGAACTATCCTTTTGATCTTTGCTTCACTGTAGCACAGTAAGCTATTGATAGTTACAAAGTTAGTTTCCTGAGCAATATGAAGAATGGTCTGATTTAGTATGGCCAATGGTCCATCCAGTCCAGTATCCTGTCTTCCAACAGTGGCTGGAGCCAGTTACTTCAGAAGGAATGAGGGAAGAAGATGGAGAGAAATTGATAGGTGTGTGAGGAGCTTCAGGGAAGGAAAAGGCTGCCTTGACTGAAACATTGGCCACAGTCTATGCCTAAATGCCCGGGGGGGGTGGGGGGCAGGCAGAATAAGGGGAAAGTTTTATATATATTTAGGCCTAGTAGGATTTGATTTTTATAATTTCAGAAGATAATATCAATGTTCATTTAAACATTAATTAAAGTACATTTTCACAGTTGAGCAAAATTATGGGTTTTAAGCATTTTGTTTTTTGTTTTTATCAATTTAAAATGTTCACAGTTGCAGGAAATTATGGATGGGGGTCAGACAAGAGGGGGGTTATTAACAGACATTGATTTCAAAAAGTTCAAGCTTTAGAGCAGTTAACACAAATTGCCAACATCACATCAAAATATACAAAGTAAATATCCTGAAATCAAACTCACTCAAGGAGCATTTTTCTTACTTTGCCTAATTTTTTATTTTTATTAATGGAAATATTTTTTCAGTTTGTGTAGGTACAGTGAAATCAATGCCTACCGACATTTACTGATAATCTAATCCTTGCAAGCCTATATATATATATATATATATATATATATATATATATATACACACACACACACACTACAAATTAGACAGATTTCAATAATCAAACAATATAAATATATAATAACTGGAGTCTACTTTCCTGTATTGGTTTCATTTTACAATGCAGATAAAAGACATGGTGTGTTTTGTTTTAGCTAAAACACAAATCATGCTAACATCTTGAGGCGATGTATTCACAATCAAATGCTTTCTGACATCTCATTTGTCTATTTTACCATAAAATTGACTTTTGAATGATTAATTATGAAAAATAAACCTAAAATGCTTTTATGCATCTTTACTTCGCAGCCAAGGTCAAACTTTGTTTTGCAATCCAGAAAGGTGCTACCAATAAATTAACATGTCCAAAGATCTTTTGCAAGTAACTTTGAATTGGGGGGCTTTTCTAGGAGTTTATGAAGCTATGCCTTCTATTATGTCATTGCAAGCTTATGGTATCTTGTCACATCCAGTCTACACTCCTCATTTTATATCGCAATAGCATATACAAGCTTGTGAGGGGATCAGCTCACCGCCAGCACCAACTCGTGGTTGGATGTGGCTTGGCAGCTCTCTCTCTCTGCTGGGGTCTGCTGCCACTGGTTGCTCCACCTGTGCAGTGGCCTGCCTCTTCCTGTGACTTGGCCCTCTGGCCAGGTCCATAGGTGCAGGAACTAGGGGTGTGGGGGGTGCTGTAGCACCCCCAGGTTTTGCACAGGGCCCCAGCTGCTGGCCCCAGCCGCTGCCCCCCTTACCCCTATCTGGGTGCCCCCCCCCCCCTCCCAGAGACATGGCCCTGCTCCCAGCCCCAACTCTGGAGGGGGGCATGGACAGGGGTAAGGTGGCTGGCTTTCAGCACCCCCCACTATTTAAAAAAAAAAGTGTTCCAGCGCTACTGGCCAGGTCATTTAAAAATCTCTCCCCCTCCGGGGTAGTTTGTAAACAAAAAACAAAGGGAGGTAACACAATACACCAAGTTAGTAAGACAGCAAGGAATGATTCCCTTCCAGGGTGATTCAGGATCAGGCCCTCCCTTCCCTCAGGCAGTGGTTGTCAAGAAAGCTCCTGCCTTTCCTTGGCCCTTTCCTTAGGAGTTGAGGGTTGGAGATCTGTTCCCTTCCTTGGTCTCCCCTCCAGTGAGCTGTTTTGCTCACTTTTCTACTCCCGGGGGAATTCTGTGCCAAAAAATTAAAAATTCTGTGCACAATATTTTAAAATTCTGCGCACAATATTTTAAAATTCTGCAAAATTCTGAATATTTTATTTGTCAAAATCATACAATATAATCATGCCAGTTTCAATTATATTAGTAATTTATTTCAAAATATCTGTCAGCAAGTATGTCTAACAATACAGACAACAAAAAAAGACTCAGGATTTTTTTTTTTTTTTACGAATAGAGTCCTTACGAGGCATATTAATACAGAACACGGAGTAATAATTCGTTTAAACTACAATACAGAATTGCATCCGAAGAAGTGGGTATTCACCCACGAAAGCTCATGCTGCAAAACCTCTGTTAGTCTATAAGGTGCCACAGGATTCTTTGCTGCTTTTACAGATCCAGACTAACACGGCTACCCCTCTAATACAGAATCGTATTTCCTGCATCCCTCAGAAGCATGCAAAGGCTTGGGAGAGTCAGGGGTAACCGAGGAGCTGAGGGAGAGGGAAGTAATTGCTGGGAAGTAACCTGGGAGTGAACCCGGAGGGTTGTTGGGTGCGGGTGGGAGAAGTATGGAACAGGGGTTTGGGCGCAGGGGGAGGAGAGTTTGTTAGGAAGTTGGGGAGCCTCACCCATGCAGACCCTGGCTGACCCCTAGCCTCTCCCATTCAGTCAGGCACATCTGCCCCTATCCCCGCACCCCCACTCAGCATCCCCAACCCCATGTGTCCTTGTACTACCACTCAACCCCCCCTCCACCCATGTCTCCTGTATCCATGTGTGTCTGCACCCCACTCCCATTCATCCCCACCCCAGTCTATCCCTCTCTCCTCCCCCCATTTGTGACACACACCCCAACAGCTCCATGTGCCCCACGCTGTCCTGCCCTCTGTTCTGGCACCACAAAAGGCATAATTGCAGCGCCTCTCTGGCAGAATATATTTTCTGTGGAGCAAAAAATCTGCAGAGAACATGAATTCTGAGTGTGCACAGTGGAGCGGAATTCCCCCAGGAGTACTTTTAACTCCTCCTCCAGACTGTGCATGCCTCGCAGGTATGATGGGGCAAAGCTGACTGAGCCCAGAGCAGCTCCTTAATCCCTTGGTGTCCAGTGTGGGGTTTGTTCACCCCATCATAGAGCTCTAGTCAAGAACCAGGACCGCATTGTGCTAGGTGCTATACAAACACAGAACAAAGATAGTCCTTGACCCAAAGAGTTTAAAAATCTGTTACTGCCCTGTAGAGGCCAAAATCTATCTATTTTGCCATACCCTAGAAACAGCACAATCATTCACCCTGTGCATGTAAAACAGGGAAGATGGCTATCCCTATCCTGATCCCTCCAAACTGCCACAGAAGGCCACTCTGAAATTCTTCTGCACAAAGAGATGAGAGGCACTCAGATACCATGGTGATGAGTATGGTATAAAAACCTTGATAGTGTGATTGTGGCTCAGGCATTCACATGTGGCCACCCAGACCAAATCAATTTTCTTTATTCACAGCTCCCTACAATCACTTACAGGGCCGGCTCCAGGGATTTTGCCACCCCAAGCGGTGGAAAAAAAAAAGCCGCGATCGCAATCGCGATCGGCGGCGCTTCAGGGGCAGCTCCAGCGCACAGCTTTCTTCTTCGGCGGCAATTCGGCAGCAGGTCCTTCCCTCCAAGAGGGACCGAGGGACCTGCCACCAAACTGCTGCCGAAGAGCCCGACGTGCCGCCCCTTCCCCTTGGCCGCCCCAAGCACCTGCTTGCTGAGCTGGTGCCTGGAGCCGGCCCTGATCACTTACCATGACTAGACTACACCAGGGGACATAGCACCAGTAGCAGTCAAGATTCAGGTGAAAGAGAGAAAGGGGCACAGCATATTGATAAGTCACCTCAGACATGCCTTAACTTGTTACCTTTGATGATCTGGGCCCTAGAAATTATTTAGGTGCTTAACTCTCATTCATTTCAATGGGAAACATGCACCTAAATATCTTTGAGGATCTGAGCCTAGATGACTGCTGCTTTTGGCTCTTTGGGTATTTTTTATTAGCAATTTGGATTACTAGTAGAAGGATCTTCTCCAATTGTTTTAAGTCTCTTTTGCACAACCTATTGCTGGAAAGAGATATCACCTTTTGACCCTGGCTATTGTCCTTTCTGTCTCAAGGACCAGCTACCGTAGAAAGTTATCTCCAAAGCCAACACACCGAGACCTCCACTTTATTAAATGTACATTGTCTGTTCTCAACTACAGCTGTATGGCAGCACAGTAATGACCTCAGGTTTGCAAAAGGCCATATGGACTCAGAAGTCTGCAGAATCAAGCTCTCAATGGCTAGCAACAGCATCCCAATGTCAAAAAGTATAAAATTCGACTGTATACTATGGAGTTAATTATAATGACATTTTCACCAACATGGCCAGGACTGTTTGAATAACTTCCTTTGTTTTTAAAAAGGTCAAGCTAAACCTATTTCGTTAGACATTTGCTAACTACAATGAGTGGTATCACTTTGAAGTAGGAAGGTAACTGTATGGATATAAATATACTTACACTTCAGTAAAGCATTTGACTAAGGACTGGTCTACCCTGGGAACTTACATCAGCATAGCTATGTCTCTCAGGAAAAATCCACATCTCAGAGAGCTATGCCAAGCTAACCCCTGTATCGACAGTGCTAGGTCGATGGAAGAATTCCATGGATTACCTATGCTGATGGGAGAACCCCTACCATCGGCATAGGTAATGCCTACACTGAAGCACTACAGCTGTAGCACTGTGGCTTTTAAGTGTAGACATAACCTTAGTTTCATGTGACATTCTGATTAAAAAACTGCACTATGCCAAATCAGTGTAGCCCATATTAAATGGATTGAAAACTGGGTTAGCTGATAGACAGCAAAAAGTCATTGTAAATGGGTAGTCGACAGCCATCTACTTCTAACAGTAGACAGCTCTTTAATCTAGCAGGGGGAAAAAGGAACAGTGTGATGCAGTGGTTGGAAGCTGAAGACAGAAAAATTCAGACTAGAAATAAGGAGCAATTTTCATTCTCTTTAAAAAAAAAAAAAAGAGAGAGAGAGAGATTGTTAATAACTGAAACAACTAACCTAGGGACATGGTGGACTCTCCATCATTTGCACTCTTGATTTAAAGATTGGATACCTTTCTAAAAAATGTGCTATGGCTCAAACAGAAGTGATGGGCTTGATGCAGAAATTATTGGGTGAGTTCCTTTGGCCTGTATTATGCAGGAGGTCAGACTCGATGATGATGTTCCCTTTTAGCCTTAAAACCTATGAATCCAGGATATAAAGACCCAGACATTATTAATTCCTTTGGTATTTAATGCAATAAATTTAATCATGATTAATCCACCTGACATAACGATGGTGCTGTAAGTACTTCAATAGGATTTCCACTGTAATCCAGCATTAACTAACAGGATGACTCTGTAAAGTGTTATCAGATTGCTTACTGGAGTATCTGCTTTTAATTGCAACAGTAGCAAAAAGCCATTCATCTTTGACTCATTCTACAAGCTAATTATACAAAGATACAGGAACAGTATTAAACATTTTACCCAAATCCTTGTATGCAAGCACCATGACGACCTATTACTAAAAAAAGACTGTTCTAATCCTATCATATTTCTTTGGTGATATTTCAAGTTTCTTCCTATTATTTGCAGTTGTGTCAGTCATGTATTGTAATAAAATTCGATTGTTAAAACAAGGTCATATTTCTTTAAACCATTGACAAGAAAAAAAAATCCCGGTTTTGATACACAGACTTCTTGAATTATGCTGTTGTCCAAATAGGACTCACTCAGGCTCTGGGAAATACAAAGGAACCCATTACCCTGCCACACAATTCTCTAAGATCAACACAGAAAAATAAGTGCCACTTTATTCCTTCATATACGCACTTTGGTCCTGCTCCCCTTGAAACAATGCATTTTAGGAGACCGATAACTCAGTCTCCTAAATGAAATGTCCACTTTTCTAGATTTTCAGAAAGCATTCATGTTCTGAGGCACTCCCTAATATCTGTTGCTCTATTTGACCTCTATTAATTTTGCAATTTTCTTCTTAAAAAAAACCCCAAAACACTCACTGAAGTATTCAAAGGGTTTTCACAAGCTGAATATTCCTGAAAATCTCATTACATGTAGCAAATTCATTTAAAAGATTCCTCAGACTTTTTCAGCTGGTACTCTTTGGTCAAAGAATCATCCTCTTGGTTTAATCATTCTGAGAGGAATCAAACTTCAGATTCAGCTTTTCAAATGCCGTACTTTAAATACCACCACCAGATTAATTCATAAAAATTGAACCAAATGCATTAAATTAATGAAACCATTTGATGCCTGTTAACAGTGAAACTTAGAGGACTTTATTAATGAGAGGGAACATCTTAATTATGGCATTTAGAAGGGGACAACTGGAGAAACTAATCCCTTGGCTGTTTATATTTTTTTGCCTCCTTTAAGCATGGTTATAAAAAAATTAAAAACAAAGTTAATTGTGCAGTTCTATCTACCGTGGTACTGCTATGGACCTCATCATATTCAGCCAAGCATTGAAGACTACTGAAGCAAACTGGGAAAGACAAGGACATGTATACAAAAGGCAGTATATTTCACCTGCACTTTTTTCCTGTTTTCCCCTCCCTATTGCAGTTACGTGTATCTTCTCTTTGGCTCTGTAGCAAAGTCATAATCACGGGCCAAATTCCAGGTCCAATCCATGGCAAGTTTCCATTCCCATGCAATATCAGACCATTTTCTCAGATATACACATGCAAGTCTAATTGAAGACCTTCTCTTCACACTAAAGTTAGAATCATAGAATATCAGGGTTGGAAGGGACCTCAGGAGGTCATCTAGTCCAACCCCCTGCTCAAAGCAGGACCAATCCCCAACTAAATCATCCCAGCCAGGGCTTTGTCAAGCCTGACCTTAAAAACCTCTAAGGAGATTCNTGGTGCATGAGATTCTTCCGTCCTAAGTGCAGGACTTTGCACTTGTCCTTGTTGAACCTCATCAGATTTCTTTTGGCTATGAGACTCTCCTGGTGAGGAAGCTGGGAAAGACTCTGCTCAAGCAGGGAACAGACAGAACTTCAACCCTGAGGTAAGGGTGAAGAGGAAGGGGCTACGTGAGAAGTGACCCAGGCAATAGCAGCGGCAACTGAGTTAAAGGAAGCAGCACGTGGCTGCTATTTGTAGGGTCCCTGGGTTGGGACCCAGAGTAGTGGGTGGGCCTGGCCCCTGCCCTCAGCCACTGACAGGGTAGCCAAAGCCCGAAGAAGGAGACAAGTTTCATTTAGAATCCCAAGCATAAGGCTGGCGTTTAAAGGGCTCAGGGATGGGGCTGGAGACCCTAGAGAGGCCCAACCATTTGAACTCTTGTTACCCTCCACCCCCAGAAGGTGACTGAATGTGAGAGGTGACCTGGCTGGAGGGCTGACTCCGTGAGAACTGTAGAGGACAAAAAAGTCTCCATGGAGAAAGCCCTGGGGGCACTGCTCTATAACAGGGCAGGGGTAGTTAGAGCTAGCCCAGCTGGGGCTGACAACTGAGCCCAAAGACAGCTGCAGACAGAACCAAGGGCACAGGCCCTGGTGGACCTTTTACCCTGGAAGGGGTTCCTTCATATGTTTAGCATGTGTGTGACCTAGCTGGAGGGCTGAGCCACTGAAGACCCACTTGACGAGTTAACAGCCAACAGGGGGCACCAGGAGCAAAGAGAGAGCGCACAGGTTCACTCACCCCCAGCAGAAAACGCTCACAAGAGGTGAGTGCACTCTGTTATAAGAATCAAACTAGAAGAGAAACTACGTAGTGAAGGAGCAAAGCTTGGTTTGGACATAAATCTAGTATTTACTATCAATATAGTATAACTGCCAGACACAGTAAGAAATATTATGAATGTTTATTTCTGTTTATGCTTGACAGTTTCCCCTGGTATAAAAGCCTCACTTTTAATTATGCTTTCAAGTCACCTCTTTCAACTACTGTACTGTTCACAAGAATTGTTGAAAAGTTCCCCATTCTTCCCCACCATGAATAGCAGATTTGGTACAAAAATGAAAGATACTGTTCAAAAAATGTCTTTAGATTCAAATGTAATTATAGAATCAAACACTCACCCAGAATGCTGGAAAACAAGTTTTACTGCCATTGGTGACAATTTGCCCTAGAAGACAATCCAACGCTGGAAACCTTTTTTAAAAGGACAAAAGAGGCTTTAGAATCAAACAAATAGGTTGTCAAGAGTACACACATGCTGCATCCTATTTTGTTTTCTAAACATCTTGCTTAAGATTAAACCTGTCAAAACAACCTTTACTTCTGATTGTGCTTATTTCTCAGTTTCCTGAAATTAGTTCACAGACAAATTGGTTCATGTTTAAAAAAAAACAAACAAAAAATAAACACTGGGAGGTACAAGCCCCTGTGAACCAAGAACTCCAAATGTTCACACTGTTCTTCTGTCAACCCTGATTACAACAATCTTCACAGTCAATTAATAAACTAGCTCTGTCTTTGGGTACTATCACTTAGGAGTACATCAATTGAACTGGGGGGAAGATTAGTACTAAAGTTGAAATTTCTGAAGAAGAGCTCTGTGCAAGCTTGAAAACATGTCTCTTTCACAAAGATGTCGGTCCAATAAAAGATATTTCCTCACCCACCTTGTCTCTCAGGTTTCTTTGGGGAATATTTTATTTCAGGGGGGCAGAGTTGTTTGGATTTGGGTGATTTTTCAAGTGGCAGGCTAACACTTGTCTCTGTCACATTTTGTTGCGGGGGGGCGGGAGGGCACTCATTCATGGCAAGGGCCTCTGGTGACTAAATACAAAGCATAAGAATGGCCATAGTGGGTCAGATGAATGGTCCATGTAGTCCAGTGTCCTGTTTTCAGACAGTGGCTGGTGTTTCAGAGGCACAGAACAGGACGATTATTGAGTGATCCACCCCCCGTTGTCCAATCCCAGCTTCTAGAAGTAAGGGGTTTAAGGACACCCAGAGCATGAGGTTGCATCCCTGACCATCTGGGTTAATAGACACTGATGGACCTGTCCTGCATGAACTTATCTAATTCTTTTTTGAACTCAGTTATACTTTTGCTCTTCATGTCTCCTGGCAACGAGTTCCACAGGCTGATTGGAAATGTGTGAAGTACTTCCTCATGTTTGTTTTAAACTTGCTGCCTATTAATTTCATTGCGTGACCCCTGGTTCATGTGTTATGTGAAGGGGTAAATAACACTTCCCTATTCACTTTCTCCACACCATTCATGATTTTACAGACCTCTATCACATCCCCCTCAGTTATTGCTTTTCCAAGCTGAACAGGCCCAGTCTTTTAAAACTTCCCATATATGGAAGCTGATCCATACCATTAATCATTTTTCTTGCCCTTCTCTGTACTTTTTCCAATTCTAATATCTTTTTTGAGATGAGATCACCAGCTCTGCACACAGTATTCAGGGTGTGGGTATACCATGGATCAGTGGCGGATTAATGATTTTGCCGCCCCTAGGCCCTGAAATAATTGCTGCCCCTGGCCCCGCCCTGACTCCACCCTTTTCCCGCCCCCATTCCAACCCCTTCCCCAAAGTCCCGCCCCAACTCCGCCCCTCCCTGCCCCTATTGGATCCCTTCCCCAAATCCCCGCCCCAGCCCCGCCTCTTCCCCCAGCGCGCCACGTTCCCCCTGCCCCGTGAAACAGCTGTTTCGTGGCACAAGCGCTGGGAGGGAGGGGAGAGAAACAGGAAGCAGCGGCACTCGCGGAGGAGGCGAGCTGGAGCAGGGGAACTTCTCCGTGGGTGCTCAAATTTGCCGCCCCTGCAAATTTGCTGCCCTAGGCCTAGGCCTTGTCGGCCTAGGCGATAATACGCCGCTGCCCGTGATATAGATAGTGGCATTATGCTATTTTGTCTTATCTATCGCTTTCCTAATGGTTCCTAAACATTGGTTAGCTTTTTTGACTGCCACTGCACATTGAGCAGATGTCAGAACTCCAAGATCTCCTTCTTGAGTGGTAACAGCTAATTTAGACCCCATCATTTTGTATGTATAGTTGGGATTACATTTTCCCACTGCATTACTTTGCATTTTTCCAAATGCATTACTTTGCATTTATCAACATTGAATTTCATCTGCCAGTTTCTTGCCCAGTCACTGCAGCAGGAAGCACCTTCCACGCTGGCAGAGGATCTTTGGGTTCCCATCCCTGATGCAGGTATTGTAGTAGAGAGAGAGAGCCTGAAGCATGGACTTAGCATCTGCAGAGCTTGCACCAGGCCCATGCTTCAGGCTCTCTTTCTACTATACCACTCAAGAGCTCAGTGCTAGAGGAGAGGAGACTCCATAGGCCCCAGCTGAGAAATTGGAGAAAGTAGGCAGGGAGGAGTAAATGCAATTAGGGAAGGGAGAGTAGACAAGGCCAGCTAGGGAAGTAAGCAGAAGGAAAAGAAAGGAGAACAGAGCGGTAAAGAAATGAGGTAACAATAATTGGGGCAGGAAGAGGAGGAACTGGGAAGGGAAGGCAGATAGAGAAGGGGAAGAAAACAGTGTGGGGGGGGGGGGAAACAAACATTTTAAAGCCCTTTCAAGTGAATGCTAGATTTTAGGGAGAAGACAGGTGAAGTGTGGAAGAGCAAGAAGGAAAATTGTAACAAAAACAGAACATTTAAAGGAAGCAAGGGAGATATTCAGAGGTGAAAAGAGAAGTAGAAGTTGGACAAAGGAGAGGCCTACACAGACCAGGGTCCAAAACTTCACACAGGAGACTGGGGAAGAGAATCATGAAACAAAATCTCAATGTGTCCTGGGGTTTGTGTTGGGGGGGGGGGGGGGGGGGGGGGGGGGGGGGGGGGNAGCAAAGGCTTGGAGGTGTCACCCTACCCCTGCTACTGGGCTGATTCAGAGGGGAAGGAATTCCTGGGATGAGGGACTTTCATAGGTCCCTCCAGTAGGCTGCTCGAGGCTGGAGACCCATTCCATGTAAAAAGGTTCTGGAAAACTGCACACCAGGTAGCCTCTGCTGGATCATTACATAAAACTAACAGAGAGAGTCCTGTGGCACCTTTAAGACTAACAGATGTATTGGAGCATAAGCTTTCGTGGGTGAATACTCACTTGCGTCTTAAAGGTGCCACAGGACTCTCTGTTGCTTTTTACAGATCCAGACTAACACGGCTACCCCTCTGATTCTTGACTACATAAAACTAATAAATTAGGGTTCATATCACTCCATCAGCTGCTGTCTTCCCTCTTTTTCAAAAAAGATTTTCTCCTTGTTATCTGGTAGTGACAAAGGGAAGCAGTCCCCTCCAAGACGAACTCTCAGTCACTACCCATTCTCTACTGACTTGCCTCGGTCTGCCATCTTATAGGTACTTTTTCCTAGCATGCCTTGGTGGGGGAAATGGACTGGCCCTTTACATTTGGCAAAAACATACATGCTGCACCTTTAAAGCAGCAACTTTGAGACTGGTGGTTGCACAGGTGCTGACTTTTGGTTTTGCCAGTGGGTGCTCCTCCCCACCCCCTGCATGCAGCGGGTGAGGCCTTGGGAGAAAGAGGCCGAGTGGCAGTGGGGCCTTGTGGCAGAGTGCAGGGGTGGGGTCTCAGGGGGAAGATGCCGAGTGGGGGTGGGACCTAAGAGTGCAGCGGGGGTGGGGGGTGGCTGGCTGGGCACTGGGGCCCACAAAAGATTCATCCGGCCCTGTGTGCGCCAAGCACCCCCTATTTTTTTCCCCAGTGGGTGCTTGAGCCCAATAGCACCCATGGAGTTGGCCCCTATGGGTGGCTGTATCTCTCTCCTCCTTCTGATAAGTAGTTTCAACCCATGTTGTGTATTTTTCCTCCTATTTCAGTACATGCCCTGTTGTTGTAGGACTGATTGAAATTATATTTTTCTAGCCTGTTGAAGTTATGCATTTAGTTACACACAAACATTGTGACAAGGAGAGCTAAAATGGCTCCTGGCCCAGCAGCCTCAAAGGAAAGATTATTTTCCCCCTTTCCTCCCATTTATTTTCTAAATTCAGAATACACCAACTGGACAGCAAAGGCAGGTGCTGTCTCAGAATTTACCATTTCTCTTCCCTTCATGTGGTATTAAAATATATTTATTTCTGCATGTACATGAGTTGTGATGTGTTTGAATCAGGAATTTAAAATGGAGGACAGGTCACTTATAAAAATGAGCCCCTCCAATGGAAAGGGTTACATTAGAGGCACAGCTAGTGCCCCATAGCTATAGTTTTGGCTCTGAGAGCAAATAATTTGGATTAGCACCTGAGGATTTGAGATTTTAACCGTACATATGTTAGCACTATGGTATTTATCTTTTTTGTATGTATTGTCTTATTCACTCATTTCTCCCCTGTAGTCACCTTTTGTAGTAAAATCCACCCAAGCACTATAGATAAAAATCCTGTCCCCACTAAAGTCAGGGGCAAAAACTTCCAATGATTTCAGTAAGGCCTGGATTTCGCCTTCTGTGTGTTAACCCAAGAGTCCAGATATGGACTATTATTTTCCACCTTCCATTCCCCATCACACAAGGTACTGTGGGAAGTATATTTTTTTCAAACAACTGCATTAAGTTGTATTTTCTGCCTCATTCACCAATCCATCCATTTCTACACTGATTTAATTAGATGGGTCTCTTTATACACAGTTACCTCCATCCCTCCCCCGAACCATCCCAGTGGGGATTTTTTTTTTTATAGTTCTTAAAAAATAAATAAATAAATAAACCCCAAAACTTTGTTTTAAAAGCAAAATAAGAGATTTACTCCTTTCAGCTAATAGATTTATACTCAAAGTCAAAGTTTAAACTGAGTGGGTTGTCCAGAAATCAATGTAGTGGCAGATTAGCTATTATGCAGGAGAAGATCCAAACACAATGTGGATGGAAAAGGGCAGACGCTAAAGTCAACACACTTCTTCCCGCCCCCTCCTGTCTGAGCCCATTTCTCCTATGCTTACATCCATGATACAGACTCTGGCAGTGTTTCCTTTCTAGCATTTTGGCTTCATCTTATAAGGGCTTATTAAACAGTATTATTTAGCTTCATCAGCCATTATATGGCTGTTATATTAATTAAGGGAAACATCCTAAGATCCAAATATCAAATTATCCCTATTCACTGTCTCCTTTCTGTTCTTTTGGGCTCTGACCCATTTCAATATGCTTTGTTCTAGACTAGCAGCCTAGTGGGCTAAGGAGATAAAGATTCACAGTATAAAGAAGACGGGGGGAAAAAGTGTTTTGATACTACAATAATGGGCACTAACAAAATATCTAATACTGTATAGCCATATTTGGGGTCGGGAAGGAATTTTCCTCCAGGGCAGATTGGCAGAGGCCCTGGAGGTTTTTCGCCTTCCTGTGCAGCGTGGGGCACGGGTCATTTGCTGGAGGATTCTCTGCACCTTGAGGTCTTTAAACCACGATTTGAGGACTTCAATAGCTCAGACATAGGTTAGGGGTTTGTTACAGGAGTGGGTGCATGAGATTTTGTGGCCTGTGTTGTGCAGGAGGTCAGACTAGATGATCATAATGGTCCCTTCTGACCTTAAAGCCTATGAGTCTATGAGCTAGAGCACTGAGTGAAAACTACAGCAAAGAGTGTTCTAAAAGAGCAAAGTTAGTTTGTGCTTGTGACCTGTAGTTTAGCAAAATGGAATACCTGCCCAGTGTGCCTAGAGAGTATCGGTAATGATAGGGTCCAGTGGGTAGAGCACTAGTGATTTTCTGTGAGTTGATGTTTAAAAAAGCTGAGCATTTAAAAATTGTTGTTCTGGGTTCAGACTCTCAAGTGACGGTTTCAGTCTGATAGGTTTTACATTAAGGCTGCTCTAACTTATGCTGGAGATGACCCAGCCTCTGGCTAGCAACAGAACTGGAGATTCATAGAAGTGGGATTAAGCCACCTTTGCCCCGCACCCACTTGGGTCCTGCTCCGAGTGCAGGTCTGAGCGTCCCAAGAACTGGGCTTTAAGGCTTCTATTTCCAGTACAGCATCACAGCCTCTTGAAATCAAGAGAATCAATTTACAGGAGTAAATGCTACAGAATTGGGCCATAAACTCTGCTGTGTCACCTAGTAGTCTGTGAGCTTGCACTGTTCTCATTTGATATAACAGGACTTTGATCAATGAGAGCTGGAAGATGAAGCCTGCATCATTTTTAGTTACATTTCTTTTTCCAGTTAGACTAAACCAATTACACTGTACACAGGCTCTTATGTTTGCATGCATGCAAACATAGCTCATCTAAGAAACAAAGCTTAAGAGCCACCGTTGTTTAGTACTAGGCTATATACAGATCAGCATCTACATACTATGTTAATCGATGATTAAGGCTACGTTTAAGTCATGGGTATTTAGTAAAAGTCATAGACAGGTCACGGGCAGTAAACAAAAATTCACAGCCTGTGACCTGTCCATAACTTGTACTATATATATATATATATACCTGACTAAAACTTAGGGGGAAGGCAGGAGGGCACCACAGGTGCTGAGGCAGGGGGTGGCATGCGGCCCAGGACCCCCGCTAGTGCTGGGGATGGGGCCTTTAGCAGGGCCACCGATATGGAGTATGAGCTCATAGATTGAGCAATGACCTTGGGATGCATCAGTGGCACTGGAACCGGGGGAGGAGGGGGACCAGGGGGCCATGGCCCTCCCACTTTTTGAAAAAGGTGGGGAGAAAGTGTGGGTGGGGGCAGGGCCTGGGGCGGGGAGCACCCCCGGGGCCTGGAGGAAGCCGGTGCCTGTGGCTCTATATATCCTCAGTACAGGGCATGAAGATGTGAAGGGAGCATATGAGAGCTGAACAGGCACTTCCACCTAAAAAAATCTCCAATATGAGGTGCATGCCATTAGGAAGAAAAGGAGGAATCGAAGGGGGCTG
Organism: Platysternon megacephalum; assembly: GCA_003942145.1. Classification (NCBI taxonomy): domain Eukaryota; kingdom Metazoa; phylum Chordata; order Testudines; family Platysternidae; genus Platysternon; species Platysternon megacephalum. The sequence goes on from QXTE01000047.1 coordinate 215,981, forward strand.
GCAGTTCCTAAAAGATGTAATACTAGAGGCTCAACATCAAACTATTCCAATGCAGAAAATAGATAAGAGCCACAGGAAGCCAATGTGGCTGCAAAAGGAGCTTTTTAGCTACCTAAAATCCAAAAGGGACACATACATGAAATGGAGGGTGGGGCACGTCACTAAGGAAGTATACATGGGAACAGCACAAGCATGTAGGAACAAAAAAGTCAAGAAGCCAAGGCAAAGAATAAGTTACAACTGGCAAGGAATGTTAGTGACAACACAAAGGGGTTCTTCAAATATTTCAGACAATATAGAAAGATCAGGGATGGTGTTGGTCCGTGGCTCAGTGAAGAAGGTGAGCTGATAATGGAAGAGGATAGGAAGGCAGAGCTGCTCAATGCCGACTTTGCTTCAGTCTTCTCATAAAAAAACATGTGACTGGACGACTAGCAAAGTTATCATAGACAATAAAGGGGTAGGGATGCACATCAGGATAAGTAAACACCACGTCAGATCTTCGACAAATCCGAATGAATTCAAGTCAGTAAGGCCTGATGCTATTCACCAGAGGTACTGAAGGAATTAGCTGAAGAAATCTTGGAGCCACTGGCAATAATATTTGCCAACTGAGACTGGAGAAGGGCTAATGTAGTGCCTATCTTTAAAAAGGGGGGAAAGAGGAGGAGCCAGGGAACTATAGACCAGTCAGTCTAATTTCAACACCTGGGAAGCTACTAGAGCAATGTATAAAACATTCAATTTGCAAATACCTGGAGGATGAAGGGCTAATCACTAGCAGCCAGCATGGATTTACTAAGACCAAATCATGCCAAACGAGCTTGATTTCCTTCTTTGACAGGGTAACTGGTTTGGTGGATAGGTGGAAAATGTGATGACATAATATACCTGGATTTCAGCCAGGCTTTTGACACAGTCCCACATGACATTCTGGTAAGTAAGCTGGAGAAATGCAGGCTTGGCGGAATTACCATTAAGTGGATAAGTAATTGGTTAAACTGCAAACAAAGAGTAACTATTAATGGACTGATGTCGGATTGGAAGGAGGTCTCAAGTGGGGTCCACAGGGATCTGTTCTGGGTCCTGTGTTTAACATTTTGATTAGTGACTTGGATGTAGGAATAGAGAGTATACTGATCAAATTTGCAGATAACAAACCTGGGGAGGAAAGCTAACATTTTGGAGGATAGAGCTAAAATTCAAATGGATCTTGATGAATTGGAGAACTGGGCTATGGACAAAAATGAAATTCAACAAAGACAAATATAAGGTGCTACCCTTAGGAAAGAAAACACAAATACAGAATGAGGGATAACCGGCTTGGCAGCAGCACTGCTGAGAAGGATCTGGGAGTTGTGGTAGATCACAATTTCAACGTGAGTGAGTAATGTGATGCTGTTGCAAAAAAAAAAAAAAAGGCCATGCAAATGCAATTTCAGGTTGCATTAACAGAGGCATAGCCTGCAAGTCACGGGAGGTGATAGTACTGCTCTAGTCCAGCCTCAGCTGGAGTACTGTGTCCAATGTATAAGAAAGATGTAAAGAAACTGCAAAGGATCCACAAGTGAGTGACAAAGATGATCAAAGGGATGGAATGCAAGCCATGAGCAAAGGCTGAAGGAAGTGAGTATGTTTACTTTGGAAAAGAGGAGATGGGGGGTGGGGGGGAAGAAGAGAGATGATAGTCTTCAAATACTTGAAAGGCTGCCATAAAAAAATTTTTTAAAAAAGGAGAAAAGTTGTTCTCTTGCCACAGAAGGCAGGACAAGAAGCAATGGGTTCAAACTACAGAACAGCATATTTAGATTAAATCTCAGGAAAAACTTCTTAACTGTAAGAATGATCTCGAAAAAGGGACAAACAGTGAGGTAGCAAAATCTGCAGATGATACAAAACTATTCAAGATAGTTAAGTCCAAAGCAGACTATGAAGAGTTAGAGGGATCTCACCCAACTTGGTGACTGGGCAACAAAATGCAGATGAAATTGAGGATAGGTTCATCAATAGCTATTAGCCAAGATGGGCAGGGATGGTGTCCCTAGCCTCTGTTTGGTGTCCCAGAAGCTGGGAATGGGCAACAGGGGATGGATCACTTGATTACCTGTTCTGTTCATTCCCTCTGAAGCACCTGGCATTGGCCACTGTTGGAAGACAGGATAGTGGGCTAGATGGTCTGACCCAGTATGGCCATTCTTGTGAGCACCCATAGGGACACTACTTGGAGAAGGTCTTGTACAGAGTGAAACTATCTAGTGAGCCGGTCTTTAGAGTTCTTGTCTAAAGCTCAAGATACCAGTAAACATTCCCTCTGCACAACCCATCATGATGATTCTGGAATGTTGGCATCAGCAAATCCTGCCAAGGCTGTATAGATCTGTTACGATACCCTGAATTGTCATTTTTCTCTTTAGCTTTCACCTCTACTGGGGGGGGGGATAGCTCAGTGGTTTGAGCATTGGCCTGCTAAACCCAGGGGTGTGAGGTCAATCCTGGAGGGGGCCACTTAGGGATCTGGGGCAAAATTGGTCTGGCTAGTGAAGGCAGGGGGCTGGACTCAATGACCTTTCAGGGTCCCTTCCAGCTCTATGAGATAGGTATATCTCCATATATTATTATTAACAGCACCTGCTAATGCCATTATAGTATTGCTGTGCTGGATTTATTATCATAAAATATAAAGCTTCTCAGATCTGCTTCAGCCCCTTTGTATTGCCCTGGCAGTAAAAAGGGGCTGTAAAGTCAGTTTAAACAGCAAAATGAGGATTACCCAGACTGGAGGAATCTCAGGTGGCAGAAAGAGCTCTAACAACATGCTCCCACTCAGCCCTTGGCATAGTGGGTGTGTCAAGGTGTGCCATGGAAGAGAACATGGTTGGAGAATCTCTGTACTCAGGCAGCCCTTGGCTGATACAATGGCTGCCGAAGGGCCACTCTCAAAGGCCCATTCTATCTAGGCATAATTTAGAGCAGCACAGAGTCCAGGGAATCCAAAAAGTGGCAAAAAGTCACTTCTTTCCGCATACCCACACCTGGATCTTGCACCCAAACCTTGGTATTGCAGCCTTTGTTTTTCCAGTTTAACAACTTTGAAACTGCTCCCAAGCAAGGGCCCAAAGCAGCCCAGAACAACAAACTGGGCATGCGACCTCCTGGGAGCTACTTGGAACTTGCTCAGCACTGTCAGGAGAAGAGTGGCATTTGGCTGATCACCTAGCAGAGGCCTAAGATCCAAGCAGGGAATTTAGCCTGAGTGTGCGTGCCATGGCTAGAGGGACAACACGTAACACTGATTAACCCAGAGGCAGAGAGTTTCCGGTGGAGCAGCTGACTGAAGCTTTTGTTTTCGTGTTGTCCTTTTCTGTTAAAAAACATGATACCCACTGATGAGGGTGCTTTTTAATATTAGAAAGGACTTCTTGGACTTGTTTGTATCACAGGTGATGGAAAACTAAGGCAGGGGCTCACCTGCAGCACCAACCTGACCACAGGGGTGCACTGGGGTGACCGCTACAAGAACGGTTCCTAACTCTAGTATGTTATGGCAAATGCTATTTAATGTAAACAAACTATTGCTTCCACCAATAATATCTGCTAGCTCTTTTGGCAATATTGTATTAATGCTACCCTATAGCTCTGGTGCTACGTGCAATACTACATTGCTTCAGAAATGTAGCTCTTGCTTTTTTTTTGGGGGGGGGGGGGGGGGGGGGGGGGGGGAAGATAACTTTTATTATGAAAGTCCCCACAACCACCATTAATAAAACAATGGATACAAGATATTTAGGAAACTTTACCATGGGAGAATGCCTGCTGTAAAGTAAAATGACAAATCGTGTTTCTGTACGCCCAGATCCCATCAATCAGATTCACATGCACGGAATGTAAACGTGTTGTTATATGTGAATAATAGCTAAAGTGATCCTAAACCCCACATTATTACAAATAAAACCCACCCCTTCGCACCAGATCTAGTCAGGATCCACCTTTCTCCCAAGTGTTGTATTGGTAAGCAATGGTTCTTTAGAGACATAGGCTAGCTTTTTCATTGTTGACCAATCAAGGAAAATTTTCAGATAGCCCAAATGCAAGGCAAAATATTCAAAGTTAATGTATAGAAACCAACTAAAGTCTACCAGAAAACCTGAAGGACATAAAACCTAACCTTGTGTGAAGTCTCATCCCAACTGGCCACCTACATTTAGACAAAAACCAGGAATTTAGGCCCTATTTCAAAATGCAATTTTAATTATGGAGTTCTACCAGGTGCCTTTGTAACAATCTTATACCCATGTGTTGCAAAGTATACCATTATGTGTGTACAAATACTTTACACTAATAGCAGGAAATATTTCTAACAGTAGCAAAAACAACAATGTACTGTTCAAAGTAAGTTGTTTATATACATTTAAATAATTTAAAGTCAGACAATAAGTGACAAGAGCCTCAGTGGTTTGCCCCTAGCAAATTACACTGGTCCCTACCATGTTATACTAATGTAGGGGGAAGATTAACTATGACCTTATTCTGTAGTTATGGGTGTTTTGTCTGAGTAGGGATTGCAGAGTCAGGTCCTCGGTCTTTAATGATTTTGTCATCTATTTCCCCCATGACTGAAGATATATGCCAGTTTATAATCCACAGTAGCTACTATTGTTTATACTCTTAAAGAAAGTAACTAGGTGCTGCTAAGGAAGTCTGACCACCACACAGGTGATGATCTGACCCAGAAGTAAAGTAGGTCAGCTCCACTGAATCCAAGAGCTGTGGGTGCTCTGCACTTGTCCGTAGGCACCCAGCAGTGTTGCCGTTGTTAAAAGTGAGCACAACCAGGCAACCTTTGGTCTTCATCAGGATGCTGTTGTACAGGGGTAAATGACACCTTAACTATTTCATTCATTAGATTCCTTAGAACTCTTCACTGAGCATACGATAAATCCCGGTGACATTACTTATCCCTACTACGCATTTTAGGAATAATATCAAAATGTGTTTTCACCATAGGCAGTAATAGCTCTATCAATATTCAGATAGTCTATAGATTGTGTGTGTGTTTCTATAGGTTTCAAAGAGAATTACATTCGTATTTAAAATATAGTAGTAACATTTGGCATATTTAAAGTTCTTTTCTATGCATTTTCTTTTGTATTAACTTTTACTATACAAACATCTAAGGATTAAAGAAACAAAATAATCTCCTTCCAGGGAAGGCTCAAGCACATATCCCAAGATCTCTCTAGAGCAATTCTATGCAAAATGAAAACAAATGCTCAGTGGACTCAATGAACAAAGCACCACACAAACCGAAAACAAAAATCTAGCCCCTTAACAGCAATGCCTGTCAGAGATCCTACAGGGAAGTGCCATCTTGAAGAAAGATTTTTAAAAATGTGCTTACATCTATGGTAACAGGAGCGAGGAGAACGTTCAAAGTTTAGGCTGATGCATCAGCCTTCTGGCCACCCACCGAGGTCTCAGTGAGCGCTTCCACCCGCCAGATGTACCTGCTCCACCTAAGCACAGCGAGGTAGGTGAAGGAGGCAGTGAACGCCTGGACTTGGAATTTCTTCAGATGCACCTTACTCTGAGCCTCTAGGACACTAACCAGCTAACTTCGCCTCATCATACGCCCATAACGCAGCCCAGCTTCCCCCGTCAACCCGTGTAAGTGACATGAGCAGCACTCCGAGGACTAGTAGCAAGATGCTGCAGTATCTGTCCCAGCCCCAGAAGGCTAGAAATGCCTGATGAGGTCACACTAGACAGTTATTAGCAGCGTGTGACCCTTTCCCGGTGGGGAGCTGGGGGGGTGCTAAGGTGTCTTGTGCCATTGGGGGTGGGAGACTGTATATTTCCCAGGGCTGGAGAAGATGCTACCTGCGCAGCTGGCCGGGGGCGGATCGCGCGTGTCACAAAAGCACGCAGTGGCGAGGTTGGTTTTGTTTGGGGGTCTGCTGCTCAGCCTTGCGCTGTTAGGCGGGGGGAGGCAGGTCCTGTGCTGCCGAGGACCGTGGATGTGGAGTCCTAAAGCCCCCTCCCCCAGTGGCAGATCCCCGGGAACGAGACCCCGCTGAGGGGGTAAAAACGTGCGCAGGCAAAGCCGGGGCTGGAAGGATATTGGGCACACGCAGAAACCCGCATCCGCGTGGCCGGGTCCGAGAAGTCCCCGCCCGCCCCTGCCACGCGGGGAGCAGCTCCCGGGGGCAGGGATGGAGGGAAGGATGCACGATCCCTACCTGGGTCCGCGGTGCAGCCGCCTTCTCCTCCAGGACAAAGGGAAGCCGGGAGTCCGCTCCCAGCCGAGGGCTCCTGCTACAGCCTCAAATCGCACCCGGCCAGCCACAGCGAAGGGGATATGCTGGCACGGGCAGGAGCTATATATACACCCAGCGCGCAGCCTCCTCCAGCGGCGCCCGCTGCCTCCCAGCTCCCCAGCCTCAAGCAGCCGGCCACGGCAGGAGCCACAGCGCCCTCTGCAGGCACACCGGCAGCGGTGCCCCTTGGAGGCTGGTTTTCCAAAGGAACTGGGTCCAGACTTGCTCAATCCTGCCGCTACAGCAAAGGCAGCCCATGGGAATGGATTTTAGGCGGCATTGAAAAAGAAAAAGAAAAAAGTAACAGCTATTACTAAGACTGTCCTATTTTTAAAATAGGGCTGTTGCCAGGCTCTTTGGACACTGGGGCATTCACATGGGTCCCCAAACACTTCCAGAAGCATTGCCAGCCCCAGGCAGCCGAAAGCGGAGAGTCAGTTGCCCCCCAATAACCAGAAGACTGACTTAAAACTCGTGAGATTTTGAACCATTCATTTGACTTCTGTTTTTTGAGCCTTTGGGGTTCACATTTTCAAGCTTTTCTCTGCAAGCGTGAGGGCTAAAAACTTTTTAAAATGAAGGCTGGGATTCTCGTGTAACATGATTCCAGATGCTGGGGATTTAAAGACAGAAAAACACCAGTATTGTGAGATTTGAGATACAGTTGCAGTAGACAACACTGTTTCAGGGACCACTAGAAGCTAGCACTCTGCGATCACAATGGATGATGTTGTGCTAAATTCTGGTGTCCAAAATTTGGATGGTCCCTGGTCTGAAATAGCCTGAGTTTGCTAACCTTTAGGGCAGTGGTTTTCAAACTTTTTTCCTGGGGATCCAGTTGAAGAAAATTGTTGATGCCAATGGAGCTTGGGATGAGGGGTTTGGGGTGTGGGAGGGGCGTGAGGACTGCAGGGTGGGTCTGGGAATGAGGGGTTCAGTGTGGGAGGGGGCTCTGGGCTGGAGAAGAGGTGCAGGAGGGGTGTCAGGGCTCTGGGCTGGGGGTACAGGCTCTGGTGTGGGGCCAGGGATGAGGGGTTTGGGATGCAGGAGGGGCTCCAGGTTTGGGGGGGCTCAGGGCTGGGGTGCAGAAGGGGGTCAGGGCACTGGGCTGCAGGCTCTGGGGTGAGAGCTGGTGCTCAGGGCAGAGGCAGTGCGTAGAGCCCCGTGGCCCTCCTGCCTAGAAGCCAGACCCGCTGCTGGCCGCTTCCAGGGTGCAGACCAGTGTTGGAAAAGGTAGGCACTAGCCTGCCTTAGCTAGGCAGCACTGCCGACGGGACTTTTAATGCAGGGCCGCCGGGGGGGGGGGCAAGTGGGGCAATTTGCCCCAGGCCCCGCCGAGAAAGTCGGAGGCTCCCCCCCGCCTCCGCCTTCCCCCATCCCACAGCGCCTCAGCGTGCTGCGTCCAGGAGTGGCCCTGGACAGAGCTAAAGCGGCGTGGCTCCAGCGGGGCCTGAACTCCTCCCACTCAGAGCCGCATGGTAAGGGGGCGGGGCTGCGAGCTGCTGCCAAGCGGCGGGCGCTCAGGTCCCGCTGGAGCCACGCCGCTTCAGCGCTGTCCAGGGCCGCTCCTGGATGCAGCGCACTGAGGCTCCGGAAGAGGCAGGGGTAAGCAGCATGGTAAGGGGGCTGGGGAACGGGGGGTTGGATCGTGGGCATTCCAGGGATCTGTCAGGACTCAGTGGGGGGGCGTGGATAGGGGTCGGGGCAGTCAGGGGACAGGGAGGGGTTCATGGCAGGTGGGGTCCCGGGGTGGTGGTTGGGGGGGCGGTCAGGGGGCAAAGAGCAGAATGGGTCGGGGATTCTGAGGGGCGCAGGGCCAGGCTGTTTAGGGAGGCACAGCAGTTTGAGGCTTGCAGACAGCTATTTGAGGCTTGCAGACAGCTATTTAAACACAGAGCCAAGCTATTATCTTTTCCCTTAGGGCTACCATCCCTTTCACGTCTCAAATGCCAAATTATAGTCTACATTTAATTTCAGTGCCATAGGGAGATTCATGTCAGGGGAGGGTAGCTTCATTTAAAATTAGCCACTTCAGATTAACAGTGATAGAGCCTAGAGAGCCATGGGGGAGGGATCACATGATAGAGCAATATCCTACACCACCTACCTCCTTCCCAACCCTACCAAGGGAGACCCCCACTCCCCTGCATTCCTTGAGGCTCCTGAGGGGTTAATTCAGTGGTTCTCAAACTTTTATACTGGTGACCCCTTTCACATAGCAAACCTCTGAGTGTGACACCCCCCCCCCATAAATTAAAAACACTTTTTTATACATTTAACACTATTATAAATGCTGGAGGAAAAACAGGGTTTGAGGTGGAGGCTGACAGCTCGTGACCCCCAGTAATAACCTTGTGACCCCTGAGGGGTCCCAACCCCCAGTTTGAGACCCCCTGGGTTAATTTAATTTAATTCACATGCATGTGCTATTTTGAGCATTTCAGTTTTCACATTGAGCTTCTTCCAGATTCTGGAAGAAGCTCAAATGCTCAGTTCGTGGAGTATGTACATAAGCTATACTAAAGACAAACCCACAGTAACCGTCTCCAGTTTGTGAGGGACCCCATGGAGCCAGTCTCTAGGAAACAAATTCATGGAGATTAAGTCCATTAATGGCTATTAGCCAGGATAGGTAAGGAATGGTGTCCTTAGCCTCTGTTTGTCAGAGGGTGGAGATGGATGGAAGGAGAGAGATCACTTGATCATTACCTGTTAGGTTCACTCCCTCTGGGGCACTTGGCATTGGCCACTGTCGGTAGACAGGATACTGGGCTGGATGGACCTTTGGTCTCACCCAGTATGGCCGTTCTTATGTTCTAACGTAAATGAACCCGAAGTTATGAAGACAGATGAGTCAAGGAAGCCAGCAGAGTATCAGAAACCTGGAAAAATCTCTGCCTGGATGGGCTCAGGCGTTTGGTCACAAGCTGAGGTGGTTCAAAAGTTTTGGATTTTTTTTAATCAGAATTTTTTTATTGTTTCTTTAAACAATCAAACACAGCAAGCAGCAAATATTTGGCCACACACTTCTGAAACCCCAAACCATGTTCAGGTTTTGGCAGACTAATTTCAGCTTTTCAATTAAAAAAAACCCACAACAAATTTTGAAGGAAAGCAGACATTGTCTGTGATTTTTTCTGCTTTTTAAAAACCCCTAGTTTTCGATCCAAAAAAAGTTTAGACGGAAAATATTTGCCCAACCCTTTTAATGAGCTTTAGTGCCTTTTAGCACTAGCTGATGCTGAGAACCAGTGATACCTTGTAAAGGTGACTTGAAAAGAAGTTCTCAAAACCGGGTTTGTGCCGAGATGCGGAAGGTTTTTAAATGTTTATTTTTCCCAGGGCCGCCTGGGGGGGGGGGTGAAGTGGGGCAATTTGCCCCCACGAGAATATAGTATTCTATAGTATTGCAACTTTTTTTAAATGGAAAGGCCCCCTGAAATTGCTTTGCCCCAGGCCCCCTGAATCCTCTGGGCGGCCCTGTTTTAATATCCCGGTCGGCAGTTCTGACCAGAGCAAGGTGATCCACTGTCTTGAAAAAACACAGCTTTAGGGCACTCTTTACTGAGGATAGAATGTATGCTTAAGGCCTTCCATTTCTGAGCTCCTACTCTAAATGTCAAGATTCTAATTTCTTATATGCTCTCGCTTAAACCTGAAAATGAAAACAAATTGTGCCTATTTATGATGTATAAAGAAGGATGTATATGTGCCCTCCGAACTTCCCTCCCACCCAAAAAATTTGGTTTTTGCCTTTTTTTTTTTAAATTAGAAATTCAGGTCCTGTCTGATCTAGAAAACTATGATAACAGGAGAACGAATGACGTGACAATACTGGATGCATCCAAAATGCAGGCTGAGCAACTGACTAGGACAGGAATTTTAAGTCCAACAATAATGGAAGCAAATTATCTGTTAGTACATACAAACAGTCTAGGCATATATACATGACTGAATACCATATGCAGTTGTGGCAATTGTCAAGCTGTCTGGAGTGGCTCAGAAGTATGAGTACCAACCTCAAGGCAGACTGTCAAGAAGCAGGGTAGAATCCCTAAACTGGTTGTGAGTTCTATACTTAGATTTCACCAATTAAGTATCATGTTTTAACTCCTCAGGCACTGTAACATCCTTAACATGGAGTCACCAACAGTCCCCTTGGGTACTCTATTCTATCTTGTGACCCAGGCAAGTCCGCCTTTGTGATAAATGGTCTCTTACACTGAAAATCACAGCAATATTCATGTTACTCCCTGTCCCAAAGGACCAGTCACTTGCCCCAGCTCAATGGCACCTAGATCTTACAAAGACAATGCTTTTAGGGAACCCTATAATAAAACTAAAAAATAAATTAGTTATTTATGAGGTAAAGAGACAAACACACACAAATGAGTTAGTCTTAGGTTTCAAAAGGTGGTAGGATCTTCTATAATAACCAAGCTCTGTATGTCCTTGAAGGCTAACCCAGGCCAAGCACTGGGGATCTTTTGCTTATGCCTAGTAATTCTTGCCCCTCAGAGTTCAATCAGCATATAGTGTTTCCTTGTTAAGGATTTTTATTCCCTTCCCCCAGAGTTCAAGCTGATAGGATGAGTCCCCATGCAGATCTCTTCATGGGTGTGAGGGGAGCAATCAAAGTTTTTGTCCTCTGATGTTCCACAGTGCTTTGTCTGGTGTATGGGCCTTCTTTTTCTGGGCAGGAAATAACACCCCCTGTGGTAAACTAGTATTTCGTGCTCATTAATACTTCTCTCCTGAAATTTACAATTTCAGAGCAAACACTTAAATATTACCTTATCACATGGAATACAGATATTATAAGTGAGATTAATGCATGCAGCAATTTAGAAGCATATCAAAGTCTCAACACATTTTCATAATACAAATATCTATTTTAACAATACTAATAACATAGGTGAGCAAGACTGGTTTCCAGCTATGCATTTGTCAGTGTTCAGTTGAGGCCTATGGGCCTTCACATGAGCTGGCATCTGGTCTGCCAGTATCATAGCTATGTCATACAAAAAGTAGGAAATTAAAGTGATGACAGTGTACAATCTGCTGTACAAACCACAAGTGGTGCCTGGACATAGGAACTTGCAATATAAGGGTCAGACCAGCCCTGGGATATCCAGTAGATTAAGTTAATTTAGAAAACAAATATTATATTTAGTAAATATTTGTATGCTGATGGCATTTAAAGTATATGCCAATTTCTGTCCCTGTTACTTTTCCGGTTACTGGTTACATGTGCTTTTGAGTTCAAATGGCCAACTTGCATGTGCGCTATTTTTTGTTGGCCGTGGCTGATCCTTGATTGGCTTCTCTCTAGTCCTCATTTCTCTTTACCTTCAAAATACGCAGAGAGTACCCTGCACCTCTAAATCCCTTTTTAAAAATTGTTTCTTCAGGTAATAATCACTACACTTTTACTTTTGAGCTACTGCCCGGTGTCTTGTTTAGTTTTACATGAACTAAGCGCTCTGTGTGGCAATTAGTCTTACCTATATTTTTAAAGCTGTATAAGTTTATACCACTATATTAAAGATGTTAAAGATATACTCCTGGGGGGAAAAAAACAGCATCCATTGTTTCAATTAGCTCCTAAGACCTGCTATGTAAAATGAACCAGGTTAGAGGTTATGATCTGTCCATAACAACATATTTGGTACCATTTAGCACAGTGTGTCCATATGGAGCCTGACTCAATGCCCATTAACTCAAGACTGACTTCAGGGAGCATTGAATCAAACTCATTATGACTCTGCTCTTGTACTGTAGAGTAGTTCATCTCATCTTTTTGCATTTTTATATATATATATATACATATACATACACACACACACACTAAGTATTAGTAGGATACCATTTCTGCTCAAGGACTACTACCCAACCCTACTGCTTGTATCAGTGTATAGTATCACAGTGTAAGTACAGTACTTGTAGCATGACAAGCTAACATTGTAGCAATTCCGTTAGTAAAAGTGTGCTCTGATTCATTAGTGCACATGAAATTCATCTGTGGTGGCTTGGGTGTTGAGAGCTTTCAAGGACATTGCCCTTTCAGAAAAGCTAGTTTTCACTTCAAAAAAAGGACTTTAAGAATGCCATTCACTCCATGCATCTGATGAAGTGGGTTTTAGCCCATGAAAGCTTATGCCCAAATAAATTTGTTAGTCTAAGGTGCCACAAGGACTCCTTGTTGTTTTTGCTGATACAGACTAACACAGCTACCCCTCTGAAACATACAAGGATGAGATTGTACCTGATCAGGTACAATCTCACCACTGATGTGTTTCCCCCAAATTTCACAGTGCACTGTGCAAAGGAACAGGAACCCCAACCCCAGGCCTGAATAGTCTGCAGGGAATGCTACAAAGACATATTTCATCCAGCTGGGATTGTCCACAACACCAGGATTACAAGCATCCATTTAAAACATCTGTCAGTTTAGTCATTAATCTCAAGAAAGTGGCAGGCCCACTAGTCATCCCCAAGGCATCACTGAATTCTCAAAGAGGCACTCTTACAGAGAAAATAATCTTTCAGTCTTCTTCCTAAAATGGTACTTGCCGGAATTTACTAGTCATATCCATACTGTGGAAAATAATTGGACACCCCCGAATTGATCCAAAATATCAGGTAAATCAAAACCTGACTTTCTGAAACAGATCTGTACCTGGCCTTGAGAAGACCTTTTTCTTTAAACACATTAGCAGCCAATTAGCACCTAAATCATTAACACCCTTGATCACCTAGCTGTTTGCATTCCAGAGATAGGCAATTAGTGCTATCACCTAATCAAATGCTACATAAATGCAGAACTTAGGCCTTGTTCTTGGCATTGGTTTCTGTGCGCAATGGGTAAATCTCTGCAAAAGACAATTCATGTTTCTTGGAACATTTGGAAAAGACTAAAAAGAACCTGCAAGTTGCATTTAAGTTTGTAGCAAGGAATGTCACAGTGTGTGACTCAAGACAAGCAAAAAAAAGGAGACATTGCTTCCCCTACAGACAACGAGCAAGTCCAGCACAGAATAAAGGAAAACTATTAAAAACCTGAAGAAATGAATCCTGGGACAAAGCAATGCTTGAATGAAGGCCCAGCAGTTTCAAGTATAGGGTCAAACCTAAAACCACTTCAGTTTATCCAATTTAAGATGAGCCATCACGGCTAGTGGGTGTTGGCTGAATAGAGTCAACCATCAAGATGGAAACAGAATGATGCTAGAGTTGAGGAAGCTACAGGCCAGACTGTGGCCCATCCCAGTGCAAGTGGAGGAGCAGGGGAGGGCATCATGAGTTTGTCACAGATCCACAGGTCCGGTGCTCATACAGCTTTAGAACAGTCCCTGGGAGAACCCCTGCCGTGAGTCAGCCTCCTTAAGGTCACTTTCACTGGGGTAAGCCCCTTGGCTTCACTGCTTCCTGGGACTGAAGCTCGGAGCCTTCAGCACCCCTGCTTCACACCAGGAGCTCCCTCCAACGAGTCCACCTGCATTGGACCCCAAAGGGAGACTTACACACCCAATGGGAGCAATGCAACCCCAACTTCCTGACTACGGACTTACTGACTCTCAGCCTGCATTGTAAAGACAGAAGAGTTTACTAGATGTCTGGAACACAACATAGAATGTCCCTGGTTATCACAGAGAACAGAAAGTTACAGCATAGTCCATCTGGGTCAGTTCAGAGCCCAGAACTCTCCTCTGACCCCTTCTTAGTCCCAGTCCAGAAGCTTCTCCTGCTTCCAGAAACCCACACTTAACAACCCCAAGGGGCCCCTCCTTAGTCCTTTGATCTTGTTCCCCAGAAAACATGGCCATGGCCATGCCATGCATCTGGCCATGCCCTTAGCTCTTCAGCTCGTGGTAACCAGCGGGCTTCCTGAAGAGGGTGAGCCCTTCCAAGGGTGGGCTCCACCACAGTCATTAGTTGTTAGGTGCCAAAATCCAGCCAGTTGTCTTCTGAGACTCTCCAGTGGCCTGGCCCCCAGGCCTAAATAGCCAAGCATCAGTCACACCTGGATCTCTGTAAAGAACACACAACCTTCCTCCCCCCCCCATGGGGAAACTGAGGCACACAACATTTATCCAAAATATTATGAAAAATTCCCACTCTGTTACAGCCTCTCCCTGTTCTGCACACCTCCGCAGCTTGTGGCCACAGTGTAGTTCTTGTGCTCACAAGTACGAGGACAGCTTCCACCTCTAACACTAGTTGTGCTAGAGCTGGAAAAAGCCACACCCCTGAGAGACATACTTATAGCCGACCTATCCACTGGTGTAGATAGCACTACGTCAATGAAAGAATTCTTCTGTCAGAATAGATAGATAGATTACTTAAATTGACAGGAGAACCTCTCCCATCAGCACAAATGGCTTCACTGAAACACTGTAGCATTTTCAGTGTAGACAAGTCCTTAGGCACCTCAAGAGGAATAGGTAGGAAATCTGGCTCCAGATACAGCCTGTCCCCACAGTGGCCAGCCACAGCAGGAAGCATATGCTACACCCCCTTAAGGGACACTTTCCTTGTGCACTCAGGCCTCGTCTACACCTAAATGTTTTACTAGTACAACTATTTTGGTTAGGGCTGAGATTTGCGGCGGGGTGGTGGGGGTACTGAAATAGTTATATTGGCAAGAGCCCTAGCGTGGACACAGCTACACCACTAAAAAGGTGACATAAGACCAATTTATTAAATCATGTTATTCACCTTCCCATACAGAATAGCTATATTTATATAAGCATCTTTGTACTGATGAGATACAATCCCCTAGTGTGGATGCAGTTTTTAGCTCTACCAGTATCATTAACATGATATAATATATGCATTTAAACGAGCTTCAGAAACTGAGATATGGTCTCCTGAAGCTCTTGCTGGGAGAGAGTCTGGCGCTACTTCAACCCCAAAATGAGCCACTGCTTTAAAGATACAATTGAGCCCCAGGCTAGCTGCTATGAATCAGCTGATTCCTTTATTTGTAGATGATGCTTGACTAATTTAATGAAACAAAATATTGTAACCACCGGAAATGTGTAGTGTATGACACAGGACCTTTCTGGATACTTTTGCCAGAAAAGCACTGCCTTCATTTATCAAGCCAAATGCCCCTTGATTCAAGTTATAAGGAATGTCTCATATGCTTAAATTATTGGTGACTGACAAATCTATTAAACCATATTGCTTTAAACACAGTAACATGGATAACCTCTGTGTTTGACAGAATACAGCCAAGTGCATGGATTTAAATGCTTTGATTATTTTAAGCCACAAATTCAGTCATCTGAGATCACAACAGTTGCCTCTCAGAGTTGTATTACTGCTTGATAGGTGTCCCTAGCCTCTGTTTGCCAGAAGCTGGGAATGGATCACTTGATTACCTGTTCTGTTCATTCCCTCTGGGGCACCTGACATTGGCCACAGTCGGAAGACAAGATACTGGGCTACATGGACCTTTGGTCTGACCCAGTATGGCCGTTCTTATGTTACGTTGATAACAGCAATGACCAGGGCCGGCTCCAGGCACCAGCTGAGCAAGCTCGTGCTTGGGGTGGCAGATTCTACGGGGCAGCATTCCACCCAATCCTAGGGCAGCACGGCCGCTTTTTTTTGTTTGTTTTGCCGATCCGGCCACCCTGTAGGGGCGGCAGCGCAGAGCGCCCTGCTGGGAGCGGGCTGCGCACTCCGTCTGCCCCAGCCGGTGCCAGGTCTGTAGCAAGCCCGGCAGGGCAGCCCACGTCCTTCCCTCCCCGCCGACCGGAGCGGCGCGGAGCCCTCCCGGCAGGTGGCGTGGCGGTCGGGGCCGCTTGGCGAGCGCCCCACTGAAGCCCTGGCCGCCCCCCTTCTCTCTTCCCCCCCCCCACTCACTCCCCCGCTTCCCCC
>QXTE01000047.1:233274-341407 GCA_003942145.1 Platysternon megacephalum
TTATAGCATGGCTGCTCCGTGTCCCTGCAGCCATAGGCGCCGACTCCGCACCCACCGGCAGCTCCCCGCCCCCCCTGCCCCCCTCCGCCTCCGCCACCTCCCCTGAGCGCGCCGTGTGCCCACTTTTCCCCCTAGCTCCCAGCGTTTGCGCCACGAAACAGCTGTTTCACGTGGCTGGGCGGGAGGGGGAGGAGGGGGAACGCGGCGCGCTCGGGGAGGAGGCGGGGCTGGGGCGGAGATTTGGGGAAGGGATCCAATAGGGGCATGGAGGGGGCGGAGTTAGGGCGGGACTTTGGGGNAAACTAGAAGCTCTAGACAGGGCCGTCCCTAGAGATTGTGGTGCTGTATGCAGGGGCCAGCTCCAGGCCTCGGGGGGGCACGTTCCAGGCCTCTGCAGGGGGCAGGGGGCTGTGCCCAAGGGCTTTGGGAGGCAGGAGCAGCTAGTACAGGAAGGCAGCAGGGGTCGGGCCTGCCCCTGCACTCACTGGGCAGTGGGAAGTGGAGTGACCCAGCCCCAGCCTGCTCTGCTCCCCCGGCTCTCAGGCTTGGGGGAAGGAGGGGACCCGCCCCCCAGCACTCACCGGCAGCGCGGCTGGGAGCCGGCAAAGCGGGCTGGGGCCGGGTCACTCCACTTCCTGCCGCCCTGAGTGCAGGGCAGGCCCGACCCCGACCACTGCTGCAGTCCCCTGGGATGCATAGCTCAGGGGACGGGGTTCACAGTGGGGCGGGGGGAGGCAGCTTTTTTGGGCCCTGCTGTGCACAGGCCACGAGGGGTCATCTCAGCCGTCTGGGGGATCAGGCTGGCCGCTGGAGCTGGATGCAGCACGCAACTAGCCCCAAATTTCCTGGTGCCCTACACAGCTGCATGGTTTGCGTATGGGTAGGGGGTCTAGAGCATCAGGGTGACTGATGCTTCTCAGAGCATCCAGGGCTGTCAGTTACTTTGAAGCAGGTGGCAATCTTTCCTGTCCCAGCTGGGTGTTAGCTCCCTAAGGCCTGGTCTACACTGGGGGGTGGGGGAGAGAAATCGATCTAAGTTACGCAACTTCAGCTACGTGAATAACGTAGCTGAAGTCGACGTACTTAGATCTACTCACCGCGGTGTCTTTACTGCAGTGAGTCAACTGCTGACACTCTCCCGTCAACTCCGCCTGCGCCTCTCGCGCCGGTGGAGTATAGGAGTCGACGGGAGCGTGCTTGGGGGTTGATTTATCACATTTAGACTAGAGGTGATAAATCGACCCCTACTGGATCGATCGCTGCCTGCCAATCTGGTGGGTAGTATAGACATACCCTAACACAGCCAGCCCGTCAGCCACTCAAGCACTCTTCTCAGGCCTATACCAGCTCTGCCGGTTGACAATAGATGCATCCCAGCCCCGAATCCCTTCAAAGTATCCCCCTGTAGTATCCAGCCCCTGATCACAGGCTATCCACAGATATCCCAGATCCTCTATTCACAAAGGAGCAGTGTACACCAATTTAACCTTAGCCCACTACTCCTATATCATACACAGCACTTGTGTTTGATTATAGTAAAATCAAAAGATGATTATTTTAAGAAATAGAGGTTCAAATAGAAACAAGTGAGAGTGATGAAAACAAATGGTTAAAATACACCTCTGCCCCGATATAACGCTGTCCTCGGGAGCCAAAAAAAAAAAAATCTTACTGCGTTATAGGTGAAACCACGTTATATTGAACTTGCTTTGATCCGCCAGAGTGCGCAGCCCCCCCCCCCCGAGTGCTGCTTTACCACGTTATATCCAAATTCATGTTATATCGGGTCACGTTATCTCAGGGTAGAGGTGTACAAAACAAACAAAAGCACAACACATGAACTAGGGCCTACACTTTATTAATAGTTACCTATCCTATCTAGGGGATTAGATTTTCAACCCAAAATTCAGTCTTTTGCAGTGTTTGCTAGCCTCAAGGAGACAGGGCCCAGTCTTTCATGGATTTTGTTTTAGGGTACCTCCTCAGTGAGTCGTTACAGAGTTCTCTCTCTACCCTGTGATATAGTTCAGATATCAAAAGAGAAGCTCCCAGATTTAGTGCAAGCTGTGTTATGTTTCAACTGGACTCAGAGGCAAATTAATTGCTCCAGACCTTAAAGTGTTTGAGGCCAAGGTATGTGCTCAAATTTTGTATGGTGCAGAAGTATGAGATCCTAGGACACCATTTCTCAAACTGTGGGTCAGGACCCCAAGGTGGGTCGCAAACCCATTTTAATGGGGTCGCCAGTACTGGCGTTTGACTTGCTGAGACCCGGGGCTGAAGCCCAAGCCCAAGCCCCACCACCCAGGACCAAAGCTAGAGCCCCACAGCCCAGGGCTGATGCCGAAGCTCAAGCCCCACCGCCTGGGGCAGTGGGGCTTGGGTGGGCTCAGGTTTTGGTCCCCTTTCCTGAAGTCCTGTAGTAATTTTTGTTGTCAGAAGGGGATCCCAGTGCAATGAAGTTTGAGAACCCCTAGGAGATTGGAAGTGATCCAAAACAAGTTTCTTAGGAAGATTCTGAGTCTCCCAAATACCCCAGCCACTCTCCTTAGAGCTAAGGCAGACGTGAATTCTATTCTGGCTAAACTGCAATTCCATAATATCAATTTTTGGTTTCACATTCATAGTCTGCATCCATAACGTTTGCCAAAGATAAGCACAGAGGAATTGTCAGTCAGGCTTTAACCAAGAAAATGTACATGACAGAGTGTATGCAGAATTCTTTGCATTCTCTAGGCCTCTCAGAATTGGAGCTGATTAGAATTAAGTTTAAATAATGGGAAATCCCTAATCAAACTGAGATTAGAGGATATTAATAAGCAACCAAACATGGCAGTTTTTGCCATTACAAATAGGTCTTCTGGTTCACCCTTGTTAAAAAGGTCAGGGGTATGCTGCTTATTTAGACAGTTTTGTCCAACAACAAGTTAAGGAGGGCCTTTACAGCTCTGTTTTCAATCTATGAAGTCACCTTGCTCAGAAGGACTATATAGTGGCATTGAGAAATGTAATCAGCTCTGTCCATACAGCTCTAAGCAGGTGGAAGACCTACCCCATTATTTATTATGTTGTAATTTGTATTGCCACTTGGTCAAAAGGGCTTTGTGTTTTTGTCCCAGATGCCCTGTTCTCTCAGAAAACAGAATATTTATCAGGAACCAACAACATACCTGAGTGGTTGCCCTATTTGTACCATCAGCTGCTAAAATAAGGCAAAGGCAAGTGGCATGGTGATTATACACAACATAATTAGTTTAATGTTTGTATTTAGATTATAATTTTTTGGATTTCGTTTTAAATATTATTGTAATAGATTTTGGTTTTGGCACATTGACCTATGGCTAAGTCCCTATTAATAAACTGGAAACCCGGTCATATACTGAATTAGTCATTTGTCTTTATTCCCAGACCAAGAGATCCCTTCACTGTCATATCGTTCCTTTTCGCTTCCCAGTGGTTTCAATGTTTATAGTTTATCTTTGATGGTTTTCTTTGACTTTTCTGGTAGTTGCAATGGTGGACAACTGAGCAATACGTTACATAATGGCCTAGAATGGGCCATTCCCTGATGACTCACTTTCACTCCATGACCATAAGGCATAGTTTTCAATAGTTACATTATTCCTTAATAATGACCTGTGCACATCTCACAATGATTATGAGTATTTATAAGTATGAGTATTGATAAGTTTCAGTAGACACCTCACCTGCTAGCCTTTATAGATAAATACCATGATGGTGTATTAGACCTGACAAACTCACTACACCTGAGACAGGAGTTGTTTGCAAAGAACAGTGAACGCTTTGCCAGTTGGCACCAATAGTTGTGTCATAGCCATCCTGGTTTTTAATCACTGTGCCATGCCATCTACGTTTGCTCTGAGCATGGTTAGAGGACAGTAATAAAGATGTCAGCAGCTGGCTTACAATACAGCTTTCACCATTACTACCAGCTGTGAAGTTCCACTGCTGGGAGTACAATGGTTGACAATTTTAAGGAAGAGCTTATTGTAGGTAAGGTATAATAAGTGTGGGGAAAGTCATAGTAACAACTGTGAAATAAGAAAAAGAACCAACAACTAGGACAGCAATGGAATTCACACTCTGAAATCATCAAGGAAATGGATACAGAATAATGAGGGTTGTGGAAATATGACTGACAACTTGGCTTATCCACAGCCCTGAATGACATTCTTTCCTGGAACAGAGTCCATATCGCAAATGAAGTGGAAGAGAAGAAAATTATAACAATGACTGACAGATTCTGAGCCAGCAGAATGCTTTGGGAAATGCTTATCCAAGCTAGATAGCAAAAGTGGCACGGATTGTGTGCAGCTTCTGTTACTGAGATAGCGCCACATAACAGCAGTAGAGAAAAAGTAGTAGTAAAAAGAAAAATATTTGTGATAAATTTCTTCACATCTTAGCAGCGGTAACTAAAATCTTACAAGAAGAACCATTAAGTATACACAATGATTCATACAACAGTGCCTACTTTCGGTTGTGATCTCTCGCTCTTCTTTACTAGTCATGTTGGTTATTTCACATTCGTCTCACTTCACAAATCCTCAGCTTCCCCTAGGTTTTGGGTGCCACCCACCAAAAAGTCTTTAGATATTTGAAGTTTTACTGTACATGGAACTGACTAAGTATTTTTCATTGCAATATTATTTATATCTAAAAATTCATAACAAGCCAGTGAACAGAAGCCATTGCCAGAGACCTGCAATCCAGAGAGACCTTATGGCCACAGAGGGTTTATTTAGGCTTTGCTCATACCATCATTTGTGGCAGGCACCACCAGGTGTACAGCCCTAAAATCCCCATCTGTGGGAGCAAGGTTTCCTCAGAGGTCAGTGTGACAGGGAGTTCAGCTGTGGAGGCAAGGAAGTGTCCAAGAGCTCCCTGCAGACATGTGAAGTAACAGACTTTTCCAAAATGGACCTCCCAGTAGATATTAGACAGCTCCAGAACAGGGACCCTGCAGGGCACAGCCTATCCCCCTCGACCTCTCTAACCTACTAGCAGCTAACTTTTGGGGATAGGAGGAGAGACTAACAGAATCCCAGTCCCCAGACTCCTCTTTGCTTCCTCACTGCAGATGCTTTTACAAAGGTTACTATAGGCCCAGAGCTTCAGTAGCTTCCATGGAGCCTATCCAGGGAAGGCAGATTCAGTCAGGGGGATGAGGAGCCTCTTAGTTCTCTAGAGAGCCTGACAACAGAACAGCTGAAGTACCACACCACATCCCCTACCACACTAGCCTCATCCACAGGAACCAGTAGACTGGCATGATGTTTCTGTATGCAGCAGTAAGGGGCTAACATACCTGCAATGGGGGAGAGAGAGGGTACTCACTTCTTGAGTTCCTCCTAGCAGCTGCAAGCTTTTCCCCACTCCTGGCACCCCCTGTAGGTTACCAACCTAACTAGGCAGGTCTTCAGTGGCTCAGCCCTCTGGCCAAGTCACACAGTCAAAATGGACTCCTTCCAGTGTAGCAAAGAGTTCAACAAACTATGTGCCCTCACCAAGGTCTTCATCCCCATCTCTGAGCCCTTGAAATCCAGGCCTTTACTCAGATTTCTAAGGGAGCCTTGTTCCCCTTCTTAGAGCTTAGGCCACTTTATTAGCAGCCAGTGGGGGGGGAAATCAGGCCCAGGTTCTACTACTCCAGGTTCCAACCCAGGGACCCTATAAACAGCAGCCACATACTGCTTCCTTTAATTAGTTGCTGCTGCATTACCTGGGCCTCTTCCCACCTAGTCCCTTTACCGCCACCCATTACCTTAAGGTTAGAGTTCTCATCATCTCGCACCCAGATTTAGCAAATGCAGCCCATCAAGCTGCTCTGGCCAGAGCACAGGATCAATCCACCCTCACCCCTCTGGTCCCAACCAAGAACTGACATGCTAAGGCCCTGCAGCTCCTTTTATTTAAGCCTGGCTGGTCTCTGATTGACTGCTACCATACAGCCTTTCTAGGCAGGCTGGGAGGACCCACCTTCACTGCTCCTCCATGGGGCAGGGTGTAGTAGTACAGCAGGGCTTCCAGCAGGGGGTCATGTACAGCTGTCACAATGACCATCAGGATTTTGCTCTGGGTGTTTGATCTTACTTTGTGATTAGACTACGTGAACTTGGAGTTAGCTAAAACATCGCTGTTTTAAAATCCATCATGCAAATGCTCTTCTGTAGAGTAGAGATTTATAGTCAAGTGTTCTGGCCTATGTTTGAGCTTCACAGTGATCTCTGCCTAGGAAACTGGAGAGAAGGGACATGCATTGGTAGATCCATGTGTACTTAGAGTATTGTATAAGTAATACATTTCCCTCTCTGTTGCGGCTCAAACACCACGGTGATAAGCATGTTCTCATCTCAGCCTCTGCCTTTTCTTACCCATTATGCTCATCCACACATGCTCTCCAGACCGATCCCTTTGTCTCCTTTCCCCAGTCTTTGTTTGTGCCTTCTTTCCTGACCTCTTGTGAAGAGCCTGCTGTTCTAGCTGTGACAAGTGCCCTCCCTCCTTAGGACACACTTGTTTCATGAAGCCTTCCTACACTGGTCTCACCAGGGACATTTCGGACCTTTCTGGAGTTTGAACTATTGTTCTGTGTATTTTAGTTGTCAGAGAGAGACTTTAAGCTCCTCAAAACTAGGAGCTTGTCATCTTCCTATGAGTTCTGTAAATTTGCTGTAGAAAGTGTCTACCTCACAGAATTTAGCATTAGGGTATGTAAAATAGACTGCCATTACATGCCAGGAAATTCCAGCTCCTAACACCATGGAAGTGGATTGGTGAGAGAATTGTGGATTCACTGCCCTCAGTCTGAAGATCATTTGCTTCCACCTATGTCACCATAAAATTACAAAGACATAAACTTAAAAGTGTTTTTAGCTAGAATGAGAAGGTAGCAGTGCTTTGTAGAGAGGAAGGAAGCTGGTCTGGTAGTTAAGGACCAGAACTGGGAATCAGGAGAGCTGGGTTGGGAATAATGCTTTCCTGCCTCATGAGGACGTTGTAAGACTATGTTCATTAATGTTTGTGAGGTATTCATATCCTACAATGAAGGACATAGAAAGATCTTTAAAAAATCAGTACATACAAATAATTCATCCACCACCTAGTAATGTCTGATTTTAGGACTTGCTGAGTACGCAGAACTCTCTCTGAAGTCAGGCAATTAAATCCCATAGTATGACAACATTACCAGGATTTTAGTTTCAGAAAGGCAGTTGTTACTTGTTCAGTCCAGTAGAAAATACTAAATTACAGCAAGCTTGTTTTTGTGCTTGTTCAACAGCATCAAGCAAAGTTTGACCTTTCATCTTTCCAGTAGTTAGTTGCAGACACTCTATAAATAATACAAATAAGCCACCCTAGCATGCTGTGAAGCTAGTTGCGAAGGCAGTAAATGATGCGTTTCTGTCAGTTCTTAATGGGGCGTGATTTTCATTTCACTTCTATAACTAATTCTAATAACTAATTCCCCATGTCTATCACCAGCTGCCACTCTTTTCCTGGCCAGCTGCCATTTTGGTTTCCTCCCCTAGGCCCTCCAGGCAGCTCATCTACCAGTCAGCAGCCATCTTGTGCTGATGTTATCACTAGTCAGGCAGAGCCAATGGTGCCAAAACTCAATCAATGCTGGATAGAAACTGCGAGAGGGAAGAAGCTGTCTGCTTCAGAAGATACTGGCAGAACAGATACTACTGGGATGCAAGGTGGAAAAGCTTGTGGTAGTGGCTGGGAATTACTAGGGTGCCAGTGGTATTTCACAGGTTTTATATGGGATTAGATATTGAACGTGGTAATTCCTGTTTACATGCACAGGGTTTAATTCATCCCCAAGGACCAGACTGTGGCTGGCCTTTTAGAGGGATGCACAGCCTGCATAAGGCTACAGCTGCAGTCCCCGTGTTCCTAGGACATACAGGGACTGCTCCCTCTGTGTGTGTGTGTGCACTAGGGAGCTTCAGGATGGTTTATGTTTCCACAAAGCGCAGTTACTCCCTGAGCTCCTGCTGAGGTACTGCAGCTCCGTACTGTCCCAAACCCAGGGCTATGCCTTAGAAGTATTATCTTGCTACTAATTTGAGGTTGAAAATATGTCTCAAGCACAAAGATACCACAGCAAATGTTTTCGGCTTCCCACCATGATGGGCACAGTATAAGAACCTGAATTGCACAGAACAGGCAGGGACCTTGGAGCATTGAGAACGGATCCTGTTAGGGTTAAATGACAGTGCTCCTAACTCCTGTGATTTTATTGTGAGTCTTGTGATATTTGGTGTTATTCTCAAAGCCCCAGCTCCTCGAGTCATAGGAATGTCCATTTTCATTTTTTTAAATTTAAGTTTCTAATCTTCATCGTTGAGGAGGAAAGCTTGAAAATGTGACCCATGTGTGTTGGGATAGTGCCAAATTGGTGTGGCCATACTGAATGAATGGTGAGAACATCGCTTGACATGACTGAACTGTGAAAGACTATTCTGGGAGCAGAATCCTTCTCTTAGCATCAGACAGATGCCAGAGGGGAAACCGACTGGCTCCATGCTGTGTGTATGATCAATACTGATCTTTGAGTCAGCAAATATGTCCACTTGAAAGCAAACAACACATGTAGAACATCCTGAGTGGAGCATGGGTTGACTGGGGCAACTTGACCCTATTGAAGGACATAACGCAGGGGGCTGAAGTGAATGATTGATAAGGGAGTGAATGTGGGGTAAACTTCAGTTGGCACGACTCTGCAGTCTCCTCCTAAAGTATTAATTAGGTAAAAATTAGTAGCCACACACCCACTGGGCATGCTTTTAAGACATGTGACTCCTTTGAGGAAAAAGAGTATAAAAATCAAGCAAATTAAATTACTGTTGAGGGATTCCGTAATTAACGCTTAAAGAAGCAATGCTGCTAGACAGAGTAGCCAAAACTCTGCTCCGTGGCTCGAGTAGGACTGTGAACCAGAGGGGTCTCCAGGCAGCCAAGGCCTTGCCTCAAGGGAATCCGAGACAGACCAGAGGGCTGAGGAGACCAGACCTGGAGAGAAGAAGCCATCCATAGAATTGGTAACCACCTTCTCTGTTTGCCAAGCAGGAACTGTGTGAGGCTAGTACAGGGCCTGTTTGTGTATGTTTGTGAAAGAGAGGCTCGCTAACAGGAATGTATAGCTCTTAATGTATAGTTCTTAATGTCTAACATAGGAGTTATGTGCTTAATGTAACCCTTTTACTGCTTGTGTAATTCCTTCTCAAATAAATTGCAGTGTATGCAAGATAATTACTGTGGACCTTTTTCAGTGGTATGACATTAATCTGCTCCACTGGGAGCCATTAAAGATCCATTCAGGGGTAGTAGCCCTCAGGTGCCAACATTTGGTAGCAGAGGATGGTTACTGTCATGTCCAAGAAAAAAAGGTCTTTAAATTGAATCAAACTGTTTCTGAACTGGTTGCCTGTGAAGAGCTAGGTATCATGAATTACAAGGTATCAGATAACAGCTTTAACCCATACATGTCCGGAAAGAATAAATATACAGGTGGAAGAGGAAGAGGAGCCCCTTCCATGGCCTCCAGCAGCCCAGCCAGTAGTGATAGCAAAAACGCCTCAGCCTTCACGGCAAATACAAGAGGAAGTAAATCGTCCTCTGACTGAAACTAAAAAACAGTCACTGGCTAAACAAATGGACTCTTTGACTAAGAGAGAACGTGTTTGTCTTGGCTGCTGGAATACATGGTTAGAAAACATTTAGATTGTGAAGATTTAAGAGAACTGATAACAACTTGTGCTGGCCCTACGGAAGGAATGGCTTTGTTGGCAGAAATTGCGGCAGAGTTAAAGAAAGGTGACAGAGACGGTGTTATCCAGAAGGTGGCCCAATACTTTCTGATCCCCTCTGAATTGAGAAGGACAGCTTTGTTAATATGTCAGAAGGAAAAATAATCTGTTATGGCTTATTGTACTAGGTTGTTGTTGGTATGCTCTCTGGCTGAAATCGAGGAGAAACAGCTGACAGATTTGATCTATGATGGTTTAAGGAAACCTATTAAGATGCTCATAGGACCCTGGATGGATTTAGATCAGGTTGAATTGATTAAAGCAGCTCGGAAGCAGAAAGGGTATTAAGTGGAGCAGGTACTTCTTATCGGAAAGTGATTAGTGAGGCTTCCTACAGTAATCAAGCAGGCTATAATGGCTCCAACCACACTGATACGGGACGTAGTAGTTGCAATGAAATAGGACAAAGACAAGGACGGTATGGTAGGAGACGTGGAGTGTTTAGTGGGGGATCATTGTGAGCGCAGGTATGGGCTCAACTTCAGGAAAGAGGGGCAGATATGGATGGACCCGTTTGGATGGACAACTTCTGAAGACTTTGCTAGCTGCTTTAAGTGATTTGATGGCAAGGACTAGATCACAGTCAATGCTGCAACCAGGAGTTAAAGCTGTTGAGACTGTGGGAACAGGTACAGAAGATCTGCCGGTGATTTCTTATGGCTTGTTATCCCCAGAATTGGCTCAGATGAAATTGGCAGCTCCCTGTCAGGATGGCTCCACATTTCAGTAAAAATGCCTTGCCCTTAACAACCTGTCCCCAAAGGTAAATGCTAGTAGCCAAATTACAGCCCCACATAATTGGTAGATCTTACGTGGAAGAGGGGACAGAAGGAAACATATAATGGTTGCTGGCATTAATTAATACAGCAGCAAAGGCAACTTTAAGTATTAAAACACCTACCGGGGGTAGTAGATCAAACTAAATTTTAAATAAATACAGTGGTTTGTAACAGCATAACTGAAAAAGTTATATTAAAAGTAGATATGGTACAACTGGAAAAGTGAATGATTAATTTGGCAGAAAGGCTGGTTGTGAAGAAAGAGACTGTAAATAACCAGATTATTTCAGAAGGATTAAGAAAGTGAGCCTGTAAAGCTGTGGCACTGCCAGACAATAAGTGGATATTTAATAAGGGAAATTTCTCATGGTTTCGGCTAGAAAGAAAAGGCAGTGGTAAAGATAGTGAAAAAAATGTGGAAAGCCAGCTCCTCAGTATTCCTATTCAGCAGAAGCTGTTCCCCACATATAAAAAAACCTGTTGCAGGATCTAAAAGCACAAGGGGTAGTAGTAAAGTGTCAAAGCCCCTGCAACTCCCCAATCTGGCTTGTACAGAAACTGGTTGGCAGATGACATCCCATGATTATATTATAAAAATATAATTGTAAATCTACCCTTGCTGTAGCCAACCTTCCAACTATAATGGCCAGAGCAGTGGCCAGGGGGCTAACTGGTTCTCTGTACTGAATTTGTTATTTGTTATTTGTTTCTTTGGTATGTTATTAACCTCTTTGAATTAATAACAGGCTAAATTATAAGAACTCCTGAGTTCCTGTTAACACCAAAGAAACAAATGCCTGAGCAGGTAAAGATCTGGGTAGCAAATTTGATGCAAACATTGGAAAACATTTGGACAGAGAAATCAACACAAACAAAAGGAAGAGCCTAAGGAATAATTAAAATATCGATGAAAAATAGAAAACACGGTGATGCTTAAAATTGGTAAACAAAGGTAAAATAATCCCTATATAAAGGAAACCCTTTTCAGTTAACAGTTAAGTATATGGCCAGTCCCGTGGCAGTTTTAGTAACCACTCTGGATGGAGACGTGTAAAAACATTCTGATCAACTCCAATTATACTTGCCAAGGGACTAAATAGAACAATTTTCAGAAATGAATGCACAGTATGAACTAACCTATAAGGTTCAGTCAGAGCCTTGTGTGTTTTGTTTTTGTTTTGTTTGCTTATGTTTTTGTAGGTTAATCTATAAATTTATGGAAGCAAGAAGTATGCTGAGAAATTTGCTATGGCTTGGTGGCGATGTGATTACTAGACCTGTCTGTGCTACAGGATTCCACCTGAAGAATAAGCCAGAAGATTGTTAAGTTACTCAAATTTCAATACAATTAGCACCCTTCTTAGGGGCACAAGCATAAAAACATGCTGGGTCTAACTAAAGGTCCATCTAGCCCAGCATCCTGTCTTTTAGCAATGACCAATGCCAGGTGTTTCAGAGAAAATAAAACAGGCAATGATCAAATATTCGTTGCAGCCCATTCCCAGATTCTGGCAAACAGAGGCCAGGGACACCATCCTTGCCCATCTTGGCTAATAGCCTTTATGAATTTATCTCTTTCTTTTACCAAAAAAAACAAAAAAACAAAAAACCCACCTTGTTATGGTCTTGGCCTTTACAACACAAGTTCCACGGGTTAATTTTCCTGTGTTTATTTCCTTTTGTTTATTTTAAACCTGCTGCTTAGCAATCTTAATTGATAACCCCTAGTTCTTGTGTTATAAAAAAAGAAGAAGTAAATAACACTTTCTTATTTACTTTCTCAACAACAGTCAGGATTTCATAGACCTCTATTGTATTCCCCCTTTAGTTATCTTTTTTGAAAGTCCCAGTCGTGTTAATTTTTTCTTATATAAAGTTGTTCCAGACCCCTGATTATTTTTGTTGCTTTTTTTCTATGTTTTTTTTCTTCCAGATATGGCTATGGCACATTAAGTGAATGTTTCTAGAGATCAATACACAATGATTCCAGAACCTTTTTTCTTTTGGGTGGTAGCAGCTAATTTAGACCCCATTCTTTTATATGTATAGTTGGAATTATGTTTTTCCAACATGCATTACTTTGCATTGGTCAGCATTAAATTTAATCTGTTTAGTCACCCTAAAGTTTTGTATCATCTGCAAATTTTTGCCACTTCATTGTTTGCCTTTTTAATATATAGATCATTTGACAGTACTGCCTTTTCCCAGTACAGACCCCTGGAAATGCCACTGTTTACCTCTCTCCACTCTAAAAACTAACCAGTTATTCTTGCCTTTTGTCTCTTATCTTTTAACCAGTTATTGATCCATAAAGGACTTTCTCTCTTATCCTATAACAGCTCACCTTGCCTAAAAACCTTCAGTAAGGGTTCTATATCCTTGTTAATCTTCTCAAAGAATTCTAGTAAACTAATACTATAACTATATAAGTTTTTACTATAACTTCTTAACTGTAAAGATGAATGCAAATTTCTTTAGTTCTTCTATATTGGCTTTATTCTTCTTCAGTGTTCCAAGGTGCTAAGGAGACCTTAATTACCCAGTGGCCTCACTGGTTGTGTAGTAGGCTTCCTGCTTTTGATATACTATCAGTATAGGAAAATCTCAAAATCTGAAAGCAGCCTCCAGGCTTAATTCTCTGAGGAGGGGAAAGTTTTTTAAAAAAGCTTTTGGAAAGTCTAAATTCCAGTATTGGGATAGATAACGGTGCAGATTTAATTAAAGTCCTAGCCAGAGTAAACCTTACTATGAGCAACAACTTGAAGCCAACCTCTGCAAAAAGTCCTGTTAGAGTTGTTTCCCTGATAATGTTTACTCTAGCAGCATTTATTTCACTAGGATCAAAGGGAGAAAAAAGGCTAACAGAAAGCAAAGTAAAAGGGAATAAAAAAAAATTTCTATCCAGGCAACTGATTTTCCAGTATAAAAATTCTCCACAACTCAATAAAGGAATATCCAGTTGCTAAACCAGGTAAAGGGGATGATAAGAAGGAAGAATGTGGAGGATGGGGAAATCTGCCCCTCTATGGTAACATAATCTGTCATTCCCTTTGAGGCCATAAAAAGCACTCCGGGAATGTGGACATTTCATGTACCAAATAAGACATGTATTTTTGTGTGGGTACAGGGATTAACATCCAAGATATTAACAAAAAGGTGGCAAGAACCTTCAGGAAAACATGCTTTAGTCATTAAGAGGGAATATAATCCAGCTAACAAAAGGTGTTTAGGGACCTCAAGTGTAACAAATGGTGCATATGCATTGGGGGCCAATGTATTCCAAGCAATTAATACCAAAACTGGGGAATTGTGGGACTCACATACGGCACATAAAGAAACCCCTCAGACACACCAACACCATTGGAAAAAAGCTTCCCACGAATATATAATTCAAGGGGCTTGGTTTTAAAATAAAACTAAAATTCCAGTCATAAATATAGGATCAACTGTAAAATTGTATAACATCACTGAGAATATGGAAATATGTCAATGAAGATGTAATTGGTGCATACAGAACACATGTTTACTGGGGTTATGGTAATAAATTTGTATTTAAAGTGTCCAAACAAAAGTACCCTAATATAAATGTGCTTTAAGATGCCATACCTCATATGGGGACAATATGTAATATATGGGAGGATAAACATGGGTTAATGTAACCAAATCAACACAAGAACATCACAATGTTCCTAAACGTATAAAATGGTTAATTCCAGATTGTAATCATAGTATATATATACACAATGAATCTAAATTTAAGATTTCTGTAATCTTAGTCCCTAAGGAGTAGATAATCAACCGTCTGTCACAGAGTCACCAGGCTAATGCTCTAAAACTGCTCTCTAAAAAGCCAGTCAAAACCCTGGTGAGGCATGCCTCCCCTCACACTGTTGCCAGAACAAAAAAAGCCTAAGTGGTCTTGGCCTTCCTGTGTCTGACCTCGGGGCAATTAGCATCCCCGCAGTGAGTCCGCCTGGGCGTGGCTCCTGGGGAAGTCAAAGGGCCCTACACTTCAACTCCGTAGTCAGCTGTAACTCTCAGCCAACATTGTAAAATGGAGGGTTTATTAATTAACAGGTACACAATGTGGAACGGACTTGTTGGCATGGGAATTGGTAACTTTTAGCCAAGTCCATCTTGGACTCCCCGCCTCTCTCCCAACCACAGACTGCCCAGCTTCTAGCAACCCGACCTCCAACATACCCATTGCCCTTCCCCCTGGTCTTTGGCTCACTTCCCGGGCAAAGTGTCACCTGGTCGCATCCCCCGTCCTAGGTTTTAGGTTACGAATAGCACCTTCTATAGCAGGGGTAGGCAACCTATGGCACGTGTGCCGAAGGTGGCACGCGAGCTGATTTTCAGTGGCATTCACACTGCCCGGGTCCTGGCCACTGGTCCGGGGGGGCTCTGCATTTTAATTTAATTTTAAATGAAGCTACATAAACATTTAAAAAACCTTATTTACTTTACATACAACCATAGTTTAGTTATATATTATAGACTTATAGAAAGAGACCTTCTAAAAACGTTAAAATGGCACGCGAAACTGGCACGCGAAACCTTAAATTAGAGTGAATAAATGAAGACTCGGCACACCACTTCTGAAAGGTTGCCGACCCCTGTTCTATAGCTTACGTACACACAACTGCAGTAGCCTTACCTGCCCTCAAGGGTCTTAGCAAGTCACATGCCCTTGTTCCTACCACCTAAGTATTGGTGCAACATGCAGGAAAACTAAGGCACCACATAGTATTTATGAAAAACAGTCAAAACTCACATAGGCTCACTTACAACAAAAAGTGTATCAGGTAATATATGCCAGCACCTGGAAAATAAAACAGGGTACTATAAAATAGTACCAAAAGGGAAATTAATTATGGTAAATACCCAAAGTGAAATGGAAACAAATTTAAAAACAGGGCACCTTAATCACAATTGAAATTTGGATTAAAAAGGAGGTAACCGCACCATGAATTTACAATAAAAAAAAGGATTGGTGGGAATTATATAAAATAAACCAAGACATATGTTGGTATCAAAAGGAAAAGGGTAATGTAGTAATAAATAACCTGACCTATGGACCAAGGAATGTAATGTACTCGTGGAGATATAACTCATTTCCAGTATGAACAATATCAATGGCACCCTCAAATAACTAAAACCTTTATGACTTACCGTAGATTAACATCGCCAAATGTAAGGAAAATTAAGTGAAATGATACAGATTGGGATATGAAAAAACAAACTAATCAAAGCACACTAGACCAAATAGAACGGTCAACTAGACTGATAATATCTGTAAAACTATGCTTGCTCAAAAATATAAAATTGTTAAAAAAGCTGTAGAAAAAATAAGATCTCAAATGTGTGCTGGGTATGATGTATGTCAAGTAACAGCATAAAATGGAGTTAAATGGGCAATGTTATTTTAAATTTCTGAAACTTCAGCATTATTCCTTGTATGTTTCTGTTTAGGATATCAAATGTGTAAGCAATATAAAAAAAACAAGCTTTGCAAAAAACTTATAAAATTAAGTTGTTGAATTATGCTACTAAAAATCGTAAGATAATGCTTTAAGTTTTATAAAAACCAGAAAAGGAGACACATGATCTAATAGTTAGCACACAAATTGTGAGTATGATTGATGTGATATTAAAATTATCTTTGGTAATTGAATATCAAATGGGGGACTGTTGGGATGGTGCCAAATTGGTGTGACCATATTTAATGAATGGTGAGAATATGGCTTGACATGACTGAACTGCGAAAGAGGATTCTGGGAGCAGAATCCTTCTCTTAGCATCAGGCAGATGCCAGAGGGGAAACCGACTGGCTCCATGCTCCGTGTATAATCAATACTGATCTTTGAGTCAGCAAATATGTCCACTTGAAAGCAAACAACACATGTAGAACATCCTGAGTGGAGCATGGGCTGACCGGAGCAACTAGACCCTATTGAAGGACATCACGCAGGGGGCTTAAGTGAATGTCAAGGAGTGATAAGGGAGTGAATGTGGGATAATGTTCAGTTGGCACCATTCTGCAGTCTCCTCCTAAAGTATTAATTAGGTAAAAATTAGTAGCCACACGCCCACTGGGCATGCTTTTAAGACAGGGGTCCCCAACGCGGTGCCTGCGGGTGCCATGGCACCCGCCAGGGCATCCATGTGTGCCCGCCTACTGGCTGCCGGACAAGCAGACGCCGAAATGCCGCCAAGAAGCAGCAACGTCAAGAAGCGCTACCGCCGAAATGCCGCTGAAAATCAGCGGCATTTCGGCGGCGATGCCTCTTGACGTTGCCCCTTCACAGTGGCATTTCGGTGGCTGCTTGTCCGGCGGCCATGGTCCTCGGCAGCTAGTCGTCCAGCGCCCGCCCCACAGAAAAGGTTGGGGACCACTGTTTTAAGACATGTGACTCCTTTGAGGAAAAAGAGTATAAAAATCAAGCAAATTAAATTACTGTTGAGGGATTCCTTAATTAACGCTTAAAGAAGCAACGCTGCTAGACAGAGTAGCCAAAACTCTGCTCCGTGGCTCGAGTAGGACTGTGAACCAGAGGGGTCTCCAGGCAGCCAAGGCCTTGCCTCAAGGGAATCCGAGACAGACCAGAGGGCTGAGGAGACCAGACCTGGAGAGAAGAAGCCGTCCATAGAATTGGTAACCACCTTCTCTGTTTGCCAAGCAGGAACTGTGTGAGGCTAGCACAGGGCCTGTTTGTGTATGTTTGTGAAAGAGAGGCTCGCTAACAGGAATTTATAGCTCTTAATGTATAGTTCTTAATGTCTAACATAGGTGTTATGTGCTTAATGTAACCTTTTTACTGCTTGTGTAATTCCTTCTCAAATAAACTGCAGTGTATGCAAGATAATTACTGTGGACCTTTTTCAGTGGTATGACATTAATCTGCTCCACTGGGAGCCATTAAAGATCCATTCAGGGGTAGTAGCCCCCTGGTGCCAACAATGTGCATCCTAAAGATTAAAAAACCAGTGTGAACCCAATTTTTCTTTTAAATCTCATGATTTCTGAGCCCATTTCCTGATTTGGGGAGGACCTGACTCGTGATTTTTTGAATACTTGGGTTGGTAATACTAAGGTGAGTGGACTAATTTTATCTTCAGCAACTTTTTTAATGTGTCCTTCGTTGCCAGTTCAGCCTAAGAAATCTTCATTGAATTCATCACATTTTATATGGGGTTCTTCTGTAAGGTTCCTCATATGTTAACACACAGCATAGCACAGAAGTCAGTATCCTTTATTTTGTATTTTTACTCTCCCCATTGTTATATAACACTTTCTGAACTATCCTCCCTGTCCTGTATTTTGATTCACATTTGCCTTAATATCACATAGTTGGCATATTTTCTCTCACTTTCTCAGTCTGTGATTTCATAACAGACACAGCGTTGACCTCTGTTCATAAAATTCTAGAAAACCTTTGTTATGCCTAAGGAATTTTCTATACTGCTTGGTCCTGTGTTTCTCATTCTGGTCCTTTCTTCCCCATTTAAAGACATATAGTGCTAATGCTTTCCTTTGGTTGCTGGCATGCTACAATGACATCAAACCTATTCTGACCCTAGTCTTGCATATTCAGCTGAAGGTACCAATGGTGAAAGTGCTTGGGGCCATTATATTTAGCATAACTGAAACATCAGGAGGGTAAAAATGATAGCAATCTGTGAAGGCTGTTTGAATTTCAAATGTGTTATGAGTCACTTGAACAACTGACTGAGTAATTCAGGGCTGTAAGAAAAATATTCTATAGAATATTTGCCTTGATTTGCTTTTGTTTTCTGTTCTGTACATTAGAACAAACAAATTATTCCAGCATAGTCCACTTGTCTGTATTCCCAAACAAAATAATTGGTTTAGCTTGCCCTAGTGTATTTTGCCATAATGCAAAAAATAAAAGGCAAGAAAATCATCAGTTAAGGCAACAGCTGCACCAAACACAAACCCAATATCCAAGCATTAACCCCCGCCCCCCACCATCCTGACACTCCACTATACCCACTCACTAATACCCTCTCTAATACACACTTGCTTTCAGTTTGACAATGCTTTCATCCTTAGTGCACACCTCGAAGAACTGAAAATCACACTGCACAGCCTTGACTCTTGTGACGTTGTGCAGTCTATATGATTTTGTAAAAACATGATAATAAGTGAATATAATGTAATTGGAATAGTTTTATAAAAACATGATAATAAGTGAGTATAATGTAACTGGAATATGCTTCATGCAAAAGGTATCATCACAAAGCTTATAATCTACTGAGAGTGATCATCCTATTTGTATAAATGTACCACTCTTGTATCTAAAACTAGAAATATAAAATATAACTCTGAGGGCCTATTGTAATTATGCAAAGTGTGGGCCATTAATGGTGGTTTGGAATCTTGATGACTCCCATTAACCAGAGCCATTGTCTGCAGATGGCTGTATTTACCTGTGAGTCTTCCTGTATATGTGTGTGCTGGCAAGTGAGTAATGAAGCCTTGCAGTGACATGTGATCATGTCACCTGAACTGGAATCCATCTTTAACCTGGTGCTTTTCCAGTGAGGGGTGGGGGAACCCAGAGGGACAAAGGATTCCCGCCTTATGCAAAAGATATATAAAGGGGTGGAAGAGAACAGAGGGGGAGAGGAGCCATCATGAAGAATCCCCTAGCTATCACCTGAGCTGGAACAAGAGCTGTACCAGGGGAAAGAATTGTGCCCAGGCCTGGAAGGTGTCCAGTCTGAGAAAAAACTTACTGAAGCATCTCTGAGGGTGAGATTATCTGTATTCAGTTTGATTAGACATAGATTTGCGCATTTTATTTTATTTTGCTGGGTAACTTACTTTGTTCTGTCTGTTACTACTTGGAATCACTTAAATCCTACTTTCTGTATTTAATAAAATCACTTTCTACTTATTAATTAACTCAGAGTATGTATTAATACCTGGGGGAGCAAACAGCTGTGCATATCTCTCTATCAGTGTTATAGAGGGCGAACAATTTATGAGTTTACCCTGCATAAGCTTTATACAGGGTAAAACGGATTTATTTGGGTTTAGACCCTATTGGGAATTGGGCATCTGAGTGCTAAAGGCAAGCACACTTCTGTGAGCTGTTTTCAGAGCTGTTTTCAGGTAAACCTGCAGCTTTGGGACAGATGATTCAGACCCTGGGTCTGTGTCTGGAGCAGACGGGTGTGTCTGGCTTCAGCAAGACAGGGTGCTGGAGCCACCGAGCTGGCAGGGAGAACAGGAACAGAGGTAGCCTTTGCACATCAGTCTGGCAGCTCCCAAGGGGGTTTCTGTGATCCAACCCGTCACAACTCTGATCTCACAATGTTACCTTACCACAGAGTCAGAAGGAACCATCAAATCATCTAGTCTGACCTCCTGTATATCACAGGCCACCAATACCACCCAGCCCCCCTTACACCAAGCCTAACAACCAGAATTGGAGCAAAGTACTACAGCCCTCAGGAGACTATTTGCATAATCGTATCATGCATTAGGCAGAAAATCACTGAAAAGTTGATTATATACTCTACATTACTTACCTTAATAGAAGCACGGACAAATTTAGTATACCGACCAGATCCACAAATGGGGCGAGTCAGTGGAGCTCCATATAGGATTTGGCCAGATCAGCTATACACCCTGTGAAAATCAGTGTGTCAAGGTGGGAACCCAAAATCACTAATCATTTTTAAACAATTTGACTGGAGTCTCTACTGATGACTTCATAATTCCAGAAGGTTAGTTAAAAGACAGTTAAGGTCACTCAAGTTCCTACTCATTAGTTGAGTCCTCACTCAGTCTTTGCAACTGACAGGCATGGTTTTGCCCGCTCCATGTAACCTCACTTATTTCCACTGCATAGAAAACTCACTCTTCCTCACCCACCTCCTCACTGTTCCACACACTCAATGACAGCTATTGGACTTGAAATGGGTATTAATTTCAGGGAATTCTGGTGGCTTGTGTTAAACAGGAGGTCATGCTAGATAACCACAATAGTCTCTTAAGGCTTTAGAATCTATGAATAGATCCAAGTGTTCAATATATAGACTCAGATACTAATTTTGCATCTGAGGTCCACGTGGGATAAGAATACTATTAGTTTGGACACTAGGTAATTTACAAACATACAAGAAAGAAATGATCCCTACCCTGAAAAGTTTACAGTCTAAATTAAATAGCACTGGTCCCCAAACCAGCTCTTGGGCACCACACTATTGACCTCTCTCCACTCTGATGATCAGCCATTCACTGCAACTGTAGCCATATCTGAGAAATGCAGGGATATGGGGTAGAGTGCTTTTCATTTTAGAGCCTGATTCACCTTCCATTTGCGCCAGTGGGACTCTTTCCATTTACTTTAACAGAAACTGGAATTAGCCCTTAGTGTAATGTAGGCTTCACTAGGTAGAATATCTCCTCTTCAAGGGTCATAGGTCCACTCAGCACAAGCCGGTTCTAGAACAGTAATACATCCCATCTGTTTTGGAGTTCTTCTCTTATAAATTCCAAACACAGTCAGCTGCATTTTTAAATTGACTTTACAAAAGCCCAAAGCAATCTCCTGAAATGTGCAAGAGCAAACATTTTGACCAAGTAACTGCCTAGCAATTGTCAATGGATCATTGAGACATGAAAGAGTTGACACATCAATCTAAAAGCCTGTTTTGACAGCCAGTAGAGGGCAGTGGTGTTCACATCCAATAATACCACTGTCTTGCTTCCTGGCAGAGATAATCAAGGTTATGCAGTTTATCCCAGCGAGAGCTGGGAGTTTATTAACCCAAGAACTGGATTACTGCTGCCTGATGAAAAAATAACACAAGGCCACTATTATTGGGCAGCTCATAACTGACAACCTTTGCAGTTTCTGGAAATTGTCCAAGAGCCATACCTCACCCCCCAAAAAACAAAACAAGCATATTAAGCATAAAACAAATTCTTCTACATATTTCATTCCAGGGGTGTTAAGCATTGCATAGAGATAAAGGCTTTAGTAAGGTCTTGATGAGCATGAGTATATTGGAGATTTTAAAATAGCTTCTTCCTTCCAGTAGTGGACCAGAATCAGAGCATTTTGACACCCCCCTCCCATATAGCACCATAAACATATATAGTGCTTTACAAAACATATAAGAAAGACAGGCTCCCTGCCTAAAAGAACTTGCAAGCTAACTCAGATACCTGCAGTACAAAGGGCAACATTTCAAGCTGCTTCCCCAACCTTCATTTTCTCTGACTTGTTAACGTCCCCCTTAAAATGAATCTCATTTCTTGGTCCTCCACTTTTTGTTGTTGAGTTGCCCCTATAGCTAACAAGTAGAAAGGTATGGAGGCTGTGAACTGGTGACTTTCATACTGTTGTAAAATACCATACTCCACACATGCTGTGTGCAGTCAAAATTCAACTTCGCCCTGGAGTCCAACTTTACTAACAACAAAATGCATAATAAGACAACAAAGTGCAGCCTAAGCCTTCTCCCCTGGTTTGGCTGCTCCTAGGAGTCCTACGTCAGGGCTCCTCAGATCTGAAATCCCTCTGTCATTGCAGCCCAGCTCTGAAGCAGGTTTCTCCCTTTTTCATTCCATACTATTGGCAAACCCTCCCCCACGATTAGTGGCAGGTGTTGCAAGGCAGGTTCGACTTTAGCCTTGGTTTCCTGTACAGACTTTTAACTCCTTCTTGTAGTGGGCCTGACACTCCACTGCTTTACATTTGGTGTAGTCACGTACACCTGTATAAAGTGGGTGTAGAAGTGTTGCCACACGTGTAAGCGAGTGAAAAATTATGAATTGATAACGTTTTACACTTTCTTTACACAGGTGTAAATCTCTCAATCTTAAGATTTTTTACTGCTGCCCATCACTATTGTGACTACACAGGGTGCCCGGCAATGACTGCTTACTGAAAGAATAGGTTTTAGGGAGGGATGTGATGGAGGAGAAGAATACCTGTCATATGGGAAGTAGGAGATTTTTCTGAGTGTAGGAGGAAGTGGTGTGGAAAAACGCTAAGAGTGAGAGTTTGGGAGAAGGAATGCGTGGAGGAGCACAGGAAGTGAGAGGGGTGTGTACTTCTTCTTTGCCTTTGCCTTGTCCTGTCAGTCAGGGTCAGCTTTGGTTCTTTGTCTCCAAGCATTCTTGTCAAGTGCATCTTCCAAGCTGACACCAACCTTCTTCATGTTCTTCTTCAGCATCTCAAACCACCTTTCTCTAGGTCTTCCTCATGGTCTTTGTCCCATGACTACTAGCTTTTGTAGTCTCTGGCCACCATATCCCGCATTGTGTAGTCTCACAGGATTTTTAAAGATCTTTCTATGGTGACAGCTTTTCAATGATGGGACTACCTGTGTCATATCTTGTACCGTTTCACTGTGTAGCCTATCAGCTCTTGTTTTACCCACTATCCACCTGAGCATTCTCATTTTGCAGTGTGTTCTTTTCTCTTCCTCATTGGCCAGCATTCCAACCCATAAGTCATGGCTGGCCTAATCATGATCTTGTACACTTTGCTCCGTAGTTTACTTAGCATATTCTTACCACAGAGAATTCCTATTAACTCCCTCCATTTACACCAAGTATTCTTCATGTGGCTCCTAACATCTGCATCCACATTCCCATCATGGCTCAATCACTGAATCAAAGTATTTAAATTGTTGCACATACTTTAACTCTATGCCGTCTAGTTTTACTGACTTCTCCTTGTGCCTCTCAATGAAGCATCACATGAATTCCATCTTTTGTCAGGTGATTCCTAGGACATTTTCTTCTAATGCAGCCCTCCATAGTTCTAGGTCCCTTTCCAGTTCATACTTATCTTCATGGCACAACATAATGTCACTGGTGAAAAGCAGGCTCCATGAGGTGCCCGTACAATGAGACAAAATTAAAATGCATATACAGTAGTAGTTCAGTATTTATAGGGTGCTAATTTACTTTCAACATACTTCCATTATTCAGTTAGACCACAGTGTATAGTTCAGTGTAAAAAATCTACAACATTGTTGCCAAATTGCTTCCAAAGAGTGATCACACATGCAAGAGTACTATTAATCGTAACACCCACAGGAAAAGTATTCAAATTGTAAATTAGATTTCTCTAAATATAAAAGAGATTTGTTCTGTTCAGTGCACGAGATATGAGATTAAAAGAGACCACATTCTAGAAGAGTCAGTCCACCTCAATCCTCACTTAAGCTTTGTATCTATCTACAGGCAAACACATCACAAATCAAATTAAACCAGCGGGATGCTGGTGGCATATCAGTTCTCATCCAGACAGTAAGAATGGTCTCCAAGCTAAAAATAAGAGGTTAAAAAACAGCTGTCCTAGATGTTCTTAATAAAACTGCCATAAGCGTGGCTCTGAATTACAGTGACATCTGTTGTGTACCCAATGAGTGATCACAGATAATATCTCTTCCCATAAGATTTCATTGTATGGCCATAACCAGGAGTCCTTGTTCCAAAATGTACAGCTAATTAGTCATACCCACATTTCAAATAAGGAGTAATTCCACTGTGAGTATTAATGTTCAGCATGAGAGTAAAATCTATGCATTATGTTTAATTGAGTTTTTGTAATTAAATTGCAAGTTGAAATTACTTCATATTCCTGAACGCAAGACTCCATATCTCATCATCTAGTGCAGATCCTAATAGTTCTTCACAAGCTCTTCTTTCCTTATTAAATGCTAGCAGAATTGAGCAAAATTTGATTTTATAAGCTGTGGATATTTGTTCTAGTCATAGGATCATTAAATATGAGTTTTACAACGTGTTTCATATTACCAGCAAAACGGGAACACTGATACTATTGACTAATAAAATAGCCAAGATTTTCAAAAGTGTCGAGTGATTATTTAGGTAATTTGAGCCTTGTAAAGGGGACTGATATTCAGAAAGTGCTGAGCAGCCACCCTCTGAGGGTACGTCTACACAGTAACTAGACACCTGCCACTGGCCTGTGCTAGCAGACTCGGGCTCGGGTTGCGGGGCTGTTTCATTGCTATGTAGACTTCTGGGCTAGTGCTCGAGCCTGTGCTCTGGGGCCCTCCCACCTCAAAATAAGGCACCAAAAACAAATCACTTTTGAAAACCTTGGGTCTTATCTACAGAATAATCTAAACATTACTGGATACAAGTAAATATTTCTGCTTGAACTGAATTATTGGAATGCCCCAAAACTTCTTCCAGCAAACCTCCTTCTATCCTTTCCCCCTTCCCAACTGCAAATAAGTTCAAAGAGTTCATGATCCGCAATGGCTGTTCATAACAGATCTCCGTGTGGGATTGTCAGAACCCAATGTACAACTAGAACTGGTTGGGAATTTTTTGATGAAACTTTTCTTGTTGAGAAAATGCCAATTAGTTGAAGCTAAAACTGTTCACAGGAAAGTTTAGTTTCTTTTTTTTTTTTAAAAAGGAAAAACGTTTCCAACTTGTTGAAATGTCTTGTTTTGCTATTTTTAAACAAAATTCCTCAGTTCAAAAATGATGTTTTGTTTCAAAATTTAAGCTAATTTTACTATAATTTTTGAAAGGTTAAAATCAAAATAAAACATTTAAAAATGATCACAATGAAACATTTCAAGTGACCCAAGCTGAATAATTGTTGGTTCATAAAAAATGTTGAGATTTTGATTTTTCCTCCTGGGTCAGGAAAGGAAAATGTTTCAAAATATCAAAAATGTCTTTTTGATGGGAAAATCATTTCCTACCCAGCTCTACATACAACATCAATGTGAGTCAGAAGAGGGCCAGAAACACAACATTCTGTAAGCAAATGGAAGTGTTAGCTAATGCCCGTGAACTATATGTTTAATTATTGTGTACTTTCTACCTTTTACATAAAACCATGGTCAAACTCAGAAATGGATGAATAGTGGGATAAAAACTAATTTACCAACCACTGAAATCTGAAATGCAAATTTCAATTTCAAATGTATTTGCAACCCTTTCACATTCATTTCCTTTGTACATCCAGGACCAGGTCCTCAGTCTTGGAAATGGCACCCTCTGCACCGTGCCAGCTGAGCCAAGGAGGCCATAAAGCTGCCTTACTCACATAGACGAGGATTCTCCCTATGTGAGGGAATCCCACAGAAGTGCAAAGCTGGCAGCACAACTCCTTGCTGCTACCTGCCGATGCATGAGGGTGGTCAGGGCAAGGCTGGGGTAGAAGGAGTTGCCATAACGTGCTATTTCTTTAGCAATCCCTGGCTGCCACAACAGTCCACTGGGGGCTTTTACCAGCCAGTGTAAATTAGAGCAGCCCTGAGACTCTAACTTAGACCAGGAGCTCAATCAGCCTCTGGTAGCTCCCATGATCAGCAATATGCACAGCCACCCTTATCCCCAGCCTCTCAGGTCCTGCACCTAGCAGATTTCAGCCAGACCCAGACTGGGGCCTCTGTAACTAATAATTACTGCTGATAATTGCTCATCTTAATTAATTAGCCTCTTAGAGTTGATATGGCTACTTCCACTTTTTCATGTTCTGTATGTATATATATCTCCTTACTATATGTTCCATTCTATGCATCTGAAGAAGTGGGCTGTAGCCCACGAAAGCTTATGCTCAAATAAATGTGTTAGTCTCTAAGGTGCCACAAGTACTCCTGTTCTTTTTGCGGATACAGACTAACACGGCTGCTACGCTGAAATCTAATAAATAGTTGCACTTTGAACTAACTGCCTTTGCTCCAAAGCTCTGAGTTCAGTTAAAAGGGCAGCTTCTTACCTGGTAAAATAATAGTTACATGAATTGAAGGTCCAGTCTGCCCATGTTTAAAGCCCTTTTGTAGCAAGATGGCACACTTTAGGAGCATGCACTGGGATCCAGGACCCTTCTGTTCAGGCAACCTTTTACCAAGTGTTTGAACTCCGTGGGTGAGATTTTAGACCCTATCAGTCTAACTCTGTTCCCATTGAAGGCAATGGGAACTTTACCTTAATGGGGGTAGAGTAACACTTTTGTAAATCCCACCTACCACCATGCAGGTGCAGTGGAATTACTGTGGAGTCAGGCTAGCAGGGAGATTCATGATATAAAAGGGGGTTGGCACACTGGGAACTAAGCCCTTGGCCAGTGAGGTTCTGCACGGAAACCACTAGGAACAGCCAGGTTTCATCACAAAGCTTAGGTTAAAGTTTATCTTTGGTTGTTATTTGAACTACTCATAGTGCCAAATCCCAGGACAGGGATACATTTGGATGATATCGTGTGTTTATTATATTAGCCTCACGAAAACCTGCATGAACAAAGGATGCAAAGTCAAGGTTAAATCTCTGCCCTTAATTCACCCCTCTGTGACTACATATTGCAGAGATTTCCTATCACTGTGTGATCTCACCTACTGTGCAGCATGTGCCACAAATCAGACTACTGTTTTGGCTTGAAAATTTTTGGTAAATTTCACAGCAGGAAAAGACAGTAAGCAGGGCCGGCTCTAGCTTTTTTGCCGCCCCAAGCAAAAAAAAAAAAAAAAGGGTGGCCGGACTGCTGAAGCAAAAAAAAAAAACGGCAGCCGCAGGGAGCACGTGAAGAGCGGTCAAGGCAGCTCACAGGGGGGTGAAGGGTGGCGCCCGCCCGATCCCTCCGCCCATGGACAGCCAGGTGCTGCAGCCCGCTCGCAGCCGGGCGAGAGGGGCTCCCCCCTCTGGCTTTGGGGTGCCTCTCCCGGCCGGGCAGGCGGAGCCCCCGGGGGCTGCAGGAGGTGCTGACTCAGCCGCTCCTTTAAAGGCAGCTCGGCCGGGCCAGGCTCAGAGCGGCGTGGGAGGCGGAGGCCGGTGCAGGCGGTGGGGAGTGGCACGTCCCGGGGAGCCCGGCGGCACGGTGAGCGGTGGGGATCACTAGTTCCTGCCCCCCCCGGGCCGGGGTCTGTGCCCTTGCAGGGCTGGGCTGGGACTGGCGGAGCCGGCCGGGGGCTCCGGAGCTACGGACCGGGCTGCCAAAGCAAAAAAAAAAAAAAGAACCACGGCAGGGCGGCTGGAATGTGCCGCCCCTTAC
Source organism: Platysternon megacephalum (assembly GCA_003942145.1). Classification (NCBI taxonomy): domain Eukaryota; kingdom Metazoa; phylum Chordata; order Testudines; family Platysternidae; genus Platysternon; species Platysternon megacephalum. The sequence continues at coordinate 260,926 of QXTE01000047.1, forward strand.
AATGTGCCGGCACAGGCACGTGCTTTCTCGTCTGGTGCCTGGAGCCGGCCCTGACAGTAAGTCACAGATAGGTCCCCAAATAATGCAGTTTTTGCTACATCAACATACATACCCCACACGCACCCTGCAGTCGCAGCTCCTGTCCCACAGGGCTGGCCCTGGCTCCATGCTCTGGGCGTGCAACTGCTGCAATACCCACATTTGGCCCAGCCGCCCTTCTGTAGATGGAGACGGAGGGGCAGATGGGCCAAATTTGATTGACATTGTGACTGAGCACACGGGGTCACAATGCCACTTAGGTTTGGCCCATCCTCCCCTTCGTAGCTGGAGACAGAGGGGTGTATGAGCCAAACCTGGGTGGCATTGTGACCACATGTACCAGGTTGCAATGCCACTTGGTTTAACTGACTTTATTCAAATTCATGATTTCTGTGCCCACTGATTTCATGTCAAAATCATGGCCCTAGCCACAATACACAGGTGAAACAAGATGCATTAGCAGGGAGGCATAGCTTTAACCTTGTATTTCTTTGTTCTGGTAAAATCAGATACGGAAGGGTCAAATTCAGCTGTGATTTTATTGCCTGTGCAATTGCACTTGTACGTCCTCCAGCTTTCAAAAGATGGCATTTATTAGCAAGAAACTATGGTATAACTAAACGAGTGCACAGAAACAGTTGGGCAGGTATAGGAATGTAAAGCCTCATCTTATACCAGATTTTTAAATTAAAGGAGTAGCACCTGCTAAGCTAACAGGGGCTCCTCTTATATGTGCATCTGAGATTATATGTATAAGCAAGGTCTGAAGGAGCTCTCCCCTGATAGCTAGTGATGAGCTGGGGGGGGAAAGGCTTCAGGACCAGGCTGTATTTACATAAACATACCTACTCTGCCTAGGTATCCAGCAGACAGAGCTATGTTGCCCAAATTTTGGCTGATGTTGGGTTACAAATCGCTTTAGTACTGAATGCAGAGGTAATGAAATGTTGTTATCTTTATTGTATGAGTAGGGCAGCAGAACTGTGCTTAGCCTGTCCTGATTGAGAGCATAACCCTCCGCTGAACTGAACTCACTAAGCAGGGGGTTCAGATGCCAGATCCCAGTGGCGAGTGAGAGTGGGTGTAGACAGGTGTTCCTGCTTGGTGGTGTGGGCTCTGCCAAACAGTCCTAGGCACCATTTAACGTGCCCCTATCCACTGTTTAAAGATAGAGCTAATTAGGCTCCATTAAGAGTCTTTTGTTGTGTTAAGTGATCACTAGTAGAGCTGAAAGCACCAATAATCTGGTCTAAGTGCTGCTTAAATCTGCTCTAGACAGCGTTTCTGCACAAGAGACTGCCCAGCCTGCATTAGAAGTGAGGTTCCCCCATTGAGAGCTGGGTGGAACCTCAAGAGACCGACTCGCAGAGAGGCAGGCGGCATCAGAAGGTGACGGCGCAGGGCCATGGGCGGTGGAGCAGATGCTGGCATGGTGGCACAGTGAATGACAGCAGTGGAGTGAAGGACGGTGCAGTGGTGGCAGCAGGCAGTGACGTCAAGTGAATGGCAGCAACTGTGAGTCAGTTGCAGCAGCGGCAGCAATGAAGGCATTGCTTGACAGTTCTCTCTCCTGGGGGGAGGTGAACTCACTTGAATGCACCTCTGAACACTGGGTCTTTGCTGACTAAGGACAGCAGCTGTGAGTGGAGTGTGGCCGAGAGAAAGGGGAGAGGCGTGTTAAAGGGAAATTGGTTGGACTTTCACACCACAAGGTGAGAAATGGAGGCAAAGGACACTGCCCAATGTACTCTGTGGAGGGAGTTTTGCTCATGGTCAGATGTGTTCAAATCATGGTTGTGGTGTTTCCCGAATTAATGCCAGGTTCCTTCCCTTTGTATTAAACGTTTTATCTGCTATACACAGACTCAGTGTTTGTGAGTGGGGAAGTATTGCCTCGTAGAGGCACCCAGGGGGTGGTGGTTAATTTTCCCAGATTAGTGGGTGGAGGCTCGAGTCAATTCTGTATTTTATTGTTGAGGGACCCTTGGATATTGAACCTGGCCCTTGTTGCTGCTGACTCCACTTGACAGAAGGGCTACATATGAATATTAGCTCTCTAGCTAAATTAGTCGTGTGTGCAGCTCTACCGATCTTCATTGTGAATACTGGTAAAAAGTGCTAAAAACTAATAGGAAATGACAAGTCAGAACCAAGAGGACAACTCCGTGTTGTTGGTTTCACAAGCAGCACCTAACCTGACAGGCTATAGCACTGCCCACCTTCTTTTAGGTGTCTCATCCTTCAAAATATAGCAAATAATATTGCTTCATACTTACACAGAGATTTTTCATCTCTAGATCTCAAAGCAGATTACAAAGGTGGGTACACATTAACTCGATTTTGTACTTGGCCTAAACACAGTGAGTTGAAGCAATTTGTTTGAGAGGCACTGTATGTTAGTGGCTAAGTTATATGTCTGCTAACTCAGAAATCAGGCTTGCATTTCAAACACAAATCTCTTTCTGTACTTGTTAGTAAATTTTGTTCCTCGGTGGTCTCATAAGAATGGATCCCGTGCACATTCCTTCCAGGACAAAGGGACATCTGGGGGTGTGGGGTGCAGGAGAAGGAATAATCTTACTAGATCTTGAAATTTCTTTCAGTTTTGAAAAGGAGCCCAGAGTGGTTCATAGGTGGATGGTATAATAATCTCTGGCACCAGGCTTTCTTCTCTGTCTGCTTCACAGACAGAGAATTGGGCCTATTTTTCACATAATGGCGATTTCCTATTCCTGCCCTTGAAAACTACCTCTTGCCTGAACGAATGTCAAATTTTGCCTATGTTTCAAATGCTGTGGTGTACTGTAATTTTGTTGGGCAGATTGAAGGAAACAATGAAACAGAAAATACTTTGCAAAAATGCCACGAAGACACTGCGTTACATTTTTTTAACCTGAAAAGCACTTGCTCACTTTTATCAAAATTTTCACAAAATGTTCTAATTGTCAATTAAACTTAAAAATGTTAAAGCAAGAGGATTTCTCTCTGTATTTTTTTAATTACTGGGGGAATCAAAATTAGCTATATAATAGGGACTGTTAACTATCAACTACAGAAAGGGCCTTCCATGTTTTCTAAGTTGTAGCCTGCCAACAGAGGGCAACACACAAACACTCCTAAGTGCCTGAAAAGCTCCCACTGTACTTAATGATCAAAACCTCCCTCTAACACTAATGTGAGCAGGATTAGGCTTCAACCTATTTACAACAAAAATAATTAAGAACTTTGCATAATTACAGTCTCTTTTCTTTAAATATAGCTGATGCACAAATGTTTGGCAAATGGAAGCATATAAAGTTAGTAAGGTAAAAGTGATGGCCAAGCTCCTACTAGGGTATTACAGATTTAATGCATGTGTATTGGGCTATCACAAAAATAGATTTAACAACTTACATTGTTATTAACACTAATTAATCCTCCAATTAAAATGGACCTGATTGTAACCCTTGGATCCCCATTCACAAATGGAAATTTCTGTGTTGCCAAGAAAACATGACCGAAACAAAGGTAATTTTTCCACCATTGATGACAGCGTTACAATACATATTCTGGGACAGATCTTCAGCTGGAATAAGTAAGTGCAGCTCTCACTGAGCTATTTGACCCTCTGTTTTTAAGGCACTCACTAAACTCTACTGCAGCAGAGGGACTATAGCTTCTGTATTTCAAAGGTAGATTGTGAACTCCAGTAAGACACTAAATATGTTGCAGGTTTTCCAGTAACAAAAGTATTTCACATATCAGTTTGCAGCAGAATAAAACAATGGGCCTGACTTTCCTCTAACATAAAATAGTGTAAGTTAAGAAAAACTCCAGTGAAAATCAGTGGAGTTACACCTGTGGAGACACGTGTCGGCCCCTCTAATTCTTTCTGATTCCCTAGCCTAGGTAGGAAGATCATTACAAGTTAACATCTCATTTCCAACCGTATGACACAACATCCCACTTCTTGTTATGATGGCATCTGTTCTCCTTTACACAGACCCATAGGTGAGGAGGCCCAATCTGTTTTCCAGGCCATAGATCTGCGGAGGACAGCTTCCACTTTCTCGCCAGGAATGCTGGTTTTCCAGCAGATCAGCCATGCTTCCATTGCTAGAAGATCATTGGCTTTCTGGATTAGCAGTGGGCTGCTCAGATGAACAGAACAGGGAATTGTCTAGTGCACCAGTAACAGTAACAGCTGCTGTTCCCTGTTCAAGTCTTTACCATCCTGTTTCCATTTGCCATCCGGGTCCTGACCAAATAGCCAGTCCTCAAATGCTTTCCTTGTCTTTAATGAAGTCACCACTGATTGTAGACTGAGGATGTCTGAACTGATTTCCCCATTTTTTAAGAATGGGAGGAAAGACACACATACATTATGGTAGCTTGGCTCTTATCAGTCTGAGCCTTATAACTGAAACCACATATACTATAGAAATAACACTATATAACACTATAGCCTTGGGGTTATACAAAACGAGCCTTTCTACCTTGGCTGGGCAGGTCAGCCTAGTGCAAAATCATGTTGTGTGCGACTGAGCTAGGATAGGTTGGGTGCACACTGCTGGGGGTTTGTTTGTTGAGGGAGGGTGGTGTTTTGTGTTTTTAGATAAGGCATGTGCTTTGACTAGCGCATGTTGCAAGCCAGTGAATACAGCATAACCAGGTGTCCTAACCTCCTCTTTACTGCTATTACTTTATGTGCTGGCAGGCCTAATAGCCAGCCCTTCCTTAGCACTCCTGAATGCTAGAAAGGAATGCAGCCATGCTCTGAGGCAGATGTGTTATGAGACCAGAGGAAAGACTTCCTGTGTTCTCTTCCCTGCAGCATACACACACAACACAGGATGAGTTTTGGTCCTGTAAGTGCAAGACACCAGGTAACCCTTTTCAGCTTCCGGGACATAATATATCTCAGACCAAAGAGAATGCCCAGACTTAATCTAAACAATTCCAAGTTCTGTAATAGATGTAAACTAGAGATAAGCTGTTCCTGGCACATTGTATGGGAGTGCAGGAAAATGCAAGAATTCTAGGGATGGGTTATGAAGAGGTTTAAAAAAAATAATGGAAGTCACCAATTTATTTTGTCCAAAAGTTTGTTTATTGAATAATTTCTCAGAAACTACATTGGATCATTTTCAAAACTAATTCAAGGGCGTTATGCTGGTGACCGCCAGGAAAAACACTGCATCCCACTTGATCAAAGAAACAGCATCATCAAAGGAAGGTTGGACACAAGGGATTCAAACTTGCATACCACTGGAAGAACACCTACAAAATCAGAAAAAAACTGAAGACCTCTCCTAGGATATGGTCAGACTTTATAGTCTCCCAAGATCTAGATCTTAAAAAACTCTTATGTGCTCCATTCCAAAATGTAAAAAAAAATTTATTAGTATTGCATGTTCAGCTATTAACTGCTTTACTACATGAGAAAAGAGGCAGATTTGCAGATTTATTATTCGTATCCTGTTGACCATGGACACTGACTTTATTTTAATATGAACCTTTAAAAGGTAGAAAAGAGTTAAAGAAGCAGACTTTAAGCAAGTCACCTTTATATATACACCTCTACCCCGATATAACGCAGTCGTGGGGAGCCAAAAATCCCTACCGCGTTATAGGTGAAACGCCGTTATATCGGGGTAGGGGCGGCAGGGCTCTAGCAGTGATTTAAAGGGCCCAGGGCTCCCCACAGCAGCCGGAGCCCCAGACCCTTTAAAGCGTCGTCGGAGCCCTGCTGCTACCACGCTATATGCGAACCCGTGTTATATCGGGTCGCGTTATAGCAGGGTAGAGGTGTACTCAAACAGCACTGCGGTGGTGAAGTCCCTGAGCAGAGTCTACCGAACAGCTACACCAGCCCAAAAATCCCTGTTAATCGGCCAAAATCAGAGTCAGCAGCTTGTTCGGCAGCGTTGCATGTGTGGGGAGGGTTGTGGGGAGGAAAGGCTGTGCTGGGGTGGGGGTGTTTGAGTAGCAGGGCTACTCAGGCAGCTTGTAAACGGGTCAGGCAACTGCAAAATTAGGAAAAAGTGAGTGGCTATTGCAGTAGCGGCGCCAGCTTTGCCGGCGCCCTAGGCGGCGGCAGGTCCCACCCCCGAAATCCCGCCCCCAACAGCGGCGGCGGAAGGCCCCGCCCCCAAATTTCTACGGGCGGCGGGGGCGCAGGTGCCCCCAAAANTGGGTCAGGCAACTGCAAAATTAGGAAAAAGTGAGTGGCTATTGTGCTGCTGTTAAAGAGATCTGCTGAGACAAGAGACAACTTTCAGGATCCCTCCTCTGCTGGCAATGTCAGCATTAACGTAGATTTGTGCCCCAGCAGTTGGCTGAAGGGCAGCAACAAGCAGAGCAACGCACAGGGATCATGTCACCTGCTGCTGGGTAGGGTGCTGCTGGGAGGCAGTGTGGAGACAGGGTCTCAGCACACATGATCCACCAAGGCTGGTAAGCTTCAGGGGCTACACATTCCTCATAAGAGCAAATCTTACACTCACTGGAGTGGAGGCTCTCAGACACCATGGTGATGAGCATGGTATGAATGCTTAAAGACAGATTTGATAGACAATGGGGAACTCCCAAGGTGGAAGCTTGCAGCTTCCTGGCCCTATGCCAGAAGATGTGGCCCTTAATGTTTTGAAAGCACTTTGGAGACGAGAAGGATTGTGACTATATAATAGCCAAGCAGCATTACTCTGAGAGAAGTTGGAGAGATTCTGTGGTTATGTATATGGATTTTCTATTTGCTCCAGTGTATATGAAGCTAACACTAATGTACAACTTCAGGGCTAAATACGTCCATTGCACTGGTATAATTCCAGAGTAACTATGTTGACTTTACCATTGTTACTTCAAATCACATCAGTGTCAATGAGAGCACAATTTGGGCCTCAGTGTTTTATAACAAAAGTCGTCCACCCGTATGTTTAGTTTACCCTGTGTTGAATTATCTATAGTGGTATTTATCTTGTGTGTAGTTCAAGACCTCTGTCTTTAATACAATCACCGCAATTATTCCGCTGCCACACACGCTGTACTTTCATACTGCACCCACATTCCTTGACAATGTGTCAATCAAAATGTTGAATTATGCAGTTAAGTCTGAACTTTGGAGAATCTCCTGACTGAACTTGCTGAGGACTGGCTGTCACTGGTAATTTTTCATTTACAGTTAAAAATAATAATAATAATGAAATACTGCTGCAAGGACATCGGAAATGCACAGCCCCTATGACAACTTTGCTACACTTGGTTATTTTGAAATTGCCCAGGTTTGGTGTGTCTCCTGCAGTTCAGGACTGGTACACAACCTTGGACATCAGTGCGACAAACTGAAACAGACACCCGCCTGGACGCACAGCACCCTATTTATCCGAGTTTGTAGAAATGGGAACTGCAGAGATGAGAATCCAGACTTTAGTTTCACTAACATTCTGCAAATAGAACAAAGTTTGATTTTTTGCAGTTTGGCCAATTTGCAATCAACTGATAAAAATTATCCTTCACAAAATTATACCATTTTAAACATCTTTTGGGGTTTTTTAATGTCAGACCACAAAACCAGGGTGTGCAAAAATCCCTCCAATTTTTCATGCAACTTGGAAAACCATCACCATTACTGAGTGGCAGCTATTTTTTACCAAATAAACACAAATTTAGTGCTATAAATATTACTATTACTAAACCTGATTTGTCCCTAAAGGCTTAGGGGTTGTAATTTTCACCCTCTTTGTTTAAACATGATTTACCCCTGATGGAAGGGCAGATGATGGTGCAGCTACTGATCTCTGCCAGAAGTAGACTACTTTAAACTCCAACCTGGGCTCTATAATTATTCCACTAGCTGAGGCTCCCAAGGAGATGTGCTGAATGGATGCTTCTCCAAAATGCACTCTGCCCTCTCTCCTACTATCCTGGCACACCCATCGGCTCTGGGCCTCTGGCAGAGTGGGGTTGTCTTTTGCCACTGTACCATCTTTCCAAGTAAACTTTCTGCTGCCAGGGGCCTGCAGCCACAGTTCTGCTGGAAGAATCAGCATCCAGGCAGTGACTCTGGTCTATTCGTGATATGTAATACACAGAGGCTCTCCTTCCTCTCCCCATTCCCCTCCCCTCCCTCCAGCGCCTCCTGCACGCCACTGAATAGCTGATCGTGGGGAGGAGCTGATCCGCAGGGCCTACTGGTGGGTGCTGAGCACCCACTATTTTTTTTCCATGGGTGCTCTAGTCCCGAAGCACCCACAGAGTCAGCGCCTATGGTCATATAATACTGCAACAGCTTCCAGGAGTCAGAAAGATTTGGACTCCAGGATGAGTAGAGAAAGGATTTGAGACAGGCCCAGGATATCCTCAACTAATCTGTTTGGAAGTATATGCCCTTTATAACAGGATCATCTGTGTGTTCAGCTCCTCAGCCAGACTTTCTCTTCTTCTGTCTTACACTCTATCTCTTATTAGAATAAAGGTTCAAATGGCAGCTTTAAACAACCTATCCAATATAAAGAGAGCTTGTTATCCCCACTCATTAGCTAAACGGGTCACTGAGCTGGGTAGGTCTATAGTGGCCATTTCCCATTTCCTCTGGAGACATTTGAAATTACTATTATGAGTGGTACTGGGGTAGTGCCTATGGACCCCAGCAGAAATTATGGCCTCTTTGTGCTAGGTGGGTGCTGTACAAACATATAGCCTGGGCCAGTCCCTGCCCCCCAAAAGCTCACAGTCTCAGTGTACAAGACATGCAAACAGTGAGAGGAGAAACAGAGATAGGACGGTGACATGGGCTGCTCACGTTAAACACAGCAGGTTGGTGACAGTGCCAAAACTAGGCCCCAGGTCCCCTGACTCGTAGTGCAGTGCCCTAGCCACTATACAATGCTGCCTCCCAAATATGAGCGATACCAATTTATTATTTTCCGATCTTTCCCATTTTAGTTGCCATCTATTTTTGTTTAGTCCATTAGTGGTGTTTGCAGGGGAACTCCTGTGCCTCCACATATTTCACTCCAAAGGCTCTTGTAATGTTCCCACTTCCTCTCATTCATTTCAACGCTACCTTGGACCATTGTCAGTTCCCCCATTCTCGCCGGTCACTGCCTTCCCCATTTTTCCTAGATATGTGTCCCCACAGGGGCCACTGTCACTCCCCTCAGTGAACCCAAGATGGCTCCTCTGTAGAGTGCATCTGTCCTTATATGGCATGCACCACCATATAAACTGAGCACTGCACCAATATTAATAAATTAGCTTCACAATTCTTCTCTGAGATAGAAAAGTATTATGAAAAAACAGCCAGTCTAAAGAAGCACCATTAGTCTCAATGCCATAGAGACAGGAAATGCTTATTTGCAGTGTTCCTTATAGGAACTCAAAACAGTGGCCAGCAGAGCGATGAAGGCAGGTCAGGGACATCATGGGCCTTCAGGGACACAGTCCCTACAGGCCAGGATGACAGCTCATTTGTGCCCACACATGGGATGACTGTGTGTCTTCTTCTTCCCCTATGAGAACTCTCACGTGGCTGTGGGTGTCTCCTCTTCTTTCCTGGGGCTGTAGCAGCTGTGCAGTGTGTGCACGTGATCACACTTAACATGCTGTCAAAAAGGCTGCACGTATTTTGGGCGTGTGTAGCTTATATGGAACAATGGCTGTATATCCTGAATCACAACCGAAATGAATTGCACAGAAGTGACACCCAAATACTATGGCTGGATTCTAAAACTGGCAGAGTCCACGTCTTTCTCGTGTTTTTATAACACAGAGAACAAGTAACAATTCACAATTAATACATCCTGTCACATGGTTATTACAGTATCCCAGTTTTTTGTTAGCTGTTTCCCTGGGGGGGGAAACCAACCAACCAACCGTGGGCTAGATCCTGAGGTCCTTACTCAGTTTTTCTCAGACAGTCCTCCCATTGACTTCAAGGGAGTTTGCCTGAGAAAGGACTGCAGGATTATCCATGATGATGAGTGGCAGTAGTAACTCTTCAGCAGAGCCTATTGTGTTAGGCACTGTTCAACACTTACCTAGTGAAAAGATGATCCCTGCTCCAGAGAGCTTACAGTGAGATTTTTTAAAGCATTGTGATTTAGAATGAAGCAGCGCCTGCAGCATGCTATGCACTTTCCAAATACAAATGATTTCCTGAAGAAAATAAAGTCTAAAAATAACATACGAGGTGCTTCTAATGTTGTTTCTGGCAATTATTTTGTAAGATCACTAATAATGCGCAGCGTGAAGAATGTGAATTATTCATACGCCTTTCTCCTCCTCCTCAAACATTTATTGCTCAGCCACAGGCCTGCACGCACATATTTGCATCAAGTCGGTTGTAAGTTGGATCTTGTGCCATACAGATGTTAACAGCCATAACCGGAAAGCGGGTTCTCTAGAATGTTGCATGATACAGTCTCGTATCCTTTTAATATTTGCACGAAGGTGGTAATGAGAATAGTGCCAGATGGCAATGGGAATGGAAATGATATGACGTCCATATGTGTTGCACTTCTAATTTTTCCTGAATAAAGAATCTTGTGAAAAGAGGAATTACAAGTAGTATTTATAACAGCCTTTCATAAACATCCCCCAATTCCAAGCCGAACACAAAAGGCATGAATCATAGCACAGCAGGCGTTATAGCTGGGGAAGTGGCCCTTATGAAGATTGCTTCCGTAATTTGGGTTCCATAATGATTGAAAATTGCTCTTAGAAGATCTGTAGGAAGTTGATAATGGCTTATTTAACTGTAGTATCACTACTAAAAATCTGGTTTTTGATCAAGAGCATTTCCTTAGCTAAAAATGTCATGATTCTTCAGGCCCTAGTTTGAGCCTGGTAATTATGTCTGAAAATGCTGTAAAGCGAGAGAACCAGATTGGGACATTGTGGTTTATAAGCAGTGGCTGCAACGTATGATTTTAATCCTCCCACACATGCAGTGGCTTAGAGCATCCACCAGTTTTCTGCTATTTATTTTGGTCTCATGCTGGTGTGTTCAGGCTTCTGGGTGTCATGTTGATTGATCTGGTTTTTCTATATATATTTTTCTGTGTAACTGTTCTCTAGGTCACCCTCTTTGTCTCTTTCTGGGCGGTGTCCATTATCACTTGCCATGGAAGTCCTTAAGGAGTGTCTTAAATATGTCCATAGTCTTGTACCATATTTGATGCTTTAGATTGGTTTGCTCTATTTAGAAGGTACAGAGAAGGGCAACAAAAATTATTAGGGTTATGGAACAGCTTCCATATGAGGAGACATTAAAAAGGCTAGGACTGTTCAGCTTTGAAAAGAGATTACTAGGGGGGATATGATAGACGTCTACTCTAATATCATGAACGGTGTGGAGAAAGTGAATAGGGAAGTGCTATTTACTCCTCCACAGAACACAAGAACCAGGGGTCACAAATGAAATCCATAGGCAGCAGGTTTAAAACAAACATAAGGAAGCACTTCTTCACTCAACACACAGTCAACCTGTGGAACTCATTGCCAGGGGATGCTGTGAAGGCCAAGAGTATAACTGGTTTAAAAAAGAATTAGATAAGTTCATGGAGGACAGGTCCATCAATGGCTATTAGCCAAGATGATCAGGGATGCAACCCCATGCACTGGGTGGTGTAAAACGATTTTGTTTACGTGAGATACTGCAAAGGAGGCAAAAAGATATTATTTTCAGTGATTAACCAGGAAGTGTGGCTAATATTTTACAGCCCTTTATTACCTGACATTCAAAGATCTGAAAGCACTTTACAGACATTGACAAAATTCTGCTTTTACATAATTTTCCATTGACTTCAGTGATATTTATGCATGTCTATCTCACAGCACAATTTTGCTCTAATTGATTAAACCCTCACAATAGCCCCTCAGGCTAAGTATTATTGGTACTCATTTTATGGATGGAAAAATACTGAAACATGGAGTGTTTAAGGCCTCAAGTCAGTCACCCAAATCCACTTTTAGGCACTTAAATAATCACCCAGATGTTCAGAGGTGCTGAACCCCAACTGCCATTGGAGTCAAGGAGAGCTGTGGGTGCTAGTTACCTTTGAAAACCAAACCAGTTATTTAGGTACCTGACTTTAGGCACCCACATTTGAAGATGTTAACCTAAATGACTTGTCCAGAGTCACACTGAGCCAGAGGCAAAGGTGAGAATAGATCTCAGGAGTCCTGAGGACTTCAGGAGTCCTGAGGACTTCAGCTGCCAGGGAGGGATTTGTACCCCCACTTTTCAGCTTGGACATCTGTCTTAAGCCAACAACGGAAGGAGTTTCATGAGCTCAGTATAGGGCTCAGTTGCACCAGGAGGCATTGATTGGCAGGGGTTGGCATGCTGGGTCAATTGAAGCACTGGAAGGGGTGCAGAGTATGTTCCCCTGTGCACCTGGTCAGTTCTGTTGGCCGGTGTGAAGTAGAAGAGAACAAGGCCATGGCCCTGCCTCCTCCTCCCCATCCCCTTTGTAGCAGGAACACTAGCAGCCTGGGAGTACAGAGGCTGCAGTCGTGCCCATGTGATGACAATGAGGGCACTGAGGATGTATGTTGGTGTGGATGGAGGTTTTTGCACCCAGAGGCATGCAGAGCCAATCATCTTCTTTAGCAGATGTCTGTACGCATCACTAGGCTATCCCATAACTGGACACCATCAGTCGTTTCTGTTCATGGCAGGCCGAGAATTTAAAACAGCAAAGGTGCTGCAGGCCAGGATTCAGATGCATTGGTAGAGATGTGCAGGAAAGCTTGTACAATGTCTGCTATCATCCCTCTCATGGCTAAGCACTGGGAAAGCAATATGCAGGTGGATAGAATGAAATGCTAATGGGAGTATATCACTGAGAGGACAGGCCTCCAGACTGCCAGGACTTTAGTCAGAGCAATGAAAAGAAAAAGCTGGAGAAGGCTTTTGCATCATGCCATCAATCTCTAGTACTGCAAATGGTATCTGACAGCTGCACTAAGAAAGGAGGAGGGATGAAAGCAGAGCTATCACAAGCAAAACTTCAAAGCAAGAACAGGCAAAGAATTCCTGGCTCCCTCAGATGTCAGGCTGCCTGCAAATCATTCAAGAGAGTAATGATAGCCTCAAGGGGATAGGGAAGACAGAGCATTATGATAGACACAAAATCAAATGTTGCCAGCTACCACATTAGCGATGCACATCAGGTATGGCTGAAATGATAACTCATGCTTCCTAATAACAATTTCACATGCCATATAATAGGGCCTGGTATTCCAGAAAGTCGATCGGTGTTAGAAATGTGGGGAAAAAACAGTTTATTTCATAGAAATTCACAAATTTAATCCTGGCTGAAATATTTGCATTTCCATCATTTTTACATAAATTGTTCCAGAAAAATTTATTACATTCTGCCCATAAATAATCTGGGATTTTCACTGTGAAAAAAAAAATCACCTTTCCATTTTTTGGAACACAAGAAACTCGAGGTGTAATTAGAAAACAAGGCATCATTCTCTGACAGTTTTGCCAATTGTGTGAATCTCCAATGCACAGAACAAAATGGACTGTATTTTTCTTAATTGTTACCTTGGTTTTACAGTTGTTGTTTATCCTGTGATTATTAGGGGTGGGACTCAGTAGCTGAGTCAGGCTTGCAGTGAAAATGCTGACTGTCTCACAAGAACAGAACAACAGTTAATTTTTTACCATTGCTTAAAAACATGAGGGAACTTCTAGCAGACATCAGCTATTACAAGTCAGTGACTAGTAACCATTATTAGAACAATATTGTGGCTGCATACACATTAGTCAGTCGATTGGCATTTGATGTGGACCAGAGGGACTTTAAGGCAACCATTAATTTTCACCTTGCTGAAACAAGGGCTTTCACCCTCCACCTGCAACATTGTCACCTTGCTGAGAGCCAGATGTTTTTTATGTTAGAGCAGGGTGTCTGCTATTGTAAGGGAATATGTAATAGATCGTAAGCAAATTCACAGGCGCCTATTTTTAAGTCACCTCTTTTGTCTTCCTATAATTCTATCATCATCATGCAGTACACTAATTTATTATAATAGACACATTCGTGACCCCCAACTTGTCTCTGTCCCATTCCATCCATCATATCCAGGGTTCCACACAGTTGGAGGGGATGCAGTACTAGTATTACTGTAAGATTATGTTTTGTGAAATTTTGCAAAACAACTTTTTGTATGGAAAACAATAAAACCCCCAAACCCTGTATTTTTTGCTTCTTTTTTTTTCGTTGCAAATCTACCTTTGAGGAAAATTCTCATCCTATTTTTGCAAAATCTCACCTTTTACTGCTCAAAAATAGGTGAGTTTTCTTTGAAATTATTATTATTTTTTCCATAAGTGTAGGGCAGATTTTTAATTTTCAGTCAAGTTCAGAACTACTCAGCATTTGATTGCCTCTAAGATTGATTGCCCCTAAGAGCCCCCAACCTTTTAGCTTCTGAACAGCTTCTGGACCTTGAGTCCAGGCACACAGAAGTAAGGGGGTGCTGTGCGGATGCTATTCCTTCACCTGAGTAGGTGGGTGAAGAGGAGGCAGAACCTTGGTCCCACCCTGTGAGCCTACCAGCAGCAGAGCTGAGCCAGTGCAGGGAGTAGCATTGTAATTGGCTACTGATATTGTTTAGTAACAAATTATGACTCCCTGTCCTGGAACAAGGGGGAAGACAGAGGAAATTGTGCCTCTCAGAGGCTCAGTTCTTCCCCTGTGCTGCTCCTCAGGTGATGCACCTTACATAAAGCTTACGGCAAGTACAATCTAGCTCTTAACTTGAAAGTGTTCCTTGTTTCTTTATGAAATCTGCACACAGCACTAGAGATTGGTGCATTAACTAGAGACTTCTACTTCTGCCCTACAAGCCTGTGTGCTTATTCTATATGTTCATAGTATTAACATTGATTGTGCAGTCTGGGAGTGTGATGGTTTTTAAAGGAGTTTGCTGAAACTAACTGAATATTGATTGGTTTTATTGTGAGGCCCCTAGGTGGTAAGAAGACAGAAGATTGTTAGTATGAGTGACACCCCAAGAGTGGAGAACTTTGGGGCCAGAACCACTGACGCTGGTGCAGAGAGGTGGAAATTACCCTGGGTGCCAGACTGGGGGAGTGAGGGCTTCCAGGGAAAGGAGAGAAGAGGGGCCTCTAATGGTCATCTAGCCAGTAGTGCTGTGTCTACTCACCACTACCACTGCTAAGGAGCCAGGGGAATAGGGATGGGCTTGTCTTCCTTCAGATAAGGAGGTTCGAAGCACCACTGCTCAAGCTTCACCTTCAAACTGCCCTAGTGCTTGTCCTGCCACATGTGCATCCCACCTGCGTTTTGCTACTTCCTGAGTTTGAATTTAGCATGCTACTCTGCTATGCCTCAGATCACGCCTCATCGTGCATAATACAGTAGCATGATAGGCCCGACCCTCCCCCCAAACCTTCTGTGCTTCTTGGCCACTTTTTGCTGTAGTGGTGGGTGTGTCCCCCCCAAAAAATGGTCTTGTGGAAGTACATTCTGTTTGCCCTCTATCAGCCAGGAGTCACATCCACAGATCAATGGGATCCCTGCATCACGTGCCACTCAATAACGGGGTTTTAGGGGAGTGTGTGTGTGCATGGGAGGGTATCCCTGGAATTGTCTGTGCTGGCCAGTCCCTCTGTGATTACATCTCTCTCCACCAACCTAGCCCCTGCATCCCAAGGAGAGTCCACCCAGCGGAGGGCAGGTGGTGATACTGCTGCTGTCCTCCCTCCGTTTTTCACCAGGGAAGGGCAGCCTTTAATTATGGCCAGGGGGGCTCGTAGGAGCCTTGCTGGCCAAGGCAGTTGCACAGAGGCACAGAATCAGCAAGACCCTAGCTGTCCTGGCCCCTCCCTTCCATGGCCAGCATTACCCATATAAAACTGAACAAAATTATGAGCTTAAAAGAAATGATTGCCTAGGAAGCTACAGTTCTGTAGTTCCTCTTTCTCATTTCTTCAGCTTTTCCCAGAGCTCTGGCCCCCAAGAATGGTCCATAGAAGCCCATTATCAACTATGTTTCTTTCCAGTAATATGACCATTGCCAAATGTACGTGCCAGACTAGGGGAACTAAACTGGACTAGTTTGGAAAATTTGCTTTGATCCTCTATAACTGATTGTTCATTAGAGAGATAGTGAGGGGTCTTGTACTTCCTTTTGAAATAATCAGCCTCCTTGTTACTATAAATTCCTTAAAGGAAATAAAATATATTCATGTTGTCTGTTAAATCAGTTTGAAATTGTGCAGTTTTCTAGTAAGTTAAAAACAAGCTCTTATAAAAACAAAATCCTGCTTGTAATGGTGACAAATATAATATTCCTTCCCCTTTCATACAATATGCTGTGGGCCCTTTAAATGCACCCCGTGTCTTTAGTTGTTCTCATCAGAGGTGCAGGTAGTGTATTGTGTTTGTAAGTGTGTCAGAGGTGATGATTTCACTTAACAGTTCAAATATTTTATGCTGAATGAACTGTGAGATTTTATGGGCTTTAAGAATTTCATTAGAATGGGAAATTAACTGAGTCATTGATCAATAATTTCAAGTTACTAACTTAGTACAAAGCAACCCTATTTTGCTCCTATATTGATAAATCAGGTTTGAGGCTATGTACATATATACATTATTTTAGCAGGCCTTCAAAGATGGAGAAATAGTACCAAACTCATTAAGAATAAAGAATCGAATTAAAAGAAAATGAATTAAAATACCAACACCAAATTTCCTTAGGAAAATGCAGAACACTGATGTACTGATTAGATGTGCAATTAACAGTTTCTTCCTAATAAGCATGCATACAAAAATGTGGATTATGCCTCCATTCCTGCTGGGCTCACCCCTCTAATCTTGTTCCATTATGCCATGTTTACCTGGCTGCATTAGAGAAACTATGTCTGTTCTGGCCTGACCTCCTGTCACAACTGACTTTTGCTCACGGAGACTCCAACATAGCATCCCTTGCAATGCACTGTGCCGTGATCAAAACACTGTAATCTGGACAATAAATGAAAATATTTCAATTTCAAAGCCATCAGGGTTTACATTATTATGTATTATTTTTTGAGTATCATAAAGCATGCTGGGGTCTCCCAGACATGTACGTGACTTGAAAGAGCTCACAGTCTAATTAAGCCATGACACTTGTGATTGCCGTACGCAGATTTAGGCTAGATTGCAACCTTAGAATCCAGTCCAAGTAAGGGTTTATGCGGAGCTGAGCCGTCTCTAAATCAGGACAGGAACAAGATTTTATCATGTGGTCCTTGCTTCCAGTAATCACCACCAGACCTTTTGCTGGTGCAGAGTACTTCCCCTCTGTGTCAGCTCAGCTGTGCTTGCTGTTTGGGGGTATGTGAATCAGAACTAAGACTCCACTCACTCCCCGTGCAGGAGAGAGAACAACAGTCTGGCAGAGCCTGCTCTTCTCTCCTTATGCCGTCTTGTACCGCTTCATAGGCACGCAGCAGAGCATAAACTGAGCCCGAACAATGGGAAGACAGAGAGGAAATACAAGGGTTACAGTTATAAGATTATGCAGCCACTCAATCTGCCATGTTTATTATCTATGATTTGCTTCCAGTATTGCCCGCCCACCATGTGCTAAGCACTTTCCACAGATAAAAAGCCAGCAGAGTCCCTGCCTTGCAGAACTTATCTTGGCAGTTCTCTTACGTTAGCTTTCTTTTGTTCTGATGTTTCTTGTAGGTAACCGTGCAGAAGCACATTTCTAGGAAGGATCTGAATGAGGAGAAAGAGGCTGTTTGGTGAACAGGTTTGGGAAGGCATTCCAGTAGAGGGGGCAGCATGGAGGAAGAGGCAGATGTAGTAGTGGGAGAAACAGGACTGGCCTGACAGGTGGGCAACTGCCCAGGGCGCCGTGGTTGGGGGAGGGGGGGTGCTGAGCTCCTTGATAATGATTAATAGTTGTGCCCACCCGGGGGGCAGGGAGGGGATAAAGGGGGCTGCGGGGCAGGCGCCAGGCGCTCACACGCGTCCCCTCTCTGCCCTCCTGGCAGCATGACACCTGCAGCCCCGCTCCACCTGCTGCTGCTCTGCCTGCTGAGTGGTTGCCCACTGCTCGGGCAGCCCAGACAGGGCGTGGGCACCTGGGTTCGCTTCACCCACCTGCCTTACCCGGAGGATGAGCTTTTCCTCTACAATACCTTCACCAAGGGCTTCCTGTGGGGGGCGGGCAGCAAGCTTGCCCAGGGTGCCATTTTCCCTAAGGCCAGCCTTGGGGAGAAAGGGAAGTCAAGGTAAATTTTTGTGAGATCAATTTTATTGGGGACCATTAAACCAATTTTTTTTAAGGTGCTTGTCCATTTCCATGTGCAATATGAGGGATGTGGTTGTTAGCCTGTATTTGCTCCTACTGTTACAGTGAATGTCCATAGAGTACTTGTAGATACACGTCATCTTTCAGATGTCTAAACGGCCATCTGCATGTGAAAATATCCACTTTGTTCACACAATTGCACTTACTGTGCCCTCAAATGTAGGTGTGCTTGTGCAGGGATTTCAGGCCCTGAGAGTTAATACAGACTAAAAGAGCATTTTATTGACTAGGAAGGGCCTGCTTCTGCTACAGTTCAAATGAGTGACATTTTCACTTGCTTGTTTGGGCCCTGTTGTATCTAGCTAATCTAATGATTTATAAAATACACCAGTCAAATATCTACCTACATCACTGTTTTCCAAACTTTAGACAGCTGAGCTCTTCTTCAGCAAAATGATACCAACTGTGCCCCCCTTCAAGCCTGCTGTACATTGTTAAGAATCTGTCTAAAGCGTGGCCACTCCAACTAGATTGTGCAAAACTTCATAATATATTGCCTCTCTTTTTTCACATGCTTTGATGAGCAGAGAAAGACCTACACCTGGTATTTAAAGAATTAGCATTGGTTTCTACGTTATCAACTATTGTAATAAATGGGACAATTCACACCTCCAAACTATCCGTTCAGGCTCTCTGAAAACTCAGGTAGACAGTGCTGCACCAGTCATACTCGGGTTGGATTTTTTAGGTCTTCTTCACAACTATAACAGCTAGAGAATTATTATTTATTTAAATGAGAACTGAGATTCTGGAGAATAATTAAGAAGGCTGTCCGTATCCAACAGCTAATTCTTGGCACTCCTTAGGGGAATCACTGTGCTATATGACCTGAAGAATAAAGCACCCATTATTGTAGTGTCTAGGTCCTAACCTGGATCTCCACTTGAAGCCTGCACAGAGGCCAGGCAAAGTTGCAGTCCTTTCATTTTAACTGAGCACAAGGACTGTGCAAGGTTCGGACTGCTAGTGGTGATTAGACATAAGTAAGAAAAGCCAGAAAGAAAAAAGATGCAAGCAGTTAGGGTACGGATTCTACTCCTTGATTCTCACATCAAACGGAGACTGCATAAATAGTTACAATTCTCATTGCTATATTTTTTGTGGGCCGAACTTTTTTTCTTTTCCCCTTGTGTGGATCTCTCTTTTGTATACTTTGCACTTGTTCCACATGCAGAACTCCCACTGATAACAATGGAGATCCATCCATGTAAAGAAAACTATAGCACATGAAGATATACCATCCAGGTCTCAGATACGAATTTTTACACTTCATAAGAACATAAGAACATAAGAACAGCCGTACCGGGTCAGACCAAAGGTCCATCTAGCCTATCCTGTCTACCGACAGTGGCCAATGCCAGGTGCCCCGGAGGGAGTGAACCTAACAGGCAATGATCAAGTGATCTCTTTCCTGCCATCCATC
The DNA here is from genome assembly GCA_003942145.1 of Platysternon megacephalum. Lineage (NCBI taxonomy): Eukaryota > Metazoa > Chordata > Testudines > Platysternidae > Platysternon > Platysternon megacephalum. Next base: position 280,718 of record QXTE01000047.1, read on the forward strand.
TCCACCCTCTGACAAACAGAGGCTAGGGATACCATTCCTTACCCATCCTGGCTAATAGCCATTAATGGACTTAACCACCATGAATTTATCCAGTTCTCTTTTAAACACTGTTATAGTCCTAGCCTTCACAACCTCCTCAGGTAAGGAGTTCCACAAGTTGACTGTGCGCTGCGTGAAGAACTTCCTTTTATTTGTTTTAAACCTGCTGCCTATTAATTTCATTTGGTGACCCCTAGTTCTTGTATTATGGGAATAAGTAAATAACTTTTCCTTATCCACTTTCTCAACATCACTCATGATTTTATATACCTCTATCATGTCCCCCCTTAGTCTTCTCTTTTCCAAGCTGAAGAGTCCCAGCCTCTCTAATCTCTCCTCGTATGGGACCCTCTCTAAACCCCTAATCATTTTAGTTGCCCTTTTCTGAACCTTTTCTAGTGCTAGAATATCCTTTTTGAGGTGAGGAGACCACATCTGTACACAGTATTCGAGATGTGGGCGTACCATGGATTTATATAAGGGCAATAATATATTCTCTGTCTTATTCTCTATCCCCTTTTTAATGATTCCTAACATCCTGTTTGCTTTTTTGACCGCCTCTGCACACTGCGTGGACATCTTTAGAGAACTATCCACAATGACGCCAAGATCTTTTTCCTGACTCGTTGTAGCTAAATTAGCCCCCATCATGTTGTATGTATAGTTGGGGTTATTTTTTCCAATGTGCATTATTTTACATTTATCCACATTAAATTTCATTTGCCATTTTGTTGCCCAATCACTTAGTTTTGTGAGATCTTTTTGAAGTTCTTCACAGTCTGCTTTGGTCTTAACTATCTTGAGCAGTTTAGTATCACTTCAGTTGAATATATGGAGCTCAGACCTGTAATTGTTGCACACCAAAAACTTTCTTTGAAGTCAAGAAGAATACTGGGTACTCAAGAAAATCAGACTCAAGCACAAGAATGTATAATAATTCCTGAAGGGTTACCAATCATTTAAGGCTAAACAAAAACCACACTCAGGAAATAAACAATAGAAAAGACGAAACTTCAAGCTGTGATTCTTCTGAATGAATGTGTCTCCAGTTATCTCTTAAAGCACTTACTGTTTTTAAACCAACAATCAACTTATGGCGATGTTAGTTTACAATCCTTGGAAAGTCTTAAACTATTGCAGTACTTTGACCAAACTGAGAGAAAGAGAATACTTCACATGTTCTTAATGTCAAATGCTTAGACTTACACAACATATAAGTGATTTATAGTTCAAATATATACGATTACAAACAGCGCATGTTTCACTAGTGATATTACTGGTGCTAAAAATGTATTTTAAAATAATGTGAATGGAGGGTCATAACAAAGACAGCAACACTTCCACTGATGTTCATGGGAGCAGGAATGTCCCAGAGAAAGTGTCATAGTTCAGGCCCAAAATTTAGGTTTTGTAAAGTGATTTTACAAACATAATATTAATAGAATTGTTCTGAGGTAATTGAAAAGAAAATGCATTAGATCAGAGGTTCTCAAATTGGTCCGTGAGCTCCATTCAGGTGGTGTGTGGATAGTTCCCTCTAAGGTGTGCGAAAGAATGAAGGGCCACCCACCTAATTAGTGGAGCCGTGCAGGTGCGGCTCCACTAATTAGGTGCCTGGACCCTGGAGAAGACACACATGTAAGGTGAGGTGGTGGCCTTGGGGGGAAGTAGGGGGTAGGTGGGAGGGGACAGTGGGGTAAGAAGATGGGGTGGGGGGAATTTGGGACATGCAGCGCTGCAGTGGCCAGAGAAAGAGGCGACTTTCCCCAGCTCCAGGGCTGCAGCTGCCAGGGAGAGACGGCCCTCCTTCCCAGCCTCAGCTCTGTGGCTGCTGTGGCGGGGGAGAGACCCCCCTCCTTCCCAGCCCAGTTTGGTGGCTGCCGCAGCGGGGGAGAGAGGGCACATCCATCACATTAGAAAGGTATTAAGATATGAGTTGTGCGCTTTTATTTGTAGAACAAAAAATGTTAATTATTATTAAGGGTTTTTTTATATAGCACTTTGGATAACAGTTAGCTAACGGTACAAACAACATTTGGAAAGATCATTAGGTGACCCGCCGAGACCCTCAGCAATTTTCAAGTGGTCCGCAGAAAAAAAAAGTTTGAGAAACACTGGCTTAGATTTAAACCTCCCCTTCAATGGTTACAGTCCAAACATTGCAGCATTGTAGTCATGACACATGACAACACAGAAAGTGAAACTGACCAGAAACAACAAAAGTGAAATTAACTACAATAGCCATTCTCACAGAGTGACTCGGAAAGAGAAGCCAGATCTCACGATGTCAGCTCATCCGTTTTGTTTCCAGCTGCTTTACATGTGCCTAGATTTTTTTATTGCCTGGCACCGGAACATGCAGCTGAAAACAACTAGAGTAAGGTGGCCTAGCTGCCTCAGCAAGGATCCAGTGCTATACAGGTAGAGAGGAGAGGTAATAGGTGCTACCCTCAGGACTAGAAGCACCAATGGGACTGGAGCTACCAGAGACCATCACAGGATTTCAGCAAGAGAGAAATGGTCAGGGGAGAAGAGAGCCAGGCAGCTGATGCATGGGAGAGGAGCATCAAGTCACAGAGAATTGTGAGCAAAAGGGAAGGAGGAAATCACCAGGTGGTAACAAAGTATGTAGAGGGAAGCAGAGGCAGAGAGAGGAACAGAACAGATGGGAGGGAGAGATATGGATCAAAAACACAGGGAAACAGGGTGAGGCCTTTTATTTTTCAAGAAGGACAAACTCTTGTTGCGGTCCAATACTTTCCTAGTATTACTCTTCCACATAAGCAGTTTTAGCAGAGACAGGGATGTTGCACAATCTCAAATAGGTGGTGGAGGGTGGTCTGGCCTGCTTGGTTGTCAATAAGAGAGGAAGAATCCATGAGACCCTCTCTCTATTACCATGTAATCCATTCTATGAAAATTCTTGAGAATCATGTTTCAGTGTCCCCTTCCCAAGCCCCACTTTGAAAAGGATGGTAGCTTAACTTATCCCCCCAGGCAAACATCTTAGTTCCTAGGGGTACTCTTACCATATGACCAAAGTCACTTGGTAGGCTGCATGGAAGATGTTTTAACTCCCATGGCTTCCAGACCCACAACACATCCAGGCCCATTGATATTTTCTGGGGTGTCTTTCAAATTCCTAGCTGCCAGCTGAACAATACAGCTCTGGTGTGCAGCTCTCCTCAGTTAAAGAGCTTGCTGGTTCCCATCCTTTTCTAAAGCACCGAAACAATTTTACCAGTGCCGACTTTATATACCTGATCTACCGAACATGGCAAACTTTCCCACCCCTTCCTACCCCGGCTTAAAAAGTCAGATCCTATGAGACATTGTGAGGTTTATGGGAGTGAACTGAGCACCCTCTGTGACGCTGGCAGACCAGGTGCCAGCTCATGCCAAGGCCCCTAGGTCTCAACTGAGCCCTGACAACTACATAGCTGGAACCAGTCTGGCTCGCCTGTGTGTTAGTATTGTTAAAATAGGTATTAGAATTATTAAAATATGTTTCATGTATAGACTTTATGAAATGCTTGTAAATTGCTGCATGCATTAATCTCACTTATATTATCTGTATCTCATGTTGCTCTGTAAATGTAAATCACCAGATAGGAGAGAAGGATTAATAGCTGTGAAATACTAGTTGCCAACAGGAGGTGTTATCTCCTGCCCCAGCAAAAGGCCCATCAACACCAGACGAACCATTGGGGAACATCAGAGGACAAAAGACTTTGTGGATTGCTCCCTCCCACCCAAATGAAGAGGAGACATGCACCTGAATTCTTCCCAACAGCTAAATTTGCAACTCAAAACAGAAGGGGATAAGGAATAAAAAGTCCTAGCAAGGAAAAACTCTCTTTTATGCTGCTTGGACTCTGAGGGGCAAGGATTACTAAGCATAAACAAAAGATCCCCAGTGCTTGCCCTGGGTTAGCATGCAAGGACATATAGAGCTTGCTTATTATAGAAGCTTCTATTACCTTTTGAAATGCAAGACTAACTCATTCATGTGTGTATACATTTACCTGCTTTAACCTTGTAAATAACTCTCTTGTTTCTTTTTCCTAGTTTATTATAGGATTGGCTACAAGCATTGTCTTTTGTGTGAGACCTAAGGTGCAATTGACCTGGTGTACATGACTCGTCCTTTGGACTGGGAGTAACCTGGATTTTTGGTGTAAGGGACCAAACTTGCCTGGGTGGCAAGATAGATCAAAGTAGCCAAGGGGACTGTCTGTGACTCCATGGACAGGCTGTTATAGTGGCTAAGGAGTTTACACTTGATAATTGGTCGGTGAAATCTAAGTATAGAACTCACAGCCAGGTTGGGGTTTGGACCCTGCTTCTTAACAGTCTGCCCTGAGGTTGGTGCTTGCACTCAAGCCACTGCAGGACAGCTTGACCCCCTCAATTTCCAATTAAGTCACTGAAAACTGACGGGCTTTTGGCATTTCCCAGGGTGTATTTAGCACCTCGTAGAATTGGGTCCTAGAAATGAAGTTAAAAAATGTTTTACTGTTGTCCTGTGAAGAACAGGGGTAATGTAACCGCTCTCATAACTGTGCCAAACCAAAACTGACTGCAGTGTGAAATAAAAGAAACGTTGAGATAACAGCAACGGTGTTTTCTTGAACAGGGTGGGAACAGGGTGAATGAAAAGGGAGGGCTGTGTTTTACTGTGAGACTTTGCACACTCGGCAACCACATGCCATAACTAACCAACCTCATCCATCAACCCCAGTCAGGTGTGCCAGTGTCACGTACGCTCAAGGCTGCCAGCAGTGGAGTAATTCTGACCTAAAAGTTGGCAGTGGAGGGTGGGGGAAGACAAAGAGCTAGATTCACAGATAACCTCAGCCCCTTTATGCCCAACAGGCTGCCAGCAGCATCCTGCCATGCATTTATACTTCAGCTTTAGCCTGAACAACCCACTAAAAGTCTGTGTGTGGAATGACAGTGGGTTTTATAAACAAAAACACAATGAACATTTACATAACAAGGGAATCAACATCACAATGGCTCCCTTGTTTTCCTTCCTTCTCCCCACTCTTTTCCCCTAGGGCCTTCATCATATTCCCTCCTCCCCATGGCCACACCTTTGTGAAACCTTCTCAAAAGTTCACCTCCACCTCTGTCCCCCAGGAGATCCTACCAACCATAGGCTCTGTATCTCATCCCTGTTCCCCCAACCCATTCACACACGTGGTACTTCCTCCATCCCCTCCCCTGCAAGTCCCCTGTGTCCCACTGCCCCCCAACACCACCATCCTCCTCCATTTCAGGGACTCCCTGCAACTCCATCCCCTCCCTCCTGCCCGGGACTCTGTGTGCTCCCTTGCCTTCCTTCCTCATATGCCAGGGGCTCTCAGTCCTCCCATGCCAAGGGCTCTGTGTGCGCCTCCATTTTTTCTCCCTCCTCTGAAGTACCTTTCTCCCCTCCACTGGAAGGGACAGGTGGATGTCTGGTGCCCTCTTTCTCTCCGCCATCATGGATCAGGCTAGAGAAGGAAGGAATAAAAAACTTCTTCCTCTCCAGCTCCCTCTGGTGGCTGAGCATAGGGCTGCTGAGGAGAGCTCTTCTCTCCTCCCTACAGCTGGGAGGTGGCTCTCAGCAGGCAGGGCTGCTGGTGTTGTTGACAGCAGCACTTCCAGCTCTGGGGCTGAGTTCCCTGACACCTCTCCCCCAGATTTTTTTTTCTGCAGGAGGGGCACTGTTGTCCCACCTACTTCTGCTGAAAGTTCCTAGAGAAATGTCACTGTTAAAACGCTTAAAATTAGGCCTATGGCTGCCAGACCCCCCAGGCAGTCAGGAGTTGAGCCTGCATCGGCTATGGCTACTACTCTAGGTGTGATGGTGTATCACAACTTGGCAAATGCGGGGCTGCCGGGCTTAGAGAGAACCCAACTGTGACACCCTGGCATCCCCTTATTCATCACTGTCATATAATTAGGGTATGTTTTGCACAAAGTACGCCTTGTGAGGTATCATTCTAAAAGTCTTGATCTGCTAGACATTAATATCTCATTGGATTGTATGTGCTATCTTTGTATGTGAAGTTATGAAGTTTGGCTACGTATGTTTTTACTGAAACATGTTGTGAGGTTGAAAATACCCACAAGCAGCCTTTCAGGTACAACAGTAAAAAGGCCAAACAATGTTAATGGCTTATTGAGGAAATGCACACAGGCACAAGGATTACCCCAGGAACAGTGTACAATAAAAACGTCTCAGAGATAGCACTACATAATGGGGACTGTTTGACCCTGGTCACAGCAAAAGAGCATTCCAGCAAGCAGAAAGAAGATATAAAAGGGGGAAATTACATCATGATGGTACCTCACTCTCCCTACAACAACATAACTGGAAACACCTGAGGAACAGACTGAACTGGGGGAAGTGATGGTCCCAGGCTAAAGGAATTTCTAGCCTGTGTATGAAAACCTGGGAAACCCAAGTTGAAAAGCAAAGGCAGCTTGTGCCTTAAGAATCTGCCAGCCTGTTTATCACTCAGGGTGAGAATGTTCTAATTCATATCCTACCTGTCTAGTATGTTAAGCTCAGTTTGCGTTTTTGTTTATTTACTAGGTAATCTGCTTTGATCTGTTTGCTCTCACTTATAATCACTTAAAATCTATCTTTTGTAGTTAATAAACTTATTTTATGTTTTAATCCAAACCAGTGTGCGTTTGACTAAGGTGTCTGTAGAAAATCTCAGCTTGGTTACCACAAGTGTGCATGGTCCTCTTCACATTAAGGGAGAGGCGGACCGGGTATTAAACCCAGATACTGGCCAGATTTGACCAGGGCAGATTTGACACGGTACTTCTCTGGGGTCCTAGGCTAGGAGGCTGGTGGTTAGAAAGCCCTGCATGTAACTGCAGCTGGGTGTGTCCCTACCTGTGTAAATGCTGATGAAAGTGCAAGCTTGGAGGGCTTTGCAGCTTGTCACAGCAGCACAGTGTGAGAGGGAGCCCAAGCTAGTGGGTCAGAGGGCTCAGAGGTACCCCAGTTCCAGGTGCCACCCATCCATCCGTTTTTGGGAACAAACCCTTGGTAATGGATCCTGAAAGTAGAAACAGGGGTAGGTTGTGCAATCCAGGTGCAAACCCAACACAGCAAAGTGGAAAGATAACTCTGTAGCTGGGGAGGAAGGGGCGGGAAGAAGGGGAAACAGATGAGAAAAGGCTTTTGTAAGTGAATAAACCATTCCACTGAAATAAAGTTGCTACCAATGAAATTCTTAAGTGAATCTTTTAATTACATAGGCAAAGGTTTTCACACCTGGGTGCTTGAAAGTTAGGCATAATACTTGATAATTAGGCCACTTATTTAAAAGTACTGAATAGCTTTATCTCCTGTTCCCCTGTGGGAGAGGTAGGCATTTGACACCACTGAAAATCAAGTCATTTTTATTTAGGTGCCTCAATATGGATTTGGGCACTGAGGGTTTGAAACTTTTGGCCACATATTTAAACATTCCACACAAAATAATATTGTCACATTTCTCTCTCTGAGGAGTCATCATGGGTACTTGCATCAAATAGTTCAGGACTGTATGAAGGTTCGTTTAGTCACCATGCTATTTCAAATATAGCAAGTTAATTGGAGTGTATTTACTATTTGAATTTCATGCTGTCGCTTCTGAGGAAACATAAGGGAACTTCACCCTCAAACATTTTTAAACAAAAGTATATTACTCCTGAGGGAATTCTGCGCCAAAAAATTAAAAATTCTGCACAGAATATTTTAAAATTCTTCAAAAAACTGCATATTTTATTTGTCTAAATAGCACAATATAATTATGTTGGTTTAAATTATTTAGGTAATTTATTTAAACTACAATACAATGAATGGAGAATGGGAGTGGGGAGCATTGGAGGAAATCCTCAAACCCCCTTGCCTAATAGTAATGTAGCTAGGTTTGATCCTTTATTTCTAGTTATTAGTCAACAAATATATGCAGCCATATACTCAGTGTTACATGATAGGCAACTGAAGATCAAGTGAGAGCAGGGGAATCAAACTCACAATTTATATTGGCTACTAACCATCTCCAGAAAGGTCAGTAGCAAACAGTTCATGGAGGACATTTTGATAGGAAATGTTTTCAGTCCAAAAATTTAGACCAGTTCTAATCACTAAAGCACCATAAGCATTTATAAGGCCATACTGTCCTTTATACCACTCTGACAATGTAAAGGAGCCTTAAAACTTTTACACCTGTTTTATACTCCTGGGGGAATTCACAAAGACAATGGGAACAATTCACTAAGCAGGCAGGCTGCTACATTCTGCTCTGCCTGAGGGGACAGAGCCTGCCCCATGCCTAGCTCCTCAGAAACACCCCAAAGCCCTGCCCCTCCACACCGAGCATGCTTCAACAGTGAGCGAGAGAGACAGGGTCTCTCTCTCTCACACGCATGACTGCCCAGCCCCTCCTTCCCGGCAGTGATTTACGTCTCTACCGGCTGCTCCAGGTGCACAAACTGACCTGTCTGTGCTGCCGGGGAGGGGCGCATGACCGCTCTTGCAGCTTCCCTTTGCTTCCCCGTCAGAAGTCATTTTTCAGCGGGGAAGCAAAGAAACCTGTGGGGGACATGAATTCTGGACATGCGCAATGACACAAAATTCCCCCAGGAGTAATGTATCAGTGATGTCCAAGTGCACTTAAACAGAGCAGAACAATGACAATACTTTATTAATAATTAATGACAATTATTTCAATGAAGGATTATTAAGCAGATCACATTGAAGAATGCTGTTCTACAGGTCTCTCCTGACAGACTAGGACAATCATTTGAAAAGTGAGAAAATGTTACAGTTAATAAATATTTTTCTGGGTAGACCGGAAGGAAAGCTGATAACTGGTAATAGTTAATTCCTGTCTCAGCTACCAAGAATAACTCCTGTGATTCCTCTGTAGAAAATACCATTAGCACCCAAACCATAGAAAGGCAGAGTAAAATTCTGGTTCTGTTGAAGTCAACAGGAGTTTTGCCATGTCACTGAGAAAAGACATGTTAAATCAACCTCTGCCAATGGACTAGAAAATATGCCAAGTGATGGAACTGCTATAACCTCCTTTCAGGTTTATGGCACAGCCTGTTGGGGCCTGATCCAAAGCCCATTGAAAGAAATCAATAAGAATCTTCCAATTGACTTTAAGGGGCTTCAGAACAACTCCCTGGATCTCATTACCAAGAATTTTTCCTGATATTTACCCTACATTTTCATCTCATTATCTCACTGACTTGTAGCACCCTAAATATTATGTTGCTTTCTGCTCACCAATAGTTGTACACTGAGGCAAAATGTAACTGCTTTCTTTCATACTGATGACAGACAATTGGACTAATGTCTGAAAGGAGAATTTTAACAGAGCTGTGCAAAAACTGATATATATGCAGCAAAATTAAAGAGACAAGTCTGCCTCCTTTCTGCTTTCAGAATGGGGATGGGAATGATTTGTTATATAGGCCAGCATTACTTCTCAGAAGTGAAAAGGCAGTTTTCACTGGCAAACAAAAATATGAATGGTACACTGGAGATGAACTTCTCTGAGATGGATTATTTAATTAGATTCTGTTTAACTGAGGCAAGGGACACTGATTCAAGGCCAACTAACAAGAGACATTTTAGCAAATGCAGGGCAAGTTTTAACAAGGTCCCTCCTACAACAGGAAAGAGTATGCCTCAGACCACTACCTCTCTCAGTCCACAGCAGCTGCTTAGTTTCACTTCCTCATCTCGCATGGGAGGAGTGGTTTATACTGAAAACTGCTTAATCTAGAGTTACACTGATGATGTCCCAATGAGGCAGAAAGACTTCTGCAAACACCTGAAGTGGTAGCAAAGGTTGAAGAGGAAACAATTTGCTGAATACAAACACTAGCTATATGATGATCAACAGAGTTCAAAGAAAACCTTGTCGAGCAAGAAAGGGAGCTTCTGAGGAAAACTCCAGAGGACGTTAGATTAAATTAGCAAAAGCAGAGAGAAACATTTAGCTGTGCTTCATAAATTTCCCCCACTTGTGATGCATCATTAAGAACAGATAGTTAGCTGCAATACGCTTTGTGGGAGAGCAAGTGGGTAGCAATGGGGAAACTCAGAAGGAGGAATTGCACACAAGAGAGAAGAGATGACACAAAAATTGGGGGAGCGGTAAATAAAGAAGAGGACAAGTCACTAATACATTCTACAAATACATTAGAAGCAAGAGGAAGACCAAGGACAGGGTAGGCCAATAAGGGGGAAAAAACAATAACAGAAAATGTAGAAATGGCAGAAGAAGTGCTAAATGACTTTTGTCTTGATTTTCACCAAAAAGGTTAGTAGTGATTGGACGTCTAACACTGAAACAAGAATGCCAGTGAAAATGAGGTAGGATCAGAGGCTAAAATAGAGAAAGAACAAGTTAAAATAGAGAAAGAACAAGTTAAAAATTACTTAGACAAATTAGTTTTCTTCAAGTCGCCAGTCCCTAATGAAATACATCCTAGAATACTCAAGGAGCTGAGGAGACATGTGAGCCATTAGCGATTATCTTCAAAAAGTCATGGAAGATGGGAGAGAGTCCAGAGGACTGGAAAAGGGCAAATATAGTGCCCATCTATAAAAGGGAAATAAGGACAACCCGGAGAATTACAGGCCAGTCAGCTTAACTTCAGTACCTGGAAAAATAATGGAGCAAATAATTAAGCAATCTATTTGTGAACACCTAGAGGATAATAAGGTGATAAATAACAGTCAGCATGGATTTGTCAAGAACAAATCATGTCAAACCAACCTAACAGCTTTCTTTGACAGGGTAACAAGCCTTCTGGATAGGGGATAGTTTTCAAGTACATAAAAGGTTGTTAGGAGGAGGAGGGAGAAAAATTGTTCTCAACCTCCGAGGATAGGACAGGAAGCAATGGTCTTAAAATGCAACAAGGGCGGTTTAGGTTGGACATTAGGAAAAACTTCCTAACTGTCAGGGTGGTTAAGCACTGGAATAAATTGCCTAGGGATGTTGTGGAATCTCCATCAGTGGAGATTTTGAAGAGCAGGTTAGACAAACACCTGCCAGGGATGGTCTAGATAATACTTAGTCCTGCCATGAGTGCAGGGGACTGGACTAGATGACCTCTCGAGGTCCCTTTCAGTCCTATGATTCTATAATTCTAATACAGAGCAATCTAGATCACTTGGTAAACTGGGCACAAGCAAACAATAAATGTTTTAATATAGCTATCTGTAAATGTATACATTTAGGATATAGGCCATACTTACAGGATGGGGCACTCTAGTGTAGAAAGCAGTGACCCTGAAAAGGATTTGGGGGGTCATGGTGGATAATTAGCTGAACATGAGCCCCCAGTGCGATGCTGTGGCCAAAACAGTTAATGCAGTCCTAAAATGCATAAACACAGGAATTCTTGAATAGGAGTAGAAAGATTATTTTACCTCTGTATTGGCACTGGTGAAATCACTGCTGGAATACTGTGTCCGTTTCTGATGTTTATAATTCAAGAAGGATGTTGAAAAATTTGAGAGGGTTCAGAGAAGAGCCACGAGAATGATTAAAAGATTAGAAAACATGGTGTATAGTGATAGACTCAAGGAGCTCAATCTATTTAATTTAGCAAAGAGAAGATTAGGGGGTGACCTGATTACAGTCTATAAATACCTACACAGGGAACAAACATTTAATAATGGGCTTGTAACAGGGTCGGCACCCGCCTCTCACAAGCGCCCCCTTCTGGCCGGGTGTGAGCCTGCTGTTTCTCTGTTTGGAATGGGGGTGGCACCCACCTCTCGCGAGAGCCCCCTTGGCCGATTGTTTCTTTGGCAGGTCTTCAGTGACTCAGCCCTCTAGCTGAGTCACACACACTGTCTGTAGATGGAACAAACAAACCCCTTCCGGGGTATACAGTCTCTAACTTCTTTTTCACAGCCCGGGTATAGGGCCATGCTGCCAAGGCTTCCTTCCCGGAGACACTGTCTTCTATAACAGTCCAACCGGGGCCCATCGCGGTACCCTCAGTTGGTGTGTCCTTTTTGGAAGCCCTCCCTGGGCTCAGTCTCTAAGCAGACCAACAGGGCCCATCATGGTACCCTCACTTGGTCTGGCTAGGTTCTGGGCTCAGTCCTTACTTGGTCCCCAGTCAGCCAGGAGCTCCTTCTTAGCTCCCCCAGTCTTTGGCAGCCCTCCCTGGGCTCAGTCCTGCTCGCACTGAGCTGTTTGTGCTCCTGCAGTGCACATGAGGCAGAAATTTAGGTGATGAGGGAACTTTTAGCATGAAAACTTAGGTACCAATTGAGTTTGAGTTTTGTGGATCACAGTGGAGCCTAAAACGGGGACTTAGGTGCCTAAATCTGGGATTTATGCACCTATGTACCTTTGTAGATCCCAGCCTTGGAGTCTAGGGTATGTAGGGCACAAGGGTATTCAATTCAGTTAATCCGAAACCGCATCTACACTTGGATGGTATTTGCCTTGAATCACAGGGTATGTGAACCAACCAGTTAGCCACATGAAGTAGATAATCCATACTAATTAGCTTTTAGTTTGATCTGATTCTGAGCTAACAAACACATGACAGGGCAGTGTTGTACACTCAGTATTCACTCCAGTCCCTAAACCTGAGACTGAATAAATCCAGCTCACATGCCACTGAAACAAGAAATGCTTTATTGCGTCTCATATGACCCATGTTACAGTTAATCCAGTATCAAATCAGTTTATGAGGGAAGTGAAACTCCATGCAGGTATAAAAAGAACTACTTCTGTTTTAAAAGGAAACACTCCAGAGGAAGGGACTTCTCCAATTTTGAATAATTTATGGTTTAGAAATATTTGCGCTCATAAAAAGATTTGTAATGATATTTTATATCTGACAATATTTTAAGACTGAAATAGGGGCTTCTGAGCATGCCCAGGTTCTCCACCCCGTTAAACATGACTGCTTTCTTTTCTTTATGATACACCGCTACCTCGATATAACGCGACCCGATATAACACAAATTCGGATATAACGCGGTAAAGCAGTGCTCCGGGGGGGCGGGGCTGCGCACTCCGGCGGATCAAAGCAAGTTCAATATAATGCGGTTTCACCTATAACGTGGTAAGATTTTTTGGCTCACGAGGACAGCGTTATATCGGGGTAGAGGTGTACCTCGTAGGGCTGGATTGTTGCTAGCCTGGCAGGGTCTACGGGGGAGGGGGGGAGAGGAGGGGTGGCAAGCATGGCAGGGTGCAAAGGACACCCTCTATGCACCTGTGCAAGGGGCAGCGGAAGTCTCAGTCCTTGAACTCCTGGTGCAGTGGGAATATCCAGTATCCAGAACGTCATTGAACCTCCAAAGCAGCCAGGTAGAGGTGGTCTGTGGCTCTGCCCCTTTCTGTACTGGTCAGTGGAACAGGGCTGGTGAAAGGGGAACCTATTCTGCAGCCCTCAAGAGTTTGACACAGCTCCCACTCTGGTGCATGCTCCCAGTACTATTGGCGACATCACAAATTGTCGGTCTGGAGGACATTGTAATGTCCCAAACTGAGATGAGATTGTAAATACAGTGAATAAAATCCTTTTACGCAAATATCCTCCAGTCTGAAACTGCTGGGGAGAGGAGAACAGGGGGACCAATTTTGATGAAGAACGGCCTGAGAGCACCAGCTCACTTCCAAATGACCAGCCGATGGTCATAGCTTGTGCTTACCTAATGTGGCTGACATTTCTGTCACAATCCTTATGTTTCATTGATGTGCAAGGACATTCCATAATACAAAGCTGAATATTCTGAATGTGCAATTAATTGAATATCTGGATTATCAGGATAAATGAGACATTTACTACTGTCCCCCCCCCCTAAAACTGGGGTAAAGTGAAGTTTATGATCAGGAAATAATTAAGTCTGATCCAATAACAGGAAGGACAATTACAGATCCCAGCTCAAGACCCATGTGATTCCTGCAACAAATCAGCTAATCAGTTATGGTTTGGTTGTTCAAGAGAGGTGATTTCATTTACTGGGAAAAAAATGAAGATTGTTTGGAACCATCTGTAACTACTGAGTTATGCAATAGCTAAGTAACCACATGATCTTATTTTCATTACCCTCTCTACTTCTTTCCTTCTGTTTTTCTCATTCTTGTCACTTCTTTTCTCATATTATACTGTAAACTCAACAGGCAGGAACTACCTCTTACCTTGTGATTTTGCAGTGCCTAAGAGAACAGTGCCCCATTCCTGGCTGGAGCCACTAGACACTACCACAGTAAACATCAGATTATGGCATAGGCACCATAGACATGGGCTTAGGGACCCAACTCTCAGAGCCATGTGACTATATCAGAATTTCAGGTTTATTATGTTTCTGGACTCATAGATGCAAAGAAAAACTCCACCCAGGTGTGATGTTCGCTTGAGTTTGTAGACAGCATACACCAGACTAGGTGCAGCAACCAGCAGAGCCATGGAGAAAGTCATTTGAATCCATCCCCAAAGCAGATCCTGCTGCTCTGTAGGAGACCCCAGCTGCCTATCCCAATTTGGATAAGGGTTTCCTGCATAATATATGCCCCCATTTGGTGATGTGCCTAGGACCCTGGATTAGAAAGTTGGCAACCCTATTACAGAGATTAAGAGATGGGTTGGACCCAGTAGAAAAATCAAAATCAGCATCGATTTCTATTGTCCCTGATTATTGCTGTTCTGAAGAATTTAGGGTTTGATCCTGCCCCATTGAAATCAATGGATTTCTACCTCTGGGGATAGAATTAGACCCATAGGTTTTATAGCTGATGTTAACCTAGCCCATACATTTACCCAGAGATAAGAAAATCCTCATTGCATTATTAGATGAAACAAAGTCCATTGCTGCAGATGCAGTAAAGCCTAAAATGGAGAGCAGGTTTACCTTAGAATCATAGAATCATAGAATTGGAAGAGACCTCAAGAGGTCATCTAGTCCAGTCCCCTGCACTCAGGCAGGACTAAGTATTATCTAGGCCATCCCTGACAGGTGTTTGTCCAACCTGCTGTCAAAGTTAGAATCAGGACTCACAATTTTTAGTTAAAGACCACTCTGTTTTATTAGCGCAGCGCTCCGCTAATACATTCAGATAATGTGAGCACCATGTAAGACTCAGACCGTCTTATTTATACAGATAAAAAGGGGGGGTGAACTTAACAAGAAAACAAAGGAAGCAAAGCTGATACGTTTGCCTGGGGCCAGACACACATATCTTATTTCCTTATTAACTCTTAGCAATCTTCTGTTAATGTCCCACCATTAGCTTAGGTGCGACTCATTGTTCTATATCTTAATGTTTCTCTTCCTGACAACTATATTTCAACATTCCTCATTCCTGCTTAAAGGAACATACAGCATTTCTTTAATCCATTCTATTTTTACAATATAATTCATTCTACTTTCACAATGCTTTTCAAAATCCCCAATGACGGCGATTCCACAACCTCCCTAGGCAATTTATTCCAGTGTTTAAACACTCTGACAGTTAGGAAGTTTTTCCTAATGTCCAACCTAAACCGCCCTTGCTGCAATTTAAGCCCATTGCTTCTTGTTCTATCCTCAGAGGTTATGAAGAACAATTTTTCTCCCTCCTCCTTGTAACAACCTTTTATGTACTTGAAAACTGTTATGTCCCCTCTGTCTTCTCTTCTACAGATTAAACAAACCCAATTTTTTCAATCTTCCCTTATAGGTCATGTTTTCTAGATCTTTAATCATTTTTGTTGCTCTTCTCTGGACTTTCTCCAATTTGCCCACATCTTTCCTGAAATGTGGTGCTCAGAACTGGACGCAATACTCCAGTTGAGGCCTAATCAGCGCGGAGTAGAGCAGAAGAATTACTTCTCGTGTCTTGTTTACAATACTCCTACTAATACATCCCAGAATGATGTTCGCTTTTTTTGCAACAGCGTTACACTGTTGACTCATATTTAGCTTGTGATCCACTTCCCCAGATTCTTTTCTGCAGTACTCCTACCTAGGCAGTCATTTCCCATTTTTGTATGTGTGAAACTGATTGTTCCTTCCTAATTGGAATACTTTGCATTTGTCCTTATTGAATTTCATCCCATTTCCTTCAGATCATTTCTCGTTTGTCCAAATCATTTTGAATTTTAATCCTATCCTCCAAAGCACTTGCAACCCCTCCCAGCTTGGTATCATCCGCAAACTTTGTAAGTGTACTCTCTATGCCATTATCTAAATCACTGATGAAGATATTGAACAGAACCGGACCCAAAACCAATCCCTGCGGGACCCCACTCGTTATGCCCTTCCAGCATGACAGTGAACCACTGATAACTACTCTCTGGGAAAGATTTTCCAGCCAGTTTTGCACCCACCTTATAGTAGCTCCATCTAGGCTGTATTTCCCTATGCGAGACAGTATCAAAAGCCTTACTAAAGTCAAGATATACCACATCTACTGCTTCTCCCCTATCTACAATGCTTGTTACCCTGTCAAAGAAAGCTATCAGGTTGGTTTGACAGAATTTGTTCTTGACACATCCATGCTGTTATTTATCACCTTATTATCTCCTAGGTGTTTGCAAATTGATTGCTTAATTATTTGCTCCATTACCTTGCCATTGCCAGGGGAAGTAAAGTCACAAAATGGCCGATTCTAGCGATTTGTTTTCACCCCCACGCCAGCTCCTTCACTGACAAGTTTCCAAACCCAAACCCAGTGAGCAGGTGTCTAGATTTCATGGGGTTAAGCGCGGCCTGAGGCCCAGAGATTGCCCCTTCCACGCCACATCCCAGTGGGATGGGGATGGCAGAGGGAAACTGCCTGATCGCCCCATCGGGGAGTGGATCCAGCCTGAGCTCCCTTAGTAGCGTGGCTGCAGCAGAACTGTAAGGCCGGGGCTTCCCTTGTCCGCCGCGGAAACCCCCGGGGGCAGTTCCGCCGGGCTCAGGGGGCTCCCCTTGGGAGCAGCGGAGGGGCCCGGGGAAGGGGAACACGCGATCCCCGGGGCCCTGGCTGGATCAGGCGGGAGCGGGAGGGAAGGTGCCGGGCGGCCCGGGGCGCGCTGCGGGGCTGGCAGGTGCTGGACAGGGCAGTCCGAGCTGCTGTCTCATGCCCGCCGGGGGACTGAGCCAAGGGGAGGCAGGACCAGGGCGAGTGGCACTGGGGGTGAGCAATCGCCGCGCTCCGTGGGACAGGCTCCGTGAGCCGGGACCCAATGAGCGGGTTCCGGGTTTGACGTGTCAGTGTTTGGGAGCAGCCTGGCGCAGCAGCTAGCCGGGGAGCATGAGTCCCTGCTGCTGCCTGGGCCGGAGCTCTGCGGGTGCCAGCCGGCGGGGGTTTCGCGGCCGCAGCGGCGGACACTGCAAAGGAGGTGAGGGCGCTGCCGAGGTGTGGGGCGGCGGGCAGGGCATCTCTCCTATTTCCCCACCAGCACACTGCACCCAACACTCACAGCGCGGGCAGGCACACGCTGAGCTGCACCACCATCCCAGAGCCCGCGCCTGGGGAGATCCACTGAGCCTGCAGCACCCCACAGCCCATCCAGGGAGACACTCACTGAGCCTGCAGCACCCCACAGCCCGCGCAGGGGGAGACGCACTCTGGGCCCGCAGCACCCCACAGCCCGCGCAGGGGGAGACGCACACTGGGCCCGCAGCACCCCACAGCCCGCGCAGGGGGAGACGCACACTGGGCCCGCAGCACCCCACAGCCCGCGCAGGGGGAGACGCACACTGGGCCCGCAGCACCCCACAGCCCGCGCAGGGGGAGACGCACACTGGGCCCGCAGCACCCCACAGCCCGCGCAGGGGGAGACGCACACTGGGCCCGCAGCACCCCACAGCCCGCGCAGGGGGAGACGCACACTGGGCCCGCAGCACCCCACAGCCCGCGCAGGGGGAGACGCACACTGGGCCCGCAGCATCCCACAGCCCGCGCAGGGGGAGACGCACACTGGGCCCGCAGCACCCCACGGCCCGCGCAGGGGGAGACGCGCACTGGGCCCGCAGCACCCCACGGCCCGCGCAGGGGGAGACGCACACTGGGCCCGCAGCACCCCACAGCCCGCGCAGGGGGAGACGCACACTGGGCCCGCAGCACCCCACAGCCCGTGCAGGGGGAGACGCACAGTGGGCCCGCAGCACCCCACAGCCCGCGCAGGGAGCAACACACTGGGACAGGAACACCCCTAGAACTCGCACAGGAACAGGCACCTAGAGGCACACACAACACACTCACACACGGGGAGAGACAAACAACACCCACCCTGCCATTCAGGCACACTGGGTTAAGCCAATAGGGGAGCCTACGGTTGAACTGGATCCGCTCACTCCAGTTAAAAGCCCACCTGCCCTGTCTTCACTGCTGTTTTAATATGGGTTAGCTAAGGTGAGTAAGAACACACTTTTTTTTGCCATGTAGACCAGAGCACACAGCCACTAAGGCATACTAGAGATAGCGACACACACGTTATCTGACCAAGACGTGCCACACAGACATTCAGATGTACTCTGATACCTGAACGCTTAGGTACACACAAACATGAACTTTTGCTAACACTGAAAATAGTTTTTTTTGTGGGGGGTGGGGGAGGAGGGGCGATGTCGCACGACAGAAAGTGATCTTGCTACTACTGCTTGTAATTTTGGTCATTTTGCACATCTGGACTTTGAATAACTGAGCTATATCTTGGAGCAGCTGAATAAACACCCCCAGAGAGAGTAGCAAGACCTGACATTTTATTTGGGGAGGGAAGATGTCTGCCTTTGGGTTCTCCAAAACAGTGTGATATACAAGTTTTAAAATGATCTTTTACTGATTATTTACTTTTAAGAATTTTAAAATACATGTTTTTAAGAAACTACTGAACATGGCAAAATGTAAACAAGGAGAACAATAGTGAGGAGAAAAAGACATCACCAACTTTAAAACATTCAGTTCTTTTTAACTAGTTAAATAGTTGACTGGCTAAAATAGAAACTGAATTAAATGTGCAACTCATTTGTGACTCAGATTTTTAGCAATATAAATTACACAATAGCAATCTAAAACCAAGCTTGGTTCAAAACAGAGTGTAAGCTCCTCCCTAACTGGCAGAGAATTACCAGCTGACATTTCCTTTCTCTCTACAGTGTGCAAAACCCCTTACCTGAATTTTAGACTATATTGAAACACTAGTATGTGCGTTCCTTTCGTATCGGACAGCTAATGCATGCTCTTTCTTTCTGAACAGAGAATTGAAGGGCAATCCAGACATGAGGAAGGTTTTGTTAGTGGAACCTGTCATCATCATTTACACTTTTGCCTACTTCTTGACCGTACCGCTGATTCAGCAGTATATTTATCGGAGGCTATGGGAAGAAGGAAGCAACTCCAGTTTAATAGAAAATAACAACACTACTTACTGTGAACTAAACAAAAGTAACCCAGCCTATATCAAACAGAAGGTAAGGAGGGGGAGAGGGGGAAGTAGGAATGAAAACATATTACAAAGGAAAATTTGCAGTGAGTACTAGATAAATATTTAATTAACAGTGGCTTAATTTTTATAAAATTATGATTTCATTAATATTTATATGGTGCCATAGGTGTGTATAGTGTTTACAAATAATCAACTCAGCAAGATGCTGAGGACATTCAGTTCCCTCTGAAGTCATTAGGAGTTGAGGGTGCACATTATCTTAGAGCAATGGTTCTCAACCTATTTACCATTGTGGGCTGCATATGCAGCTCTCTATGTGTTATGTGGGTCGCATCTACACAACATATATACTACCTGTATGGCCCTGAGGATGTGCCGCAGCTGTATGCTGATTGGGCTGCAGGTTGAGCACCACTCCCTTACAGGGTTTGGCCCAAAAAGAAGATATTGCCCTTACGTTGAGAAGTATAGAAACTAGGGCCCCGATCCTGCAAAGATGTATGCATGTGTTAAACTTTACGCAGTGTGATTAGTACCTTTGACTTCAGTGGGACTACTCCATGTGTCAAGTTAAACATGTATGTCAGTCTTTGCAGGACCAGGGCCTTGGTTAGATAAATATAGCATTATACAGGGAGAGATGACATCAGACAGGGATGGGGGACCAGGAGGAGGAAATTAAAGAGAATTTTAAAATATGTATTTAATTGAACTGATCTTTCAACACCTTTGAAAATCTCTGATTTCTCATTCATGCCAATGGTGACATTCATTTCCTGTATTGTCAGAATATAAGGATGGCAACTCTTCATTTGATTGTTAATGATCCTTTTAAAAATATTTAAAGCATCCAAAAATATTATTTGTACAATTTACTCTTCTTTTAATTAGATACTGATTAGAATCCCCTGTTACACCACAGCTTCCTTTACATTTAGGGGAAAGTGGTAGTTGACATGGATTTGTGAGTTATAAAAAAGGCATGTGTTAATAAGAGACCATCAGCTGACATCATTCCGAAACCAGACAAAGGGATTGTTGTAAAACTCTAAGTAGCACTTGAAGTGAGGGATTTTGCGCAATCCTAGATCTGAATTTCTGGGATGCTACCATAAAATTACTAATTAGGTATTCTGCACTGCCCCTTCTCAAGAGTGGAGCATCTAGTCTACCTAGACCACTTGCCATATATAACAAGCACATGCTTGTCAATGCCATATGTGGACTCCATTGAACTTGCTCAGAGGAATAGCTCAGACTTTCTACTATGACAATGAGTTCTTCCTCATTTGTCAGGAGACTAGTCAGCTAAGGAAAAACTTAAAAGAGGGCAAAGTTGAATTTTTGCCATAGGACTCTTTTTTTTTTCTTTTTTTTTTTTGACTGACAGATCAGCCAAGGTAGGCCATTTATGACTCCCATTAATCCCCTTTAGTATTGATTACTTGGCTTCTACCTCCCAAATACTATCCTATGGGAGTCAGAGTCCAGTAGAAGAATAAACAGCTCTTCCTGGCTGACCCAAACTACGGAGTTTTAATTAAATAGCAAGAAAGCAGCTGTGCATGATCCACAGCTTCAATTGGGAAGAGACCCCAGCAGCTTTCTGGTGATTAGGAGTAGGAGGCATCTTTTAGCAATCTGTTAATCTGTTTAGCAATCTGTTAATGTGGCGATGCTAGTAGGCACTGATCACACTAGCTCCGCAGCATGTAATTGAACACAAACTCAAAAAACCTGAGGCTGGGCTGCCAGGACCTTACTCACCTCTCTTCCAGCATCATACAGCAGGAGAGCTAGTTATTGAACTGGAATAACTTTTAGAGCACGGAAGGGGGAGACCACGTGAACTCTCCACTCCTCAAGGCTGCAATGTTTGGCTTAAAAGCTGTTCTTTTTGGAGGGAAAGAGAGGCTTCCATTTCAAGTCAATTTGACCTATTATTAGCTTGACCTGAAACAGAACTCATGGTCTCCTGAGGTTCTTGTGAAGTGGAAGGCTGTGGATGCTTTTGACCAGATCAAGGTTTTTGGCCCAGATCTAAAAGGGATTTATGTCCTACTGTGATCCACAATCCACCTGCTCAGCTGCAGCCTAACACTGTAGGCACCTAATCTCACTCAGCACCTAAATTTTCACTGTAAAAGTGCCCTAGCTGTCAAAGTTTGTGCCTCTGGGCATGTGCATTGCTCCCTCGGGTAGGTGACCTGACGCCTGTCTCATGCCTAAGCCCCAGTGTGGTCCTCAAACCAGGTGAAAGTAGGTGTTCCCCTGCCTAGCTTGCCTGCTGGGCCCAATTTAGGAAGCATGCCTAACTCTTCACAAAATGACCAAGAGGAAGAGACCTCTCTTTATAACCTTTAGCTCAGTGGTTAGGATACTCACCCCAGATACAGGAGACCCTGTTTCAATTACCTCCTCTGCCTTGTGAGGAGAAGGGATTTGAATGAGGGTTTCCCACTTCTCCAGGGAAAGCTCTAACCACTGGGCAACAGAATATTCTGAGGTGGGTCTCTCTTGCTGAAGCCATTCCACTTTGTATTAAACAATTCAATATTAATAGGGCTAGGCAAAGAGTGAGAATGTGCTGGATTTTATGGATCCTATTCTCAGGTGCCTACCTCTCCTCATAAATTGTATAGGGAACCTAGGCACCTAGCTCACGGTTTGTGAATTCCAATGATTTTTCCAAGGCACCTAAAAGTTGGGTTTGTGGATCTAGGCTTTTTCTCTTAATAGTTTTTGTACATCACCCACAACAAGTATTTTCATCCAGTATTAGCTCATACTGCATGCTGTGTTTTAGGTAGATGAATTTTGGCATATTGTGATACTTTCTCAGGGTGTCCCGAACCAGAGGTCACCGTGTTACCCCCTGCCTCAGTAAGAGACAGATTTGCAGTTTTTCAGTTCTCTGGCACTCATGGTCAGTTAGCCACCCAAACAAACTCCTCAGAACTTTTCCAGCCCTTACTTTGCCTGCAAGTTTAAGTCTTGGTGTATCCCAGTCCCTGAACCTCCCACAAGCATCCCCCCATAGTGTCCAGCCACTGTCACTGGACACTCTCAGTAATTACCAGGTAAGCTGCCCCTAAAGAGATAGTGTACACACAGCTGGGTGGTTACAACTCAGGATCAGGTCCTTTATAGCAACACAGCACTGTAATTGTTTATTAACAAAGAACAGAGATTCAAATGAGTATTGAGAAAGACTAAGGGAAAGAAAAATGGTTACAAATAAAACAAAACTATAACACACTTTCCAGAGATAAAAACTTAACAGGCTACAACCCTTGTCTAAAGTAGTTTCTCACCCTCAGAAGTCTTTCTGCAGAGCTTGCTGGTTTTCAGTCAATCTAGGATCTATTCCTTCACAAACCACCCCCTCACTAAGAGTGTTCCTCAGTGAAATGGATAACAGGAGTTGTTCTTGCATCCCTGTTATAGCCCAGTAAACCTTTGAAAGCATTCCTGCTGTTTGTTCTCCACTGTGCTGGTGCCATATTGTGTTCACATCCCTCATGCCCCCTGTCAACCTGTCTTTCCTGTCGACTTTACATGCAAATGTAGCTTCCATTGTTTTATGACAGTGATAACTATCTTTCCTCCTGGAAGAAACCTCTTTCTTCCTTTGTTTGGTTACAGACTTTAAAGCATATTATCAGTACATATACACCGTTCCTCATATAGTATTAATATATACACTTCACAATGATATTAATGGCCAGTGTGTCATTGGCTTTCATTTCATACCTCACACAACATTCTTTATGGATAACTACTGTGACAACAATGTGTTAGGTGCAGTGAGTTTGTCAGGCCTGATTGGAGTTGCTGACAGAACAGTGAGCCCTTTGCCAGTTGGCATTGAGGGGTTCTTAGTGTCATGCGTAGGCTATGTCTACACTACAGACCTTACAGTGGCACAGGTGTACCGCTGCCGCTGTAAAGTCTTCTGTGTAGCAGCTCTATACCAACGGGAGAGAACTCTCCCGTTGGCATAATTAAACCACCCCCAGCAAGCGGCAGTATCTATGTCGGCGGGGGAGCATTTCCCGCTGACATGGTGCTGTCTGCACCGGCACTTCTGTTGTTGAAACTTATGTCAGACAGGGGTGTGGTTTTTTTCACATCCCTGAACAACAAAAGTTTTACCAACAAAAGTACTAGTGTAGACATAGCCATATACTGTCATGTTGTTTTCATTATTGCAACTACAAAACCCATAAATGATGAAAAATCTGCCAGCTGCAGATTTCTGATCTGGAAATTTAGTTAAACTTCATAAAAAGTTAGTTTGATTTTTTTCCCTGTAGTTGACATTTGCTGGAAAGCCCTGAAATTCAAGCTTTTTTTCAAAACATGACAGTACATGCTTAGAAAAATAAAACTTTTCCACTACATGCAAAGCATTGAAAAAAGCGCTTATTAACCATGAGTCAGCTGAATTTCAAAGGGCTTCTTGCAACAAGATCATTGTGAATTTACTTTTTCACACAGTTGCTCACTGCAATTTTGACATAAAGGATGCATAATAAATAACTAGTTTTACATTCACAGTGCTTGGATAACTCCTTTCAGGGCAATGGGTCTCCAGTAAGCAGGATCTTGTCCTACAGAACTTTTCTGTTGCCCTTGCCCTGCCAATTTCCAGTTCCCATTATTTCATCACTACAGACCTCAGGTAGCTGTAAACTCTGAAACAATCACGATTTTGTCTGTCTGCCTGTGTTTTACACCACACTCATCACCATAGCATCTGAGCATGAAATTCTTGCCCCATTGATGTAAATGGCAAAATCCCCATTGGCTTCAATGGGACCAGGATTCCACACTGAGAGAGAATTCTATCTGCAAGTGGGTGAAAACAGTAGGCTGAGAAATTTAAACTCCAGACACTTTGCTGAGATTATATTTACACCAGGTATTCTGGATTTTCCTGGGAGTCCAAGATATTAGTGACTTTTATACATAGATGCCCTACATTTTGCTGTGGTGTTCCTCAAATTCTGTTTCTATCAGCCTCTCAGGAAGAGACAAATTATCCTCTCTGTTCTTCTTGTGTAGTTCCTTTGTTTGTAGGGTTAGGAGGGGCTTTTCAATCTCAACAGTGTCAGGGCAAAACGAGAAAATAAATTTAAGACAATAGGAGAGCATTTGGGGTCTGTAAAGTTATATAAGATTTAGTCAAAGATGGATAAGGCCTTTGCGGCACTTGGATTCATTATCGCATAGGCTTTGGGGAAATATATTAATTTTATAATTAATTAAAAAGAGGTTCAGAATTCACTGGAATGAAAGCTGGTGCTTTCTGATTGCTGGATTGAACAAAATCTCTTTTAACTGAGCTCAGAGGAGTTATATTGAAACATTATTTATCATACAGTATCCTTTGCTAGTATGTAACATTCTTTAATTATACGAGCCGCTATCAATTTGTCCTGTCCTGGTCATTGTTCAGCCTCAGGCACAACATTCCTCACTTAACTTAATCCTTATTTAAATCAAGGGATTCTTCATTTTCATCCATTTAATTTTGTATTCTAGGATTTTTTGTTCTGTATAATCATATTTTAGAGTGTAGTGGATTTGCAGATTAAGAAAATAGGGCCAGATTCTCTGCTGCTCTAAATCTGTGTAGCTCCATTGATTTCAATGGAGTTGTGTTGGTTTGAACGAGCTGAAGAGTTGGCCCATAGTTTTTTATGTTCATTTTCATTTACTTCATAAATGCCTGAACTGTTCATTGATAGTGTTCATGCATTCTAAATGTGGCATATGTCCCCCCTCCCCCCGTCCTTGAACTTGATCAGATGGTGCAAGCCAGGGTAATTCCAGTTAAATTAATGGAGATGGGTGATTTACAGGAGTTGAGTATCTCGCCTCCTTTTTTGTGTGTGTTGGACTTTCTCCTCCAAAACACACACACATATGCCATTTTTCTCTTCTTGTTTAATGTTATTAAGGGTGTTGGGTTTTTAGCTATCATATCTGTATGAGTTTTAGACTGTTTTATGGTATGGGTTATTCAGTACCCTGAGCATTCCTGTGTGGGATGGGGTGGGACAATATGGTAAAGTAGAGTTTTATTACCGATGTATTGGCGTTTCTATGATGCTCATCACTGTGGTGTGCCAGCTGTAGTATTGGAGTGCCAGCTTTAGTAAAGAAACATTGCATACAACATGGAACATCCTAAGGTTCTGTTTGCTTCTTAACTGTACAAAAAGTGCTACCCATGAATCAATTTTTTCACTGTCTTCACAACTGCAGTTAATCCTTGTCTCACAAGATGCCTCTGCTTTGTTTGTTATGCCCATTTGTCTGCAGGCTATTGCTTCCCTTCCCATTGCTGCTGTCTCTGCAGAGCAAGTAGTTTCCCTTCTCATGTTCGCTCCCCCCTCCCTAGGATAAACTACTCTCCTTTCATGATGCTTGTCTTTCCTTTGCACCACTGCACTCTGTAGACAGGGCCCTTCCCTCTTTTTGTGTTGATCAGGTTGCTTCCTTTCTCACTGTCTAGGCCAGGGGTTCTCACAAGAAATTTTTTGGTGGCTGCTCTGACAGTTTTTCCTAAAATACTTAATTAACTTTAGGAAAAACAAATAAATATGCACATATCCATGTCCAAATCATTGTAATTTATTTATGTAGGGTTTTTTTCAGACTCAATAATAAAAATAATGTACAGTTCTTTACTGGACCTAAACAGAATAGAAACAAAATAAGGTGCTTTGCACGTCCTTGTCTTTTTGTCTTTTTGTTACTTTTGGTTTTTTGGTTGCTATTTTTTTTTTGTTAAAGACTTGCTAGCTAGTAAGTCTGCTCCTGTGAAAAGTGATATTTGTAGGTTTGTTAATATCGCTTTTTATAGCAGACTTACTCAACCCTGGCAAGCTGGGGGACAAATTAAGCTGTGAATGAAGAGTTGGGTAGGGAAGCAGTGGGGGCTGGGGGCAATGGAGGGCTGTGGGAGGCAGCGGGGGCCATGGGCAATGAGGGAGAGTGTGAGCGGGGGGCCGAAGCCCCGCGGTCGATGGATGGAGCCCGAAGCCCTGCGGCCAGAACCTGAAGCCCCATGGCCGAAGCCTGCCGCCCAACGTCCCAGGGCTGAAGCCGGAAGCCTGAGCCCCACTACCCCTGGGAAAGGGGGGAACTCAGACTGGCTGCCTGCTCTTCTGGTGTTTCTGGCTCCAGAGGGGGGGCGAGACCCAACCCCTACTGGTGGCCACGGGGAAGGGGTGAATGCTTCCCCCTCTCCCCCCGGCCAATCACTGCCCAGGAGACTGTGGCTGCAAGAAAAACCCCGGGTGGCCGCATGCGCCCACGGTGGCCACATTTGAGAAACACTGCTACGCCATATCTTGTTCCCTGTTCGCAAATAGAAACTGGATGAAAGCAGAAAAAAACTCACTTATCTGGCCCAAAACCTATCAGGGGGAGTTGTTAGGGACCAAAGGATCATCCTCCATTTTGACCTGGTTCCAGCTTCAGGCTGTCAAATCCCCAGGGTGGCAGTAGTGCAGGCAGGAAGGCCATGACAATATGACTTCTGAGGCAGCCGTGCTGCCATAAGGGTATGGGATAAGGGAGGCCAGAGAGTAGTGTAAGGGGGCTTGCCCTTCATGTGACCATCTGAGCCCTCCATGGTTGCCTCAAGGTCTACTCCATTTTCTTCAGGATCTTAGAACATCCTGGGTGGGCGTGGAGGGCTATGCCTCCTGCCCACCCTGCAAGTAAACAAAGTCCAGCACCACCACTTCATGATACCTTGGAAGCTCCAAGTGAACTTTCAGAGTGACTTTAGTCCTTTTACATTAGTTTTGGTTCTGTTTGATTGCATGACATGGGGATTTGTGCAGAGAGAACCACTTTCCTTCCTACTGCTGCTCTCTAGGCTGACCGAGTTACTTCCTTTTCAGCTGCTGGAGTGGCTGCCCTTTGATATTGCCCGTGTAACTAAACACAAACCAAGAGCTGAATTTGCTAGCAACCAGCGTCAAGTGCAAAATAATCATCAAATCAACTTTGATTTATATTGTTACTGTTTTTTCTTTAACTTCTCTTTAATTCTTTTCACTTACTACCATTAGTTGCAAACGTGCCATTAATTTATGTCCATCAAGTGTGTTTTATTTTTAAACTTCTATTAAACTGAATAAAAAGAACTCAGAAGTTCTTCCTCCACTCTTGCATCTATTTATTGCTGTAATGCAGCTACTGTATCTTACAGGAATACACGCACAGCCTGATACTTCTCTTACTAGAGGTTAGTGATTCTGAGACTTTCTGGGCCTGAGAACTCCTTTCCAATGGTTTTAAATGTATTTGCACCTGTTAAGTAAATTATCCAGGTACTTCACACTGATGCGCTGCAGGAAGACTTCACAGACCTGTTGAGGGTCATAGAATCATAGAAGTGTAGGACTGTAAGGGATTTCAGTAGGTCATCTAGTCCAGTCCCCTGCACTCAAGGCAGGACTACGTCATAACTAGACCATTTCTGACAGGTGTTTGTCTAACCTGTTCTTAAAAACCTCCAATGACTGAGATTCCACAATCTCCCTAAGCAATTTGTTCCAATGCTTAACCACCATGACAGTATGGAAGTTTTTCCTAATGTCCAAATGTAACCGTCCTTGCTGCAATTTAAACCCATTGCTTCATGTCCTATCCTCAGAGGTTAAGGAGAACAATTTTCACCCTCCTCCTTGTAACAACCTTTTATGTACTGGCAGTGGCGCTGGAACACTTTGTGTAGTGGGGGTGCTGGAAGCCAGCTAAGGAAACTGTAAAGCAAACTTTTTACCTCATGCCCACCACTTACACCTGTCTGTGCCACACACACACACCTCCCAGAGCTGGGGCAAGAGGGTAAGACAGGGGTAAGAGGGCCAGGAGCTGGGGCTGGGAGCAAAGTCCCTGGGCGCGGGGCCAGGAGCAGAGTGCTGGGCGCGGGGCCAGTAGCTGGGACCCCGTGTGGGGCCAGGAGTGGAGCCCTGGGCATGGGCTGGGGGTGCTGCAGCACCCCCTGTACCTCTAGTTCTCATGCCTATGTGTACCAGAAAACTGTTATCATGTCCCCCCTCAGTCTTCTCTTCTCCAAACTAAACAAGCCCAGCTTTTTCAGTCTTTCCTCATAGGTCATGTTTTATAGACCTTTAATCATTTTTGTTGCTCTCCTCTGGAGTTTCTCCCATTTGTCCACATCTTTCCTGAAATGTGGTGCACAGACCTGGACACAGTACTTCAACTGAGGCCTTATCAGTGTGGAGTAGAGTGGAATAATTACTTCTCATGTCTTGGGATACTATGTGATAATATTAAGCATAGATGTGTCAGTATGATTAGTTTTTATGCAATACACTAGAACCTCAGAGTTACGAACTGACCAGTCAACCATACACCTCATTTGTAACTGGAAGTATGCAATCAGGCAGCAGCAGAAACAAAATTAAAAAAAAAAAAAAAAAGGCAAATACAGTACAGTACCGTGTTAAACATAAACTACTAAAAAATAAAGGGAAAGTTTAATAAAAAGATTTGACAAGGTAAGGAAACTGTTTCTGTGCTTGTTTCATTTAAAGTAAAAGGGTTAAAAGCTGCATTTTTCTTCTGCATAGTAAAGTTTCAAACTGTATTAAGTTAATGTTCAGTTGTCAACTTTTGAAAGAACAACCATAACATTTTGTTCAGAGTTATGAACATTTCAAAGTTATAAACAACCTCCATTCCTGAGATGTTGGTAACTCTGAGGTTCTACTGTATTTCCTTTATGTGCATTATTATTTATTGATGTAGCACTATCAATATACATGACACTTTACAGATAAGTAAAATATCATGGGCTCTGTAATAATCCCATTCAGGGACAGATTCTGATCCCCCTTATCTGCATTAAATTGCATGTTTCAATATGATTATGTGTGGAGTAAGGTGCTACACCCTGTGAGTGGGAACCAGCATCTGGCCATAAAGTAGTAGTAGTTTTATCACCGACTTCAGTCAGAGCAGAAGCAGACCAATGCCCCTTTGCTGAAGGGCTCACAGCATAAGGGGCTGAACTTACAAATGCGTGCTCACAACAGTAGTCTTGTTGACTCCATTGCGACTACTCATCAAGTAAGGACTACTTGCCTGAATGAGTGTGTTCAGGATCATGTCCTAAGTTAAAATACAACAAGAAAGAGTGACAATATTGAGGGAAGGGAGAGGGAGGACAAAGGTTATAGCAGTAGAAATTTTTGGATATGTAACTGCTTCATATTATTTTTTTTTCCCCTTTGCAGGAAGTCCAAGAAAAGGCCTCTCTTTTTCTCATGCAGTTGGACTTAACTGGCGCAGTTCCCAGCATTTTGGTTGCCATTGTCCTTGTAGCTGATGGGGATCGTCATGGACGCAAAAAATCTTTAGTTCTGCCTTCAGTGGGAGCTTTTATATCAAATGCTTTCCTCGGTGCATTATCATATTTCTCCCTGTCCCTCTCTATTTTCTTTGCAGTTGCATTTTTTGGTTCACTGTTTGGAAGCATTGCAACTTTCCTCGGGGGAGCCTTTGCCTTTATAGCTGACCTATGTAATGAAGAGAAGCAGAAAACGATACGTATAGCTGTGGTTGATTTGATTTTTGGACTTGTCTCTGGATTAGCAGGACTGACTTCCGGCTACTTCATAAGAGGATTAGGCTTTCCATTGACATTTGTGGTTGCTTCTCTGCTTCACGTTATTAATATTTTCTATATTACATTTTGGCTGGAGGATACAGTACGTGTACCTGAATTCCAGCAGCATGCATCAGTATCTTGTACTGAAGGCCTTAAACAAACATTTTCTGGAGTGTACATGCTTTTTAAAACTTCCACTTGTAAAAAACGAACTTTAATCATTGTATTGCTTTTTACATTCATGATGTATTTTTTTACCTGGATGGGTGGGAGTTCTCTTTTTACATTGTATGAACTGGATGAACCTCTCTGCTGGAATGAACTCTACATAGGATATGGAGCAGCTGCATTCACTTCTGTTTCTCTGACCAGTTTTTTAGGAATATACTTGTTTTCACATTGTCTCAGGGACATCTATATTGTCTTCATCGGGATATTTTCTTACATTGGAGGAATCATCATGGCTGCCTTTGCCAAAACTACACTGCTCATGTTTTTAGGTGAGTTCAAAAGCAGGCCCTTTAGATTCATGAAATATGTGAAAATTGTTATATTCTATAGAATTAAGCCAGCTGGTCCCTTAAAAGAACCTACAGATGTGTTAAAAACAACAACAACAAAAGTAATGTTCAATCAAGTTCATATTGGATTTTAAATGTAAATTCAAAAATGAAAAGTGTGACAAGTGAATGAAAGCACTTCCTTATGGCTTTCTGTTTTTAATATCTTGTATATACACTGGGTTTATGACTCTTTCTCTGTGCTAAGATAATTTAAGATAATTGTGTCACAATACAATAATAGTAATGGTTTGAATCTTCTATCACTTTTACTATTTGGAGCCTTCAGTAAATAAAATGCAGTTAGGTCATTTAAAAAAAATTGCAGTTCACCTTTAAATTCTAAAGTGCTGTTATTTGAGTGACTCATGACTAATTATATTGTTTTGCAGTGAGAGTGCCCTCTCTTCTATGTTTTATGCCCATTCCAGTTCTACGGTCCATGTTGTCAAAAGTGGTTCTGGCTAGTGAACAAGGTGAGTTGAATTTATTAAAGAAACAGTCATCAGGCATCTTAAAATAAATAGGCTCTAAATTATAAAATGTTTAGAACATATTTGTGTGAAGGGGTTCCATTTTTTTGCTTGTACTAGCTTTTAAAAGTAATTTCTTTAATTTCAGGTTCTATCTATTATCACACTACTTTATTTCAGTAAAATCCTTGTGACTTTTGTTTCCAAGTTAATATAAACAAGATTAGATGTTAACACCTGGCCAAAATTTCTCCTTTGGGGAAAAAAACCCTAAAAGATTGGTTGGCATTTTGGTTAAAAATAGTGATCCCCTGAAAACTTGAAGTGGATTTAAAAGTAAAGATCTGTTATACAGTTGTGACTTGACAAGTGCTTTTAACATTCGGCAAGTTTTCACATTCAGAGAAAGAAATACATCTCATGTTTAGTTAGCCATTACAAATTATATTTAGAATGGTAAAGGGTGAATGGTCAACGTTTGAAACACTTGAAAGGTTGAAAAGAAACAATTAAGGACTCTGATACTGAGTTGTGCACCACTGCCTCATGGCTATAGTAAATTTCCCAAAGGACATAACATTAATTCTTACCTATATAAAACCACGGATGTTTAGATTTAAAACTAAAAACACTTTGTATAGTGTAGTGCAGAAATGAAGCCTGTTATTCTGCAATCTTTTCACTGATGTTTAATTTAAAGATGGTAAAGAATGGCTTATTGTTTGAAATATGAATGTACGATATTTTGGCACCTCTAGCTCCGAATGCTCTCACAGAATTTTGAGTAGCCAAACTGATACTTTGTGAAAGCGCCAGCTCATTTATTGCAAAAGAGTTCTCTTGAGCTATTCATATTTATAATATATTTAGCAAAACAAAGATGTTTTTATCTGTACTGGTCTCTAATCATTCACATTGCCAAGAAACTACAAATGTGAAAATATCTTTCTTTAGGATTGCCTATAGTTGAGTGGCTTGATGCAGGAGACAGTTTGCCTTATAGTGATTTACTCAAAGAGCTCATTCTGTTTAGCTTAACAAAGAGAAGATTAAGGGGTGACTTGATTACTATCTATTTGGATCTACATGGGGAACAAAGATTTAATAATGGGCTCTTCAGTCTAACAGAGAAATGTATAACAGAATCCAGTGGCTGGAAGTTGAAGCTAGACAAATTCAGACCAGAAATAAAGCATAATTTTTTAATGTTGTTTGTGATTAACTATTGGAATAACTTACCAAGGGTCATGGTGGCTTCTCCATCATTGGCAATTTTTAAATCAAGATTGGATGTTTTTCTAAAAGATCTGTCCTAGGAATTATTTGTGGAAGTTCTATGGCCTTTGTTATACAGGAGGTCAGACTAGTTAATCACAATGGTCCCTTCTGGCCTTGGAAACTATGAATATGTGACTTTGTGACCTCTTTATGCTTAATTATTATAGTTATTTTATCTATATAGCACCATGAGCATACATAATGCTGTGCCATGGGCAAGCATGCCAAAAGAAGACATTCTTTCCTAAAGAGTATACAGTCTAAAGGGGTAATCCGGATGGAGTTTAATACAAAAAATGCAGACTGAGGTAAGGTAGAATTTTTTATTTCTGGAATGGAGGAAGAGGATAGAGGCACTGAAGTCTTGATCCAGCAAAGCACTTGCTTTGTTGGATTAGACCCTTGTTGAACATTAGCTGGAAGCTGTTCAGCATATAAGGAGTAGCATGAAAGAAACAACAAAGTGTGGAAAAGATGGACATAGAGAAAAAGTAGAAGAGGAGAGCAGGAAAAGGGAAGAGATAGTAGGTGGAGTTGTACAGAACTTTGCAAGTGAGAATGAGTTGTTTGATTTGGAAGAACAGCGGGTGTTACTGAAAAGATTCAAGAAAGGAGATACATGGGCAGAGTGGTAGTAAAGATAATCTCCACTGGCAACACGCTCTTGTCACTTAACAATAATAATTGTGAAGGTAGTCTGCCGGTAAAGCATTCTAACAGTGACGCTGTACAGAAATTGTACGATGTGGAATTGTAACTGTAGTGGATCTTTTGTATTTTTCTATTGATCCTCTTCTCTGACCAAAGTGAATTATTTCATGTCAGTACTTGCTGTATTGTTATCCAAATATTTTTATTTTAACAGGTGCTGTGTTTGCTTGCATTGCCTGCTTGGAAGTTATGACTAGTGCCATTTCACTCGCAGTTTTTAATAGTCTCTATGCAGCCACTGTAGCTTGGTTTCCAGGCTTTAGTTTCCTCTTATCAGCTGGTCTTTGTATAATTCCCCTGGGCGTCATGTGGTAAGTATATATCATAAGGGTTTTTTACTAGAGTAGAAATATATTTATGTATGAAATGAAGCTGGGTGGTTTAGTGGATAAATGTTGCCTTTCACCTGTTGGCTCCATATTTAAGTCTAACTTGAGTTTCCTAATGTGGGGCTAAATTATACCCCTGGATGCATGTGTGTGGCTTCCATTGGTGTGAGTGAGAGCCCTGTTTGAGTGTGTGCATCTGAGGGGAAAATTTGGCACAAAATGAGGGTAATCGAGCTGTATGAAAGCAGAGAGCTCAGTTTTGTTGTGTATTCTCGCCAATGGGAGTTATGGGCCTGATCCAAAGCCCACTGAAGTCAATGGGAGCGTTTCTATCCAGGCCCCTTCGCCTTGATCCTGCAGCATTAAAGTTGATAGGATCTTTCATATTGACATTTACTTCACTGAGCATGGGATCAAGCCCTGTGTGAATAAATCTCCATGCATATCAGAAAAGCTGGGGAAGGACAAACTTTTATGTAATATTTACTCACACTGAACCAGCTGTATTTCAGTAATATTCAGGACAAATTACACTTTTCCTTGGTGTTCATGATATCTAAATTCACTTGCATTCTCTCTAACGTAAACTATGCATCTGAGACTTTGAAACATGAATGGAATTGACCAAAAAAAAAGCCATTCTCCCAGTTCAGGTATACTCTTAGATTCATAGAAAGTTAAATATTTACTAAGAGGGATAGTGTTTTCCTTCCTGAAGTCTTGTACCTTTTCACCTCATGCCTAAACTTCACCCCAAATGCCTTTTGTTCTGGACTAGCTGAGTTTTAATATCAGGGTAGTGAGACATGAAGAACACTTCAGACTTGAGTGCCTGTCAACATTTCAAAACCTTGGACCTGATTCACTACTGCATCACTCCAGCTTTATGCCACTCTAATTCCATTGAATTATCCTGGCTTTAAACTGGAGTAATATATCAGTGATTCTGACACAATAGGTTTAATGGAGTTGGAAGATAAAGGGTCTCATCCTGGAAGTGGAGAGTATTTTAAAACATAAAGATATTGAGGTGCTCAGATACTCTGTTAATGGGGGCCATATGAGTACCTTAGATATAGAGAGATATAACTTAATCTATAATTTCCGGTATAACAGGGAAAGCTCCTTTCAAAAAGGCAGTGTTTTCTGTACAAAGGGTCATAGACACATACCAATAAATTAATTAATCTTGGATCCAGGACTCTAGAATAGAATGATAGTTATTTCTGAAGGTCCTCTCTTCCCTCTCCACTCCAGATTAGTGCCTTATCATCTGTGGTATACTGCCCTTAGAATAGCCTCACTCTAACCCTGAGAAACCATCCTTTCTGAGGGTGTCGTGCAATGGTATTATCTCAGAGCAGAAACTGCAGTTTGTTCCAATTTGTGCTAAATCAGGCATGGTGGCTTAGTGCTTTTCACGGAGAACCGAAATGAGATTGTCTAACTCATGTTACATAGGGCAAGTATTATCATTGCTTTATTTATTAAGCCACCTGGACCTTTCTGTGCAGAAAGCCATTGGGTGTGTTATTGGTGCTGATTCAGCATATTGTACATTACTATCTTGCTAAAAATGTCTCTGTGTCTTATCTCTCTCTTCCAGCTGGCTTATGTGCACCAGTTGGCATGAAGAGGACTTGGCATCACCTGTATATGAAGAAGTATCCAGTGAAGAGAGTATTGACAGTTGAACAAAGAATTTACCTACCTTGGTTTTCTAGTCTGATGTGCATGGCACAGCCTGTTACATACACACTGATAGGGGAGAGAGTGTTACAGTTGTAGATGAAATCTGGACAGTAGCCCTGCAACAATTACCATAAAACTGCTAGCATTTCCAGTCTTCCTATTTTATGCTAGAATTAGTTTAATCCTTATACTTAACTATGCAAATAGGGTAAGAGTGGCGGGTCTTTATCAGTTTTTAAAGTATAGCAAAAATGATTGATATTATGTATTTATGAATAAGAATTTAGAATTACTTATTTGTTTACATCCTGTGCTCTTGGATTTACAAATAATGTCTCTTTCAGAATTAAGAGAAAATAAATGAGAGCCATATTTTGTTGTCTCTCAAGTTTGAAAATGATTTGAAGTAAGGCTGTTGATTAGTTACAGTTAACTCACGCGATTAACTAAAAAAAATTAATTGCAATTAATCGCACTGTTAAACAATAGTATACCAATTGAAATTTATTAAATATTTTTGGATGTTTTTCTATGTTTTCAAAAATACTGATTTCAATTACAACAGAAATACAAAGTGTACAGTCCTCACTTTATATTGTTTTTATTACAAATATTTGCACTGTAAAAATGATAAAAGAAATAGTTTTCAATTCACCTCATACAAGTACTGTAGTGCAATCTCTTTATCATGAAAGTGCAACTTACAAATGTAGGTTTTTTTGTTACGTAACTGCACTCAAAATCAAAACAATGTAAAACTTTAGAGCCTACAAGTCCACTCAGTCCTACTTCTTGTTCAGCAAATCACTGAGAGAAACAAGTTTTTTTTTACATTTACGGGAGATAATACTTCCCACTTCTTAATTACAATGTCACCTGAAAGTGAGAACAGGCATTCGTATGGCACTGTTGTAACTGGCGTTGCCAGATATTTATGGGCCAGATGTGCTAAAAATTCATATGTCCCTTCACGCTTCAACCATCATTCCAGAGGATATGCTTCCATGCTGATGTTACTCGTTAAAAAAATAATGCATTCATTAAATTTTTGACTGAACTACTTGGGAGAGAACTGCATTCTGCCATATATTTCATGTTATAGCTGTCTCGGATGATGACCCAGCATATGTTGTTCATTTTAAGAACACTTTCACTGCAAATTTGACAAAATGCAAAGAAGGCACCAACGTGAGATTTCTAAAGATAGCTACAGCACTCAACCCAAGATTTAAGAATCTGAAGTGCCTTCCAAAATCTGAGCGGAACGAGGGGTGGAGCATGCTTTCAGAAGTCTTAAAAGAGCAACACTCTGATGCGGAAACTACAGAACTCAAATCACCAAAAAATAAAATCAACCTTCTGCTGGTGGCATCTTACTCAGATGATGAAAATGAACATGCGTTGGTCCGGACTGCTTTGGATCATTATCGAGCAGAACCCATCATCAGCATGGACGCATGTCCTCTGGAATGGAGGGTGAAGTATCAAGGGACATATGAATCTTTAGCGCATCTGGCATGTAAATATCTTGCGACACTGGCTACAACAGTACCATGCAAATGCCTGTTCTCACTTTCAGGTGACATTGTAAACAAGAAGCGGGCAGCATTACCTTCTGCAAATGTAAACAAACTTGTTTGTCTGAGCGATTGACTGAACAAGAAGTAGGACTGAGTGGAATTGTAGGCTCTAAAGTTTTACATTGTTTTGTTTTTGAGTGCAGGTTTTTTTGGTACATAATTCTACATTTGTAAGTTCAACTTTCATGATAAAGAGATTGCACTACAGTACTTGTATTAGGTGAATTGAAAAATACTATTTCTTCTGTTTTTTACAGTGCAAATGTTTGTAATAAAAAATAAATATAAAGTGAGCACTGTACACTTTGTATTCTGTGTTGTAATTGAAATCAATATATTTGAAAATGTAGAAAACATCCAAAAATATTTAAATAAATGGTATACTTGTATTGTTAACGGCGTGATTAAATTAGGGCTGTCAGGTGATTAAAGTGATCCATATGCTGCAGCTGTGTCATCTAAACTTGTGTGACAATGATAGTTTGCCCGATCATCAGCTTGTATAAATCTCTGTAGTTCTTTTGAAGCCAATGGAGCTATGCCAGTTTGCACCAGCTCAGGATCTGGCCTATAGTGTGCATCTCAAAGGACTTTTGTGTTACTGTGGGGCCTGTAGGACAGTCTAAAATGAGCAAACTATATGTGTTCTCTTCCAAAAGGCAAACAAACTGGGGAAAATTCTGGCATATACTGTAAATTAAACCATTTTTCTGCAGATTTAATTTATATGTGAAACATTTGCGAGCGTGGAACTCACCTGTAACTTTGTTCTCAAGATGGGTTTTCCCTCTAATGTTGTAATGAGAATAACCTGTGGCAATGAGAAGCCAGCATGGACTCTTTCCAATGCATTCCTTCTCATGACAGCTAGATGTGCTCATTCCATTGGTGGGATCTGTGATATGGACATTTGGCCAGTTGGAACTAGGTTGAGGCTAACTCATTTCATACACAACATCAACCAGCTGCAATATTGTGATGACTTCTGCCAATTGCCTTCAATTTACACTCTAATCTCTAGTCGTATTCCTACAATCATTGATGGACATGGACACAGTCTCACTCATAAGTTATTAATTTTACATAGACACTGTTGTGCCAGAACAGACTTATAGTCTATCCACGCTCTGTCCTGCATGTGGCAATGACCACAGTGAGAAGGGATATCTGTTCCTGACCCTAGCTAGTGACTGGTCTATGCTGTGAAGTATAAGGGACTTTTTAATTAGTTATTTTAACTGCAGATGTGTTCTAAGAGGCAGATCCTGGTCCATTTAAGTAACTGGGAGTTTTGCCATTGATTTCAACGGGCCCAAGGTCTGGCCCTAAATGTTTAAGCCTTTTTAATAATCTGCTAAATCATTTGTTTCAATAATATTATAGACTAATTATAGAGACCCTGATTCTGCAAAGACTTAAGCACATGCATTTTATGCACTCAGTAGTCTTACTGACTTCAAATATTACTTGCATTATGTAAACTTAAGTATGTGCATAAACCAGATTGTGTAAATTTTTTTTTAAATCAGTTCTAAATCTACTGCCTTTTAATTTCATTGTGTCCTTTTTTCCTCCTATCATGGGGCAAGGTATATATATATCATTCATTTACCTATATCCACTTAAATCATTGTAGCATCTTTAAGAGCTCCTCTCTTGAAAGGCCATAAGATCTTTCTCTTCTGTGGATATTTTTTATTTCTTTTATAACCTTGATGAAGTGGCTAAATCTGACCCACACATCTAATTGTTTTGCACTGAAGGCACTCTAATTGTAATTAGAACTTATATAGCACTTTTCATTTTCAAGGCACTTTACAATTATTTAAGTAATTAATTCTCACCCTCTGCGGCAGATATTATCATCCCTGGTTATGAGATGAGGAAACAGAGAGGTTAAGTGACTTATCCAGGGTCATAGAGCAAGTTAGCACTAGAACTGGAATTCAGAATAAATTCCTGGCTCCTTGGTCTTGCACTATGATACCTTTATGCACAAATCAGGCAGGCAATTGCATTATATAATGCACAACTCTGCCCTTCCCTCCTCATTTTAAAAAAAACAAAAACCATAGATCATTTTTACAGCTAAGGTTGCCCTAATTTATCAGCAAGCAAAGAGAGGCTCTATAGTGCTGTATTTATTAAACAGAGATTTGGTACAGTAATTAGAACAAAGTAAATTGGTTGGAGTTCACTTTAGCCTCCATATTAGGAAGGATGTTACGTTAGGAAATCAACTGTGAAATGTGAACTAACTGTATATGCACATACACTTTAAACAGGAACAGGACAGAATTCTGGTAAGCTAAACATCTGTGTTACCATATAGGAGAGACAGACCACAAATCTGCACATGCAACTCAAATGACCTTCCTCTCTTCATTCAAATTCACTTTAAGAACAACACCCTACTTAGCTTTAGGAAAGCCTTTCAGAAGTAATCCACCAAAAATATTAGCACCATATCAAGATTGGTGCTATAAAAGGTGTATTATGTGTATGATCTAGACTGCAAACTCTTCAGGACAAGGACTTTGTCTTCCTTTACATTTGTACAACACCAGGTACACTGGCGATGCTCACTAAATAGAAAGCATAAGTTCAAATGCGAGTCTAAGGGCTCTTAAACACAAACTTTGAAAAAACCACTTGCGTTATAAACAACTTTTTGCTTCAGGGATGTACACCGCTTTTAACAAAAGAAAGGACATTTTTTCATAA
The DNA here is from genome assembly GCA_003942145.1 of Platysternon megacephalum. Taxonomy (NCBI): domain Eukaryota; kingdom Metazoa; phylum Chordata; order Testudines; family Platysternidae; genus Platysternon; species Platysternon megacephalum. The sequence continues at coordinate 320,174 of QXTE01000047.1, forward strand.
GAGTGCTGTGAAGATTTGTTTAGGCCCTTCATCTAGACCACACACAATTCTGATCTGGCTACTCTGCTCACACAGGTTATATAATAGTTAATGCCAGAAAACATGTAGAGGGAAGCTGCCATGTCCAAGTTAATAACTCCTGGAAAATGTAGTGATTCAGAAAAGAGGATTGATACCTTCATTCATTTCCCATTCTTTGCGGAGGTTCTGTCATTGTCCCTGGCACTCCCTGTCGGTAATCTGGAAAACCTAATTGTGCAATGGGACATTCCATTGGCCCAAATGAGAATTTTCACACATGATCATATTACATGGGTGGGAGAATGGAACATTTTATGTCAATCTTGCAGCACACAAAATGTATAAAACCATGTTTTGTGGACTTGTGTCTATATGGAGATGCAAAATGTTTCTGGTGAAGATAGCACTTAGATTGAAATAAATAGGAAATGATACCAAAATTTATGTAAAATCATTTCTCATATTTATTCAGTATATAGCATGAGACACCAGATGGGTTGAGGCCTCCATGCACTACTGTACTATACATTTTTAATAATAAAACCTTAAATTCTGTAGCAATTGAGTGATTTGACAAGTTAAATGTTTTTTGTATAAATGCAAGCACCCTTTTACTGTAAGTTAATAAAGCAGAGATCTGTCTAGTCTTCTAAATGTTTGGATCTTGTTCTTTTGACAGACAAGCATGCACAAAGCAATACAATTGCTGGAGTAATATTTAGAAGCAGCTCAGGCCACCACCATATCATTTAATTTCTTTTGCAGCTAGTGATACAAAATAGTATGTACTTGACACTCAAGTTAAATGACTGGAGATCACATATGCAAACACCCTTATCTAAGCAAAACAGCATTTTGGAATAGCATTTTTACTGTCCATTTAAGGAACTGTGAAAGGCTAGCCAATCTTAGATACAGAACTAATTTAGCTCGTCTGCCAGGCAGAAAGCTTACTCTAGCAAATGTGATTTGATTGTAAGATAAGATATAAAGAGGGAAGTAGTTCAGCCAGCCATACATTCTAGTTCTTTAGCCCATAACACTGGTGTCAGCTTTGATGCCTCTCTCCTCCTAGCTTTGTCACGTTTCTCTGGACTGTATTGAAAAATCAAATTCTTCCTTCCTGTCACCAGGGCCAAAACCTTTGTCCCTATCTGGTCTTCTTCCATATTAACCTCTTCCTCTGACCTCTCTTACCAACTTGACTCCTCTACCCTGTCCAAAACACAGCTGCTAAAATTATGTTCCTCAGAGATAGATCAGACAATGCTGCTCCCCTGTTCAAAACCCTTCCCTGGTTCCCCCTTGCCCAATGTAACAAGTTTACACTTCTTGTCCTTACCTTCAACGCTATCCACCTCAGCCTACACCTTGAATCTATTTGCTTAACCTGTGCCCTCCCTTTACCCTTTCACTGTCCTCCATTCACCCCTCCATTTATTTCCTTCTACTCCTCTCTCTATGCCAAGGCCTCACCATGAAATCTAGTCACTTAATAGCTGGGCCAGATATTTGCAGCAAATATCCTAATTATGGCTGCCCACAGTGAAGACCAGAAAACCACCCTAAAGAGCATGAAAAAAATAAAAATGAACAGGCCTATTTTTGTTCACTCATTTGTCCAATTTAAGCTCACTTAAGTGAAGATAATGTACATGCAAGGCCCTACATTCTCTACAGCAAACTTGAAGTAAGTTTGCTTTTATAACAAGACTCCCTGACTTCTGCAGCTCTCCAGTGAAGCAGACTGAAATTCCACAACCACCTTACGTAATTTAGAAATTGAAGTTTTTTTCTTTTTACTAAGTTAAATATGAAAATAAATAATGCAGTCAGGAAAGTATCCCTTCTGGAGTGTAACATGCTGCCTCCACATTCTTCAACTTGCTGCAAGATTGTGTATTAAACATGCATAACTGCATTGTAGAATTGGCCGGAAGGGAAGCTGGTTGTTTTGGCCCACAGGAGTAGGGAACAGTTGGGGCTTTTGGCACATAGACAGGCATAGGAGACACTTCGGGGTTGTGGAATAAACTTGTACCTGCACATTTCTGCTGAAGTATTCAGCAATGCTAGAGTAGAGAACAAGGCTGACATTTAAGTTCTCAACATTATGCTTCAGAGTTAACATCCAAATCTGCTGAATGGATGCAGTTCCCATGTCTCAGAATTACTGTTTCAGGCCATTTACAGACTTGGGGAGACTTATTTGCATTAAGCTTATTTGTGGAAGGTTTTCTTTGCAATCATTGGGTCTTGATTTTTTTTTTTATTTTATTATTTTATTTTTTTTAAGAAGTTCAGATATTGGAGCATAATTCTTGCGATAGGACCCTGCTTCTAAAAGATGCAGCAATCCATAACATTTAGGCTGGTTACATTCTCAAAATGTACATAACACACTTTGACCATTGTATAGGAAGAGAATCAACAGAACTGTCCTAAACTTCTTGCAAGGATTTATAATACGTTATGCATACAAGCTATTCAAAGGTAATTATAACACAGCCTGTGTAATTTAAATAAAAATACACCCTTTAAACTTACAGAAAACAGCTTTAATCCAGCTATTCATTTATAAAAGATGCATTTGTGTAGCTTTTAATTTTAGAATCTCCCTTTGGTTATCCCCAGATAAGATTGTTTACTTACAACCAAGTCAGTTCAGTTTTAATTTTATGTTCTGCAGTTATGTAAAATAAAAATTCATGTTCTTACTGTAACACTTCTGTGATGCAGTCTGTCAGATGTGCCTTTGTTTCATACAAACATTTTGAAGTTTACATTGTCTTTCTCAACAGTGGTATATTTCCCTTAACTGTTAAATGTTGCTAAATGGTTATTTTAAGTTTCCATGTAGGCTGGAACATAGTCAGCCCAAAATAGGGCTACAGAAGCTCTAATTCCACAGAGCAATGGTGCCCAGTGAAGCTGTTGTGAAATCCAAAGGAGGGTTCCCCCCCTCAAAAGTAGCTAGGTAAAGCCAAATTCAGCTCCCAACTCTTCCTAGGGAGCAGTGTCTAATTCTATCCTAAGGGGCAACTGAGCTCCAATGAATGAGCATCTCTGACATCTTAGCTGGGGCAGACAAATGTGTGTGGCAGGGTTCTTTCCTAGCAGTGAGCTACTGAGGTTCCTTAAAGGGGCTGCAAGTGACGAGAGTAACATTGCTTGGGTTGGAGGTCAGGGACTTGAGTTATGATTAAATATATTTTGGAAACCACAGCATTTATAGCAATTTTTTATTCGATGTTTAAAAGATTTCAAGAACAAAAAGTGATTCGGTGGAAAATGCCTGTTTTATGTTCAAAAAGTTCTTTTGCAAGAACATGCATTCCCTGCATTTACCTACAGTAATCAATTTTAAAATGCACATGCATTTTTGGACTTCTTGTAGTATATGTATAATATTTCAAAAACTAAGCAGTTATTGTCCTGAGCAATATACGAAGAGTCGTCTTCTTGTACAGTTTTAAAATACCCAGTTGTAGGACATTTATATTGACAGTAAGCAGAGAATAAATCATAATAGACTTTAAACATTTAATGTGCCTATTCATCAAGTAAGGCAAGAGCTCTCCTGTGGGTAAGTTAAACATTTTGTCAATGTAATATTAATATTGTACACTGAACCTGTAGTATAGTATAAAGACACATACAAGAAATTTTTTCATGAACAGTAGGTTTGGACTACATTTGTGTTACAATAAACCAAGCTTGTATTCCACCATCATATGTGGTTCTCCCATAACTTCACTCTGCGATGGGTCTAGAAAATAGACAGTAAAATATTTACAAAGTTAGTAACACTTTGAAACAAACTATCATAAGACAAGATGACTATATTTCCTCTAGATGTATTTGTTTATAGCAGGGGTTCTCAAACTGGGGGTTGTGATCCCTCAGGAAGTCACAAGGTGGATACACAGGGGTCATGAGGTGTCAGCTCTGTGGGGTTGACAGCCCTGAGCCCCCATTACATTAAATTACCCCTCTCCCCCATTTTTAAATTTATGAGGGGGGTCATGCTCAGAGGCTTGCTGTGTGAAAAGAGTCACCAATACAAAAAGTTTGAAAACGGCTGGTTTATAGCAATGTGCACATCTTGATTACTGAGAAAAGTTCTGCAGTGTATGCTTCAAATCTGTTGACCTTTAAATATCTGTTCTAAGTAACAACCAGGGGGAAGGAAACCGGGCAAGGGTTTCCTTTCTAGGGAAAAGGAGGAGGGGTAGGGGGAAACTATGCTATGTTCAAGCACCAGAGAGTTACACATCATACAAGACCTAGGACAATAAATTAAGTACAACAGACAGAAAAACAACAAGTTTTAAACTTTGTTTTAAGTTGAAATGGCATATCAGCAACGTGAGTGTGACAAAAGAAAGTTTTACAAAGTGATGATCAAAGCCCAGTACTTAGTTTAAAAAAAAAAAAAAAAAGAATTAGAGAATGGTTACCACACTAATAAGCAACAGTGAATATTAGTTTCGAGTGGGTGCATGTGTATAGAAAGAGACAGAGCCCAAGTCTAATAGGTAAGATAGTATATTGAAAGAGAAATAGCAGAATGAGAACTTAAAACGGAATACACTAACAAACCAGCAATCATACTTGAGTGCAACCCAAACACCACATGTGGTGCTTCATTTAAACAGGGCTTCAAGGAGCAAGATTATGCAAGGGAGCAGACTGACTCCCCCTTCATATCAACCATAGGAGTGGGGGCAATGCACATCGGGGAGCAATATACTTTGCCCTAATGGATAGGGCAGACAGTGCTCCTTCTATGCACAGTACAAACTGGGCCCCTCGGAGGCACATTCCCTTCAGCACTCCTCCAGGAATACTGAGGCTCCATAATTTAGCCCCAGATGATAAAAACCACTTCTCCAATAAATTTTTATTGGCATTTATTCTCTTTCACTACTATTAAAATAATGGGTTAGGGGATATGTTACACATCCAAATACAAGTCACAATTTTGCTTCATATTTCAGGATAACCCCAGGACAACAAGCAGCTTCACCATATTTATTTTTTCCTGATATATCCCTTTTCTAACCTCTAAACTTAAATTAATAAAAAGCTGTCGGGGGACAGAAATCTTGACAGCTCCCAAATCTCACCTTTCTGATAGCCCTGAGAAAGTTTTGACAGCTTACAAAATCTTTGAAAGAAAACATATTTACCATTAAGAATATCCTCAAAACCAATGCATTCATCATTTCCTCTCAGTGTATCCAGCGCTATATTTGAGCTATGCAGAAACGGAAGACGTTGGATCTGTGAAAACACAGCAAGAGTCAAAAGAAACGCAGGTTTCTCCATATTCAAGCTTCCCAAGTCCCAACTGTAATTAAAAGTGACAGGCAAAGTAATTTGTTCTTTGGGAAATGACAGAATGATAACACAGACTCGAGTGTAGATATTGTAGCCTCCACACGTTTGTCTCAAGACCTGTCTGGCACCTTGTCCTATAGTCAAGGCATGGGATCAAAACATCAGAATGCACTATCATGAAAAACTGTTTTCAATTTCAGTCGAAAAATATGCCCACTGTTTTCTGCCAAATATCTGTGAATGGTCACTACAAAGTATCTTTACCTTGAGTGACAGCTTGAGAGTTACAAGATTAGTAAACATACATTTCAATAATTTATTTTCAATTTTATTTTTTCAATCCATATATCAAAAGAGAGTAAAAAGCACATCAACAGGCTATACCAGGGGTCAGCAACCTATGGCACGCGTGCTGATTTTTAATGGCACGCTGCAGCAGCGTGCCATTAAAAATCCTCCCGACCCAGCCAGCTCTTCTCCACCCCACACCTACCACTCTCTCTAGCGGGGGAAGGGGGCAGAAGCAAGCTTGCTCCTGCTGGCTGCTGCTGTAGGGCAGGCTCCACCGGCAGACAAGCTTCCCCCTCCCCCACCTCTTCCCCTAGCGTGCTGCGTGGAGCCCCGCCTCCTCTCCCTCCCTGCCTCGGATGGCCCTTGCGAGGGAGGGGAGAAGAGCAGCGCCAGCGCCCTCGCTGTTCAGACCGGTAAGGAGGCGGGGAAAGGGGGTAGGAGCGGGACCTTGGGGAAAGGGGCGTATCCCTCCAGCCCCCTGCCGTGAGCTGCTCAGGGCAGGGGGCTGGGAGCACCCCCCTGATCCCAGCCCACCCCCCCAGCCCTCTGCCCTGACACCTGCACCCCCCTTGCACCCCAGCCCCCTGCACCCCCTTGCACCCCTCCACGACCCCATCCCTGATTCCTGCACCCCCTCACACGCCCCCAGCCCTCTGCCCTGACCCCTTGCACCCCAGCCCCTACGACCCATCCCTGATTCCTGCACCCTCCACACATACCCAGCCCCCCCACACCCCATGCCCTGACTCTTATCCCCACCCTGAGCACTAGGTTGGCAGCGGGCTGAGCGGGACCAGCACCCGGGACCCTGGCTGGCAGGAGCCAGCGGACGGAACCCCAGACCGGCAGCGGGCTGAGCCGCTCGGCCTGCTGCTTGTCTGGGGTGCCGGCTCCACTCAGCCCGCTGCCGGTCTGGGGTCCCGGCCCCCGGCTCCACTCAGCCCGCTGCCGGTCTGGGGTTCTGGCTGCCGGCCCCTGGCCAGCTGGGGTCCCAGCCGCCGGCCCTGCTCAGCCCGCTGCCAACCTGGGGTTCTGGCTGCCGGCCCCTTGCCAGCCGGGGTTCCGGCCGCAGGCCCCGCTCAGCCACTGCCGGCCTAGGTGAACGGAACCCCAGGCTCAGCGGGCTGAGCAGGCCGGCGGCTTAAGATCAGCATTTTAATTTAATTTTAAATGAAGCTTCTTAAACATTTTGAAAGCCTTGTTTACTTTACATACAACAGTAGTTTAGTTATATTATATATAGACTTATAGAGAGAGACCTTCTAAAAAACATTAAAATGTATTACCGGCACGCGAAACCTTAAATTAAAGTGAATAAAAGAAGACTCGGCACACCGCTTCTGAAAGGTTGCCGGCCCCTGGGCTATAACATTATTTTAATGAACTTATATGGCCCTCCCTAAGAGTCATTTAGGTTAAATTTAGATTATGAACATCATTTCTCCAATCTCCCCTAGAAGCAGCCTTAATGAGGTCTTGGTCCATGATTAGGGCTCCTAGGCACTACAATAATACAACAAAACAAACAAACAACAAAGCTTAAGATTGGCTCTTGCTCAAAAGGACAGGTTTATGTCATATGCACCATCAGACCACCATATGATTGTGGAGGAAAGAAGGCTCTGCACATGTCACTGAGTATGTAGTAAGGCAACTGACTAAAATGACAAGTAAAGGGCTCAGATCACAAGATGCACATCAGACAGCAGCATATTTGTATTCACAACTGCCTTTGACATAGAAAAACTTTACTGGTAAGTTATTGCGAGTACTTGTTTTTTATATATAACAAAGCATAGCTGTCTCTTGCTTGTGGATATACTGGATTTGTAATTATCCATAATATTTGCTAGTACAGCTGCACTTTAATCAGTACCAATACTAATACTATTCCAACTCAAATGCTGTAAAAAGATAAAGTTAAGGTACAGGCACATATCAGTGGTGAAAGTTCATATTATCTTTAAGAACATTAAAGATAACAAGCAAAGGCCAACAAGTATCCTACGGTCACAAGAATTTCTTCTCTCCTGCATAATTAAGGCAATCCACGTGTAGGGGGGTAAATGTCTCTTTGCTCTCACCACTCTCCCTTCCTGCCAGAAGCTGTGGGAGAAAAGCTCTCCCTCAACAGATCTCAGATCTGCAGGGAGGAGTGACTGGGTGAGAGCAGGAAAAATTCCAGCATTTCTTGTAGGTCTTCTGGTGTCTGCAGGGCAGGAAACCCACAGCAAACCTTATGAGGCTTGTTGTGGGCCAACACCTAACCCTTAGGATGGGGTAGTTCCCTATTCCACCTAAACACACATCTGTAGTAGGTGCCTTAGCCGCAAACAAGCCCACACAGGCTTGTCAGTCTTTAATTACCTCAAATACATTCACTGAGGACAAACAAGTCTACTGTGGCTCCTGGGGATGGAGTGGGGGGAAGATGGACATGCAGCAGTCAAAGATTATCTCCAATGAACTCAGAAGGGGTGGTGGGTACAATCTCCCACTGAACTTAAACTTTGGGGGCTGACCCCCAATGAACTTCCCACAGCTTACAAAGAAGGGCTGATGGGGGGTGCACATAGGGTTTTACTGCCCTGATCTCTCCCCCCATCTTCTTGTACACTCCAGCCCCACAAACTCCTTTAGTCTGCAGGAGCAGAGTTCCCTTCCTGTGAATCCTCAGGAGGTTTGCCAGAAAGAACATTGGTCTTGGGGAAGGAAATCAGGGACATAACTTCCATTCCTGTGGTCCTCCTCCCAAGGCCTGCAGGATGGGAGAATCTCACACAAGACTTAAGAAGTTCAGCTTCACTTCACCTGGAATTTGCTGTGGTAACAGAACTCTGAATGTTTCAAATAAGCAGCGTTAGTTTTATCATAAGCAATAAAGCCAGTTCTGCTTAGAGTTTGCTTGAAAAATGTATAGAAGATGAACAGCTGTTATCTAATGTATTTTGAAAGAAACAAATGCTTTTTAAAAAGCATGTTTGCAGATATGTCTATAACTTAACCAAGGCAATTTATATTACTAGAATAGTTAAAAATGCCTACCTGCTTTGCTGCTTTGAATTCCATTTGCAGCTTTAGAGGTGCATGGAGTCCTTGAATATTTCTCAGAGTCGATAAATTCATTTTATCTTGGTTTAGCTGAAACTATCAAAAGATTTTTTTTTAAAGCTGCATTTAATTATAGCTATAGAAAATATATTTGTAAAATTATACTTCAATGAACAAGCATATGGAAGTCATCCTCAGCAAAAAAAAAAAAAAAAAAAAGCAGTAAATAGGTTGCTAGATTTATAAACCTCAATGTATAAGAAAACTGCCAAAATATTAACTCGTTTGTTTTAAGCAACTGAGAAAGAAAATCTAATTTTAAAATCATGCATTACATGCGGCTTGCTACTGGCTAAAGCTGTATTTTGTTATTTTTGGCAAGCAGAATACATTGGACTCCACCAAGTGGAGTAGTTGTGTATTACTTTGAAGTATCACTAAGCAATTTCAAGAAATTATTAAAATATTAGTAGCCTAGGAAGGGGAAAGCCAAGCATCTTGGCCTAAAAGAATCCATGGCAGGTCTTATAAACTGACAAGAAGAGTAACTTTTTTTGCTATCATTGAAAAATATAAGCAGCCTATATTTGGCAATCTTTTCCTATTTCCAGTATAATGAAATTACTTTATATACAATCTCAGCAGATATTTATTTTTGTTAAATATCTTGTACACGAGTCCCAGTGTTTTAAATCATTTAGGAAAGCAAGTGTTGAGTCTTGACTCCTTACTGGGTCCTCTGGCACTAATCAATAACAAGAAATATAGCGTATGGATACCTATTTAATAGGTACTGGTTTCTGATAACAAAAGACGTTTTGACTGGCCAAATAAACTTTTCAAGTATAAACTAAAAATCATTTTGCATGTATTTGCAGTATTTAGTGGGGGGCTTTGGCTCCAGGTTTTGCATTGATGCTACTGATAGCAGCAGCATATTCAGTGACAGAAGATTGTGATTTTTCCTGATTTTTTTTATTTTCTTAATATTCAGAAGTCATACTTGTAACGTTTATGATAACAATATATTGGTGTAAGAGCCATTGATGTTTCCAAAGATGACATTTAGCACAAACAAGCAGAAGTATAAGTTACAGGACACAATACCATCTCTAGGCAAAACATCAAAGGTCTAGTCGGTCTCTGTAATTTTCATCAGAAGTCCAGAAGAAAAATATTAACTATACTTCCCCCAGCTTTATTTCTTTAGCTTATTACATTAGCCTTGCCAGTGTCTTTTGCTATTTAAAAGTGGGGCTTATGACATACCAAGCAAAGATATTTAGTTTCTTTGCTATTAATGCTATTTGTAGAGATTATAAATTTCTACAGAAGAACAACCATAACCATTTCAGCATAATACAGGAGTAATATTTTGGTATATTACTAAAATGAACCCAAAAGTGTATCTCCTGAAGATGTTTAGTTCTACTGCATCAAATCTCCTGTGCTGAGAGAAACCCTAGCAGTTCTTTCAGCTATTAACCAACCCCCACCTGTCAAAAATTCATAATGAAATGTCATGTTAATCGCATAAATTATATCACAGCAATACTGCTGTTAGGCAACTTTATTCCATTAATGTTAGGATCCTATTCACCACTGACTGGGATGCACTGAAATTGCACTTGTCAAGCAGTTAACAGTAACAATAGCCCTTAAACTTTGTAACTAGCTGATGGTAAGAAAGCATTAAAAAGTTATCAAATTCAGTATTGCACTTACATTTTTTTCTGATAGTTCCAAAGGATGGCTGGGCAAAAGTTCATTTTTTACACTTGTAAAACTAGAAATGCAAACAAAAGGTTTTTTGGGTTTTTTTTAAGTCACACAAGAACCAAAAATCAATGCACCAATTTCTAGTCTGACATTAATTCCAGATACAAACATCAAGCTGCTATAATTAGTGCTCATTTAGAACAAGGAAAAAACCTGTACAAGAACTTCAGTCTTTTTCTGCTTCAGCTTCAAGCTTAACATAAAAGCAGTCATGTTTTTTCTTCCCCCAGCTCCAGCTCACAAACAGAAGACAAATTTAACTTGAATACCTGAATACACTCTGCTATTATTGGTTAACTTATGGATAATCTATATGTGTGAATAGGGTGACCAGACAGCAAGCGTGAAAAATCGGGACGGGCATGGGAGGTAATAGGTGGCTATATAAGAAAAAGCCCCCAAAATCGGGACTGTCCCTATAAAATCGGGACATCTGGTCATCCTGTGTGTGACCCTAAAAGCATCCTTGTGCCAGAAGGCAAGGGTCTGCCTGTTACCCAGTAATGAGTTTCAGCTGCCCTGACCAACTCAGTGTACCCCAACTCACTAATATTACAATCTGTATCTAAAAGGTGTAATGTAATGTGTCACTGGAAAACTAATAATTCGCAGATCATTAATATTCTTGTGTGATGTATGTACGGTCTACCCTTGAAGAACTTTACAGATAGGCTGGAAATATATGACTAAAAGGTGTTTATCAAATCCCCCTGATGTGCCTGGTTTAAACAGGTTTTCCCCAAACAAAGGAAAAAGGCCAGGTGTGGCCAAATTCAATGGGCTACTCATTTGTATGAGAAATTGCAGGAAGAGATCATTTGCATTGTAAAAGTCACCAGTGGAGAAGACAGCATACCATCTGCAGGAGGCAGCATGGCATTCACACACAGCAGGGAAAAGGAAATTTATCTGGGGATACACGTCAGAAGAATACATTTCAAAAGTTTACCAAACTATGGAGGGGAGTGAATCCCTAAATTACCCTTCACCTGAGGAGACAAAGGAACCAAGCACTTTAAGCTCTGTGAAGAGTCCTCACCAGAAAGTCTGGTTAGCCAGACTGGAAAACAGACTTCAAATATGTCTATACTACAATGTAAGCTCAGAATTAGAAGAGCTCAAGTTAGCAGACCCTGGGTTTGTTAACCTAAGGCTTGAGCATCTACACTCATTTGTAATCACAGATTAGGAATTGTTGAACCCTGGGTCTTAACCTGGGGTTCCAGTGTTTACACTGCATTATGCAGGCCTGAGTCCAACCACTTATAACACTTATTCCAAGCACCCTCCCAAAATGTGGCCACTTCAGCCCTTTGTTCATAGTGCAGCATGAGAAAACTTGACTGTCCACCCAGCTTGACAGTTCAGAGGATAAAAAAAAGTCAGCCTGTGGGATACTTTTGGCAGACTCCCAGAGCACAAGTCTAGTGGGGCTACGTCTATGCTCCAAAGCAATAGGGCTTGAACATGGGGTCATGGTTTGACTGAGGCTTGGACCCGCCACCCCATGGGGTCTTGTGACCCAGGGTCCAAGCCCTGGGTTAGCACAATTTGTGTGTATACAGGTGGGATTAGATTTGAGCCTCAGTTCGAACCCTGAGCTTACACTGCAGTGTAAACATACCCTTGGGGAGAAACACTTCTTTGAACAAGAGACTTAAACCAGGTTTTAGTCTTAGAAGCGTGTTTTCACTTTTATTTCCTTGTAATCCTTTCTATCTTTATTCCTTATACTTGGTATCACTTAAACCTATGACTTTTTGTTTAATCACCTTGTTTTACTTTTAACATAAATCAATTCAGTGCTGTGATTGAAATAAGAGCATTTGTAATCCCCCTTTCCCCCATGAATTAATGAGTTGCAGTGAATTGTCTTTTTAAAGGAGCAACAAATGACTACTCTGTGAATGTTCAGGAGGGCTGGACACAGCACAGTGACGTCTCTGGGAAGCTTGGGAGTTCACCAATTGTTTCCTGCAAAGCAAGGTTTGGATAAGAGTTCTAAAGAGTCTGATGGCAAGGTGGACAAGCTGGTGTGTCAGGGAGTTGTCACACAGCTTAGCAGTAGCAACACACTGTACTGCTGAGGCTGAAAGGGGTAACTCACAATTCTGGGAACCTCAGCAGATTGTGATAATGGTAGATGATTCTGTGGAAATTCAGGACTGGGAAGGCACTGGGGTCACTCTGCAAAAAAGTAACTGGATGGTGGAAGCCAGGGTGTGACCTGCATGCTTGTAAAGCTGTCTGGGCAGTGGGCGATAGCAACATAGCATTTAAGGCACTCACAGTTGTAGGGCAGGTGGTGACAACCCTTACCAGTCTGGGTTGAACGTCACAACATGGTACTTAATTCCCTGACTATACTGTTACATGCAAGCCTTGGATTTTCTCTTTCTGAATCGGTTTGATAAGCATTTTAAATTTCAACAGAAGTATTTATACTTCTATTCTAGATGTATATTTTATATACACGTGTGTATACAGATATGGTTCTGACCACCAACCATCTGAAACATTACCAAGTAGTGTAAAAATATTAGGCCATTTTCCACATTGTTAATTCTATTTCATATGTCATTAGTAGCTGAAGTCAACCATTTTGGCCAACGTTAAAAGAGCACGTGCAACTACTTTCTTTAAAAAAACAAAAACAGTTCATATATGAGCAGGGATGGAAACTAAGCTTTTTCTATCAGTTGTTTAAAGGTGCATTTAGGTATACAGATCACTAATTACACAGCTCTTTGTATTTATTATTTGCTTCTAAGAGTAAGCTTTCATAGGAAACAAGCTCTTGACACATAATGTTCCTACTATAATTATACTTAAAGTGACTACACCAGTGGTTCTTAACCAGCACCCCAATCAGCACACAGCTGCGGCCCATGTAGGTGTACAGGTAGTATATATAGTGTGTGGATGTGGCCCACATAACACAGAGAGCTGCATATGCAGCCCACAATGGTAAATAGGTTGAGGACCACTGGACTAGACATATCTTTTGATATAAAGTATATGGCCAAGAAGCATATGTTCTAAAACAGGTGCATAATACATATAAACTTTCTTCCTACATACTTAGAATTTCAGTTTGGTTATGGTACAGTATATTAGCAGGCAGACAAGGCATACCCTCTGCGTAGAATATCATGACCTCCAAATGCTCCACTAGCTGAAAATTCAGCAATTGGGATGCTATCCTTAAGCTGAGATCCAACTCCTCTGGAATTCTGAAACAAAAAGCAAGGATTACTTTTACAGAATTAGGCCCCATTCAGTGCTTCTGTTAACTCTGGCAAATGAAAATTTAGATTAATCTCTTGGTCCTTATACCAAAAAAGAGTTATCCATTGAGCTGTTTGATGTCTCTTTAAAACTACATATGAACAAGCCTTAGTCTTCAGGGTGACTGATTTCTAACAGCTATAAATACCATTTAATTAGGACACCTTGAAGTGATTCAGCAGTGCTTAGATCTCTTGGAATAGTGTAATATCATGCTGTTTGCTCCTCAAACTTGCTAAGACAGAACAAAAAGAACTTAACACTCTTTTACTATGTGTATGACAGCACCTACCTAAACTGGGTCCCAATCCTGATTGGGGCTTCTGGGCACTACTATAACACAAATATGAAAATGACTGTGCCATCAACTAGGGTTTAGGAAGAAACTTCTATGAGCAGATTATTCCATAATTATGCACTACAAGGTTTCTTGCACTCTTCTCTGAAGCATCTGTTTCTAGACGCTGTCAGGTGGAAGATATTGAACCAATGATCAGACATGGCAATTGCTATTTTTCTTTATGCAAAGGCAAAGGGTAATAGAGAAGGTAGAAGATAGTTCCACCACTTTATAGGGCTTGACTGGTGTAGCTGTCCGGGGAATTTTGTATTCAATTAAGTTTAAACATCTTGTTACCCCAGAAACATAGCAACAAATTAGAGGGAACTCAGGGAAGATCAACAAAATGTATATATTTATTTATTGGGGGGTGGGATTGAAGGCACTGAATTTCAAGGAGACATAAAACAGTTAGATAAATGCAGTGTCATCTAGCGATTAGAGAACTGGACTGGCACTCAGGAGATCTGGGCTCTATTCCCAGCTCTGCCATTCAGCTACTGAGACCTTAGACAAGCCACCTCTCCGCTCTGTGCCTCAGTTTCCCCCCCTCACACTGCCTGACTTGTCTATTTAAACAGTAAGCTCTTTTGGACAGAGACTCTTTCCTACTATGTGAACGTACAGTATTTAGCACAATGGAGCCTCCTTGCACTATCATTACACATTTAGAATATGAAAATACAGGAGGAATTGTTATTGTATAAGAGGGAATGACTAGAAAACAATCGGATGAAATAAAGTAAATAAAGGCCGAAGAGCCAGAAATATTCCCAAGAGTGAAACACATCAAGTACTGCTATTGCTGCATAGACTTCTACTTCAAGGCCAGGAGGGATCATCCTGACCATCTAGCCCAGTGTTTTTCAACCTGGGGGTCGCAACTCACAAGAGGGTCCTGGGACAGGTTTAGGGGGATAGCAAGCAGGGCAACTGCAGGGCCCAGCAAAGTTACATACTTCAGCCTCAGGTGGTGGGACTCAGGCTTCGGCTTCACGCACACTGCCCTGGGCTGAAGCATGAGCTTAATGTAGGGGGGGGGGGGGTCACATTTTTTTCAAGTGAGGGGACCGTGCTTTTTTTTTTTTTTTTTTTTTTAACATATAAAGGTGGTCACCAGCACAAAAAGATTGAGAAACAGTGAGCTAGTCTGACCTTCTACATACTGCAGGCCACAGAACCTCATCCACTCACTTCTATAGTAGGCCCATAACCTCTGGCTGAGTTACTAACATCTTCAAATCTTGATTTAAAGAATTCAAGTTACAGAGAATCCAACTTTATTCTAGTTCAAAACCAACAAGTGACCTATGCCCCGTGCTGCAGAGGAAGGTGAAAAATCCCCAGTGTGTCTGCCAATCTGACTTTGGAGAACATTTCTTCCTGACCCCAAATATGGTGATCAGTTAACCCCTGAACATGTGAGCAAGACTCACCAGCCAGAAACCCAGGAAAGAATTCTCTGTAGTAACTCAGAGCCCTCCCATTTTAGTGTCCCACCTCAGGCCTTTGGAGATATTTGGTAACATCCACCGCGCGGAGAGGCCATTATGTCATTGTAGGCAATCTCATCATACCATCCCCTCCGTGAACAGTCTTAAATCAAGTTAGGTTATTTGCCCAGACTACTTCCCTTGGAAGACTGTTCCAGAACTTCACTCCTCAGATGGCTGGAAACCTTTATCTAAATTCAAGCCTAAATGTATTGATAACCAGTCTACAGCCATTTGTTCTTTTGCTAGCATTGGCCCTTAACTTAAATAAGTTCTCTCTCTCCCCCTCCCTGGTATTTATCACTCCGATGTATTTATAGAGAGCAATCATATCGCCCCTCATCCTTCATTTTGTTAGGCTAAACAAGCCAAGATCCTTAAGTCTTCTCTTGTAAGGCAGGTTCTCCATTTCTCTGATCATCCTAGTAGTCATTCTCTGCACCTGTTCCAGTTTGAATCCATTTTTCTTAAAGATGGGAGACCAGAATTGCGCACACTATTCCAGATGAGGCTTCACCAGTGCTTTGTACAATGGTAATAACACTTCCCTATCTCTACTAGAAATATCTTGCCTGATGCATCCTAGAATTGCATGAGCCTTTTTCACAGCCACATCATGTTTGCTGCTCATAGTCATCTTGTGATTGATCAATATAACCATCTTTCTCTTCTGTCACCTCTGATGTGATCCCAATTTATAGCAAACATTCTTGCTGTTAGTCCCTAAGTGCATGACCTTGCACCAAAAGCAGGGGTGGATACCTAAACATTAATCCTTGCAAACTCATGGGAAAGGAATAGCAGGAGGCATTGCCAACTCTTGCCACTCTATCACAAGTCTTGCAATATTTGGTGTTCTTCTTAAAGCCCCAACTCCTAGAGTCAAATAATTCTGTAAAAACCTCAGCTTTCATTGCTAGGAAGTAACCGTCTAGCCCTCATGGCTGCCGAGCCAAGCTTTAAGACGCCCTCAAATGCACCCTAAAAGCTCAGAAACCAGCAGGCAAATAAAAAAACGTAACTCCCCCTCACCCCCCAAGAAAACACCCACTAGTGACATTAAATCAAACTCTCATATTCTGGAGCCGGGGTTAGCGATGCGGGGTAGGAAACCATCCCAGTGGGGGAAGGGGGATAATCTAACAGATATTCTCATCCCTGAGACACTGATCCCACAGAGTGTGTGGGGGGGGGGAGGAGAGAGAGAGTCTGGTGCCATGGCGGCCGTGACACTGCACAGACGGGGGGAAGCGGGGCCGAGGCAGGGAGGGTGCCGAGCGGGAACGAGCTGCTGCTGGCGGGGGCGATTCGCGCTTCCGATTCAACCCCCACTCGCCGCTGCTCCCAGGCACAGAACCGCAGAGCACGGAGCCGCCTCCCCGCCACTGTAAACGCGGGGCCCGGCCACTCCTATGACTCAGCACAGCCCCGCCGCCCCTCGCGGCCAGCCCCGGACTGGGGCGACAGGGCCGCGGCGGTGCGCAGGGCCCACACGGAACAGACGCCGTCGCCTCCCTCACGGCAGCGGCCGAAACGCCCCCGGGGCCCTGCACCCCAACCCTGAACTCACCATCTCGTCCCCCTCACACACAAACCGTCACTGCTTCCGCCTGCACTGATGACCTCACTTCCGCTCCTAGCGCAGCGTGCTACGTCACACGCAAGAAACGCGGTGAGGCAGAGCAGGGCGGGCCTGCGTCAGGGGGTGGGGCTAGGCCGTGAGCGCGCGCAGTTTGCAGCGCTGCCTCAGGTGTTCGGGCTAGGGGAGGTCGCGTGGGGCGCAGGGCCGGGGCCTGCAGAGTTTCCGGCTGGGGGAAGAGCCGCGCCGCGCCGCGCCGCGCCAGGGGCTTGACTTAGGGTTGGGAACCTGGCCCGGCTGCTGGCCTCAGGGCCACGCCGCTGACTCATGCGCAGCCGCAGCTTTGTGTGGGGAGGTTGCTGGGAACAGTTGGGCCCGGCCCCTGTTTCCACGCGTAGGCCAGAGGGGATCTCCAAGGGGGAATGAGTCACGGCGGCGTGAGGCAGTTGCAGAAAAGGCCGGCCTGGTGCTGGGTGTGTTAGCAGGAGTGGGGTCTGTAGGACGTCACGCGGCAGGTAACTGTCCTTCAAGCTGCTGAGCCCTGAGCTGGAGTCCCGCGTGCAGTGCTGAGATCCAGACGTTACAGGAAAGATGTGGACTAATTGGAGAGTCCAGAGGCAGTGGCGCGGAAACGGGCCATGGCCCTCCCTTTTTTTACCAGCTGTAAGGGCGAGCGACAGGGGGCAGGGCCTCAGGAACAAGGGGCATGTGTGGGGTGGGACCTTGGGGACAAGGGGGAGCAGGGCCACGGTTTGGGTACTGGTGCCCCCTCCCACCCGCCCACACACACACACACACACTTAGGGTATGTCTATACTACGGGATTGCTCCGAATTTACAGAATTCGATTTTTGGCAACCGAATGTATAAAGTCAAGTGCATGCGGCCACACTAAGCACATTTATTTGGCGGTGCGCGTCCATGTACCGAGACTAGTGTGGACTTCCGGAGCGTTGCACTGTGGGTAGCTATCCCATAGTTCCCGCAGTCTCCCCCACCCATTGGAATTCTGGGTTGAGATCCCAATGCCTGATGGGGCAAAAAACCTTGTTGCGGGTGGTTCTGGGTACATCCTCCCCCTCCTTCCGTGAAAGCAACGGCAGACAACCATTTCGTGCCTTTTTTCCTGGGTGAACTGTGCAGACGCCATACCATGGCAAGCATGGAGCCCGCTCAGCTCAAGACAGCAGTCATGAACATTGTAAACACCTCGCATATTTGCAGTTTATTCTGAAGCAGAACCTGCAAAACCAGGCGAGGAGGAGGCAGCGACGGCAGCGCGGCGACGAGAGTGATGAGGACATGGACACAGAATTCTCTCAAACCGCGGGCCCTGGCGCTTTGGAGATCATGTTGTTAATGGGGCAGCTTCTAGCCGTGGAACGCCGATTCTGGGCCCGGGAAACAAGCACAGACTGGTGGGACCGCATAGTGTGGGACAATTCCCAGTGGCTGCGAAACTTTCGCATGCGTAAGGGCACTTTCATGGAACTTTGTGACTTGCTTTCCCCTGCCCTGAAGTGCCAGAACACCAAGATGAGAGCAGCCCTCACAGTTGAGAAGTGAGTGGCGATAGCCCTGTGGAAGCTTGCAACACCAGACAGCTACCGGTCAGTCGGTAATCAATTTGGAGTGGGCAAATCTACTGTGGGGGCTGCTGTGATGCAAGTAGCCAAAGCAATCGCTGAGCTGCTGCTACCAAAGGTAGTGACTCTGGGAAATGTGCAGGTCATAGTAGATAGCTTTGCTGCAATGGGACTCCCTAACTGTGGTGGGGCGATAGATGGAACCCATATCCCTATCTTGGTACCGGAGCACCACGGCAGCCAGTACATAAACCACAAGGGGTACTTTTCAATGGTGCTGCAAGCACTGGTGGATCACAAGGGACATTTCACCAACATCAACGTGGGATGGCCGGGAAGGGTTCATGACGCTCGCGTCTTCAGGAACACTAGTCTGTTTAAACGGCTGCAGCAAGGGATTTACTTCCCAGACCGGAAAATAACCGTTGGGGATGTTGAGATGCCTATAGTTATCCTTGGGGACCCAGCCTACTCCTTAATGCCATGGCTCATGAAGCCATACACCGGCAGCCTGGACAGTAGTCAGGAGCTGTTCAACTACAGGCTGAGCAAGTGCAGACTGGTGGTAGAATGTGCCTTTGGACGTTTAAAGGGTTGCTGGCGCACGTTACTGACTCGTAACCAACTTTTCTATTGTTATTGCTGCTTGCTGTGTGCTCCACAATCTCTGTGAGAGTAAGGGGGAGACCTTTATGGCGGGGTGGGAGGCTGAGGCAAATCGCCTGGCCGCTGATTACGCGCACACCAGGGCGATTAGAAGAGCACACCAGGAAGCGGTGCGCATCAGAGAAGCTTTGAAAACCAGTTTCACGACTGGCCAGGCTACGGTGTGAAAGTTCTGTTTGTCCTTGATGAAAACCTGCCCCCTTGATTGACTCATTCCCTGTAA
This sequence comes from Platysternon megacephalum, assembly GCA_003942145.1. NCBI lineage: Eukaryota > Metazoa > Chordata > Testudines > Platysternidae > Platysternon > Platysternon megacephalum. Next base: position 339,834 of record QXTE01000047.1, read on the forward strand.
GCAACCCACCCTCCCCCCTTCGATCACAGCTTGCTTTCAAAGGAAGTAAAGTCACTATCGTTTAAAAATCATGTATTCTTTATTAATTGATTATAAACATAGGGAGAGAGCTGACAAGGTAGCCCGGGTGGGGTTTGGGAGGAGGATAGGAGGAAAGGAAAGGGCCACTTCAAAAGTTCAAAATAATGACAGCCTTTTGCTTGGGCTGTCCACTGGGGTGGAGTGGCAGGGTGCACGGAGCCTCCCCTCCCGCGTTCTTACACGTCTGGGTGAGGCTATGGAACTTGGGGAGGTGGGAGGGCGGTTATAGAGGGGCTGCAGCAACACTCTGTGATCCTGCTGCTGCCGTTCCTGAAGCTCCACCAGACGCCGGAGCATGTCCGAGTGATCACGCAGCAGCCCCAGTGTTGCAGCCTGCCACCTCTCATCTCGAGCGTCCCTCCTGTCCTCACGTTCACTGGCATCTTTCCTGTACTGTGACACCGTGTCCTTCCACTCATTCAGATGAGCTCTTTCGTCGCGGGTCGATTGCATGATTTCCGAGAACATCTCGTCTCGCGTGCGTTTTTTTCGCGGCCTTATCTGAGTTAGCCTTCGGGACGGAGGAGGGAGGCTTGAAAAATTTGCAGCTGCAGGAGGGAGGGGAAAAAAGGGAGAGAAGTATTTAAAAAGATACATTTTACAGAACAATGCTTATACTCTTTCACGGTGAACAACACTATTCACATTACATAGCACATGTGATTTCGGTACAAGGTCGCATTTTGCATTATATTGAGTGTCTGCAGCTTTGGTGTTAGAGATCACAGACGCAGGGCCGGGCAACAGAATTCGGCTTGTATGCAGCCATGGTAAGCCACTGTCTTTCGGTTCTGCAACCTTAATAAAAAGCAGCGCCCTCCTTTCCCATACCAAGCAAAGGCTGTTGAGTGCTGCAGTTTTCCTGTTAACGTGCAGCAGCAGAAAGCAAACTTAACCCCCACCACCACCCATCGAATTCTCTGGGATGATCGCTTTACTCTTTCCCCCACTGCGTGGCTGGTATCAGGGAAGATCCCTGCTAGCCAAACGCGAAAAGCTCAGCGCCATTGCACCCCACCCCACGGCTAACTGCAGGGAAGGATTTCTTTTCAGCCACAGGCAAACAGCCCAGTAGGAACAGCCACCTCTGTCCCCTTAATTAAATTCCCGTATTTCAGCCAGGTTACCATGAATGATATCACTCTCCTGAGGATAACACAGCGAGATAAAGAACGGATGTTTGAATGCCAGCAAACACCGGGACCATACGCTGCAAGGCTTTGTCATGCAATGATACCAGATTACTTGCTACTAGCATGGTGTGGTCAAGTGTCCTACCATGGAGGACGGAATAAGGCTGCCCTGCCCAGAAACCTTCTGCAAAGGCTTTTGGAGTACCTCCAGGAGAGCTTCATGGAGATGTCCCTGGAGGATTTCCGCTCCATCCCCAGACACGTTAACAGACTTTTCCAGTAGCTGTACTGGCCGCGAATGCATCCCAAGTCCTCAGGGCAAATTAATCATTAAAAAACACTTGCTTTTAAACCATGTTT